>JAJHPC010000008.1:3936313-4278813 GCA_024447665.1 Juncus inflexus | reverse complement strand
AAAACAGCGGTGATGTATAGAACTAAATCGACGGAGAGGTACATGTGGAAACAATACAAGGTGGAGATTAGGTAATGGTTTAGTATGTGTTTGTGGCGATAGAGAGAGAAAATGAAGGAGAGAAGGCCCAATTTGATTGCGGCTGAGAAGAGGGAACTGAAAGAATTGGGAGGGACCTTTCGGCCTGTTTGTCCGTTTGATAGGGAGAGTACAGAGAGAGATGAAACGGAGGAGAGAGAGCGAGGGATCAAGAGGGTGAAGGATTAAAGCAAGGAGGTGGAGCTTGAATACAGAGAACCAAGTGAGGAAGCCAGCTGAGACTAGGCGGAAATGGATGGTGGAGAAGAGAAATGAGAGAAATGAAGGTCACAGAGGATTGGGAGGAGAGAGTTGAGGCTATTGAGGCCGGGGAGGAGATGGGCGGAGGCGAAGCGAGCATAGTCGGAGGATGACCGAGAGAGTCAATTTTGGCAAGGATTGGAGAACATCGGTGAAATTGTAGGAATGGAGAAGAGAGGGGAATATATATATATATATATATATATATATATATATATATATATATATATATATATATATATATATATATTCTTTGTAGGGCTATAAATTATATAATGGACATCAGGTATCAATATATTTTATGGCAGAGTAAATACTAAAAAAAATTTCTTTTTGCTAAAAAGATATTACTATTGTGCCAAAGATTTCAAATCCGAATCTAAAATCACAACCATAGCAAAACATAAACAATACCAACATAAACATTACCAAAATCTTAGTTCAAATAGCACTAAATCAATCTCTTATTCTTTTCAGTGACTAAAAAGCCTTATTCTTTATCAGTGACCAAAAAGCCCTTTCAAAGTAGTAGTGAATTCCTTGATCTTACTCCTGGCAAATCTTCTTCTTCCTCAGCTGTTACAAGAAAAAGAAAAAAAATAGAGAAGCCATGTCTAATATTATATAATAAATGAAACAAAAGTTATATTAAACCCCGAAAAAATGAGATAATAACCTGATTGCTGTGACCACATTTCTTCTTGCGGCAGTTAGTAGCCCTCAATGGAAGTCTAGCATAACACCTACAATCAATGTAAATATTTTGGAATAAATAAATAGAATAAATTGGTATTTTTGTAAATAATTGCATTTATTTTTATTTGTTAGTAGTTGAGGTTTCAAGATGTATAACATAAAAAAATATTTATTTCCGAACATTAAAACATTGTTTTGTCATATATAATATTATAAATCGACATATTTTCAATGTTTTTAGTTAAAATCTTTATTGATCTTTAAACTGTATTATATAGCAATTTAATAACTAAAATGACAGTTATCAAAAAGGAAATGAAAAGATAATTAAAATAATATTATATGCTTGAGAATCATAGAAGGAAATAACCCGCAAATAAAAGGAAATACAGTTAAGAGAGGAAATAAAAATAATGTACTTGCGACAAATCATCTTGTCCTGATTGTATTTGCGAGCAAGAACAATAAGACTTGGTTCAATATTTGCGGGTTTACCACCACGAAGCCTCAGAACCAGATGCAAGGTAGATTCTGCATATTGTAAAATAGCATAACAATATAAGGCCAAAGGCAGAACATTTGAAAAGAAGAAAATAAATGTTACCAAATGAAACTGTAACTCTCTGTTCATCAAACAAGTTATTAAAAACTAGATATCTCATGTTAAATAGGGATGGACATGTATCAGGATATGTAAACAAATTGGACTAAATTGTAAATAAAGAGCACAAAATTGTAAAAAGTTGTTTACCCTTTTGGATATTGTAGTCAGCAAGAGTGCGGCCGTCCTCAAGCTGCTTCCCTGCAAAGATCAGGCGCTGCTGGTCTGGAGGAATCCCTGATAATCATAATTTGAAGGATTATTATGCAAAACATGCAAAAAATAAACTCCACATATATATGGTTTAAGACTACGTTATAAAAAACTGGTAATATTGCTATAAATTATGCATATTATTAACAGATCTGAAAACAATGAAGTAATAGAAAATAAATCTTGTAGGAACGACTTTGTATAACTGTTCTTTGGCTATAGTATGGAAGCATTAGATCTGACAAAAATGAGAAAATAGAAGAACAAACAATTTTCTATGTAAAAATTGTAAAACCATAGTTTTACAAATATATATTATATCGATTGAAAAGATTAAAAAACGAAATAATGAAAATATTACTACATACCCTTTTTGTCTAATTAATTTAGACGATAGATCTGAAAAAATAAAGTACCATAAAGAAAATAGATCTTATAGAAACGACACTTTAGCAGCATTTTTTGGCTATAGTATAGAAACTTTAGATCTAACAAAAAGCGACAAAAAAGAAAATAACAATTTTCTAAGTGTAAATTGTAAAACCCTAGTTTTAAAGATATAGATTATATCAGTTTAAAAGATAAAACAACGAAATAGTGTAAATGCATACCCTCTTTGTCTTGGATCTTAGTCTTGACATTTTCAATAGTGTCTGAGCTCTCGACCTCCAAAGTGATAGTCTTGCCGGTTAGGGTTTTCACGAAGATCTGCATTTTTCCTTTTTCTTTTTCCTCTCAAATGAAAACCGAAAATAATGAAGGGTTTTTTCTGGTTTGATACGGCAGCACTGAAGGGGTTTATATAGAGAGGTGCGGATTAGGGTTTTAAGGTTTCTTGGACTCCAAGGTTTTATGCGAAATTACGAGTCTACCCCCAGGCAGCACTCTAAAACCTAATCCTAATGCCACGTCACACATACACGCCATGTGAACAGTTGGCCACCTAAGCTCTAATCCATGTGATTAATTAGCCAACTCATCTACCGTACAATACAAGAATAACTACCAATATTACAACTCCATTTTGTTACTAATGGTCATCTCCATTTGTGGCTAATTACAAGGGTGACCCTAACTAGATAGTGTATTCTGTCAGGCAACGAAAAGGCCAACAAATATTTTTCAGAATTGTTTTTAAGAATTCCTAAAAAATACTTTTCAGAAACTTTTCTATTAAAAATATTTTTTTCGATAAAAATTTATTAAAAATATATTTTCTACAAAAATTTAAGAAAAAATATTTTCTTAATAAAATAGTTTTTTAGAAAAAATATATTTTAAGAATTGTTTGACAAATATTTTTTCTACAAAAATGATTTTCGGAAAAAAAATATTTTCCTAAAATTTTATCGGAAAAAAATATTCTCAAAAAAATATCTCTCTAAAGTTTTTTTTTTCCTAAAAAGATATTTTTCAAAAACTATTTTAAGAAAAAATATTTTTATTTTTTTCTTAAAAACAATTTTTAAACAAAAAGTTTTGTTGGAAATTTCATCAAGAAAATTTTATAATAAAATGTTAAGAAATATTTTGTACATAAATATAATTTTAAGAATAGTCTCGGTACATGAATTCATTTACTTGACAATTCTTCCGTTCATTGAGCTCCCTTTTTTATTTTTGATCTTTAGTACTTGAAGGAGCGGGTTTAGAACATATTTTTTTCTTAAATCATAGACCGGATTTGTCACTTGATTTTTGCCCTATTAATATCTTGTCTAACTCAATTCTGCTTGAGACATTTCTGGCATAAGCAAACTTGAGAGAGTTATTTTCTGTTTTTAAACTTACAAGTTCGACTTTGAAATGACTTATTTCTCATTTTAAATTTTCACATTCATAGTTATTATTTTTTAAATTTATTTTTCCAAATTCTTTTAATTGTGTCTTGTACGACCTTACCGGGACTTCGAACTTGATTAGTTATTGCTGAGTACCGGCATTTCCAAAGCCTATCCAACTCTTATACTAGTTCATCATTTGGTTCAAGTTCTACATTGTGATTTAATTGATTTAAACTTGGAATTTTTATCATTGCTAAATCATAAAAAAAAAAAAAAATAGGATCTAGAAATATCTCGTGACTCGTGTCAGGGAAAGAATCTGAAGTTGATGTATCAATGATGAAATCAAGGGAGGTGACGAAGGAGCGACTCGTCCTTGTTTTCCAAGCATCTTCTGAAAGGCTAGCATATACTTCATCCAATGAGTCATACGTCAAGAGAGCAATGTTCATCATTACGTGTCGAAGCCGGATTCTGATTCGGAGGAGTTTGAACAATCGCTCGAGTGGCTCTTCGTCTTTTTCTTCTTGTTCCTTGCCTTGTCATCACGTCTTTTCTTGCATCTATCATCGGACCGTCCTTCTTGTTGCTCGACTTCTTTCATGTTTCAAGGTGCAAGCTCGGAATAAAGCGTGAAACAGTTGTCGATTGTATGTCATGTCTTGTTGCACTCAAAGTAATTCATCTTTTGTTGAATTGTTTCTCTCGTGCTCATAAATCACCAAATCATTTCACAAGAAACGTCATCTCATTATTGTGTGTGTTGATGGCCATCATGGTTGCGGTTGTCGGTTGAGAGTCTCATTTTGCTTGAGTCGGGATTCGTAGTTGCGAAAGTAGCTTATTAGATCTTCAGCCCCAATTTATAGTGTCCCAATCATCATCTTCAATGAAACTCAAAGTATCTCTTAGATTTGCGGCATTGGATTGATCAATTTTCCTACAAATCAAGAGTTCGTTAGGGTCTCTTCTAAAGCGGCCTATCCGTTTCGAATATGTGAGATATGAGTGTACATATTCTCAACGGATTCATCTTCGATCATCCTGAAATAATCAAATTGTTATTCAAGTCCCATTAATTTGGTCATTCTCATTTGACTATTTCACTCAAATCGGTTTAAGAGAGCTCGCCATATTTGATGAGAATTAATACAACCATCCATTATAACCGATAAATTATTTATCATGTTTGTGAGAGTCAGGTTCTGTGTCATAATGTCAAGTGATGTTGGTGGTTGTTTCATCAGTATGAGTTGTGGTATGCAACAAATTCTATTGTATAATCGTTTTCTACTACTTGATGAAGTCCGTGTATATCAAAGACGTTCACTATGCATCTCTTCCAAAGATTTCAATTTTTACCATCAAGTTTCTCCGGATAAAAGATGTGTATTTGATTCATCAGAAGCGTCGCCATAGATTGAAAATACAAGTTGTTTCAAACTAGAATTTGAAATGGTTTGTATACCTCCTCTGATTGCGTTAGCTTTTTAGCACCTTGTAATAGAGCAGAGCTGGAGAAGCAGTAAAAAGTTTAAATTTGGATCATAAAATAAAGAAAAAGATAGAACTAGCTGTTTATAAATATAATTAATAATTTATTAGTCTTCACTAATTGTGATGCTCTGTTATACATAACATTTCCAAATATCAAATATATTTTATTTTAAATTAAATGTTGTGTAAGTGCAAATTAAACTAAGAATATTTTAAATTATTTTAATAATGCATAATTTCGAAAATTTGAAGTTTCAGTAAAACAAAACCCCATAATTTTAAATTTTAATTTAACTATCTATTATTATTCAGTGCACTTGTCGTTCTCTATTTGATGATGTTTAAAACAAATACGAGATACTAATAATATTTCGAGTATTATGAATAAGCTCAGATAAAATGCAAGTTCGGGAAAGACATTCCTGAAAGCCTAATCAAGACGGATGCAATGGAATCTAATCAGAAGAGTTCAAACTTGAAGACTTTGGTTGAGCGTTCTCTTCAGTTTTTTTATCTTTTTTGAGTAATTTAAATATCAACTAGAGAGATATTTCTTAACTGAAATATTAATGCAAATCCGTTCTAACGGATCAAGCTTGACTTTTTGCTGACTCCCCTTCTGTTCTAACGGAACATTGATCCGTTAGAATGGGCCGTCTAATTTTGTATATGTTTATAATGTTCGCCAAATTAATTACTTGCCTTTTATGTAGTCTGTTCTAACGGATCGTTGGTCCGTTAGAATGGGCCACAACATTTTCCTTGTTTGACAGGATGTTCTTTCCTTCTTTATATTGAGCAGCCCCAATCTGATTTGAATCATGAATTTTGAGGAAAATCTTTAAGAAAATTTTCTCTGGTGATATACTAAATTACTCTATAATTAAAGTGAGATTAGTGTAAATTATTGAGCGAGTTATTTGTTTGTTTGATTGAAAGAACACAAATGCATCGAAGGCAGTCAAGAGAATCAAATCGACCTTCAGAATAATTCTCTCTGAATCGACTCAGTTATAGTTATCGCTAAGCAAATTATCTCAGAATAAATACATGATTAGTTTGCTTGGATGATTTGGCGAGCTAGAAAGAATCGATGGAGAATGCGATTCATTTCATAGAGAGTTCTATGCTGTTAATAATTAACCCCAACCCTTTACTTTTCACCTACTTTTGAGCCTTCTCAAAAGACATCATCACTTTTATTTCGACCCTTCGATCAAATCTTAACCATTTATTTCTCAAATTTATTGATATTTCATGGCAATATTTATGTGGTTATTAAAATATAATCATATAATTGGTTGAATTGGTGTTTTGTGTTTCATCCCCCGATTTAGTGAGAATTGTTGAATTTATTTCTGACCATCAGATCTTAATCAGATGGTTTCAATGAATCATAGTTCAAAGTTATATTCAAATTAATATCAATAGTTAATGAAGAGTTAATACATTAAAATATAAATAGTTTTTCTTTTTTTTTCTTTAAAAAACTATAATTCTTAATGAAATATTTTATTTCTCATGTTAAAATCGTTAAATATAAATTTGTTGGAATTTTCTCTTTATTTTGAGTTCCATATTGTTATGGTTCCAGTTTAGTTATTTTTCTTGTTAGAATATATGAATATAGACTATATAAAAGAATATATACAAAAATGATATGCTTATCAACTAATACCTTATTTTTCAACTCTCTTTGAACATTCTCAAGAGACCTACGTCAATTTTATTTTGGCCGTTGAATCAAATTTGATTCAAGTCTCAAATTTTTATTTAAATTATCATCATAATATTACATGACCATTGAGATTAATGTTTTGCGTTATATCTCCAATTACATTAGAATTATCACATCATATAAAATTTCAGAATATTAAAAACTATATTATATTATTTAATGTATTACAGATTTTAAAAAATATATGTGATCAATTTATACATAATCTATATCATTTTAACAACTAACAGAAAAAAAATAAATAAGAAAAATAGTGGTGACAATTTTTTTCGGAAATAACCATGTAACATTTTCTTATGTATAGCAAACATTTTTTTTTTCCATATATATAATATCATATTTCTTTTCTATAGATCATGTTAAATATAATTATTATTTTATATTGAATAAAGTTAATCATCTATAATTAAATCTTATGTGGTTTCAACTAAAATCTATGAAATAAATTATCTTGCATTTTTAGTTTTTCCGATAAATACTTGAATTTTTTAGATAATAGCACAAGAAAACCAAAGAGAATAAAGAAAGATGATATTGTAATTTTAGAAATCTTAATGCAAACATAAATTGAGATTATAAATTAATAATCCAAATTATTTTTTAGGTTATTTTTTTTTGTTTTTCATGAATTTATTATTTATGTTATTTTATTTCTTATATGTAAATTTATTTTTATAGAGTTATCCATCCTTACAAATTAGATGTAATATAGAAAATATTTTTAAATGAATAATAAATGGATATAATATCTTATGATGTAATTCAAAATGATTTTAAACATAACTAATTAATATAACATAATTATTATATATTATTTATGTACTATAAATTTATTGCAAACTTTTGTTTAGAATTTTCATAATTGTAATTTATATATAGATTCAAATGAAAAATAAAATTGAAATATTCACAACGAAGCGCAAGTATTATCCGAGTAGTTATTAATTACATACCGTTGTTTTCTATCTTGTCACTGGAAATCTGCATCACCAGCTATTTATTTATTTTATTGTTGATTTCCTATATTTAGATATGATATCAAATTGGTTATATTATTTATTTAATTCTAATAGCTAACTGTTGTTAAATATTTCAGATTATAATTGCATTTAGTATATAGTTGATCATTTCAAGCAATTATTCTTCAACGAAACTGGAAATAAATCCAGGTTATTAGAACAGTATTAAATTATTTCTCTCTAATTTTCATATTAAAAACTCATATCATTAAACATTTCTTCTAATTTTCGACTCAATGCAAAGGCCAGTGCTTCAAAACGAGATCCAAAAAGAGAAAATCTCTCCTATCAAGTGCCCAGATTTGCGGAAATTGGATAGCCTTAAATCTGAGGTATCCGATCAAGAGTTCTCGAAATTTGTGTGGGAATCCAAGACTGGAATAGGAAACTCGAATGCTGGCATTAACGTATCAGAGTTTGATGAATTTGGGGATTTTTTTTTAAATAGTACTTTTTTGAAGAATAATTAATTAGATAACATTTTTTTCAAAATATTTCAACAGATAGCACTTCCGCCAGACCCGTTCCACCAGAGACTTTGGTGGAACTAGGAATTTTTAAATTTTTGTTGATCCCGGGCATTTGACACCGCACCCTTAAACATTCTTAATTAAGAAGAAAAGTTAGTTTCGCCATAGGGTCTGGCGGAACTAGGCAAAATTAATTTTTGACCCAATTTGGACGGTGAAATTGGCCCAAAAATGACGATTTAATACGTTTCGCCAGATCTTTTGGCGGAACTAAAGGACATTTTCAACACAAAATCTGACCAAAAAAATTTAAAAAAACAGCCTAGTTCCGCCAGGCCCTTTGGCGGAACTACAAAGAAATAACATGTTCCGCCAAAGGGTCTGGCGGAACTAGACTATTTTTTTCAACTTACAATCTGACACAAAAAAAAAATTAAAAATGATCTAGTTCCGCCAGACCTTCTGGCGGAACTAGCTAGAAATAACAAGTTCCGCCAGAGGTTCTGACGGAACTAGACCGTTTTTTTCAACTTATAATCTGACGCCAAAAAAAATAAAAAATGGTCTAGTTCCAGCAGACCCTCTGGCGGAACTAGCTAGAAATAACAAGTTCCGTCAGAGGGTCTGGCGGAACTAGACCATTTTTTCAACTTACAATCTGACTAAAAAAAATGGTCTAGTTCCGCTAGACCCTCTGGCTGAACTAGCTAGAAATAACAAGTTCCGCCAGAAAGTCTGGCGGAACTAAACACTGCGCTATTTTAAACTCTCATTTAAACCCGTCCAACTCTCATTTTAACCCTACCCGTCCGTTCGGAAAAAAAAAAGAGCAAAACCGGGAGCGAAATTTCAGAGATTTTTAGAGAGAAATAAAGAGGAAAAAGGGGAAAATTAAAGGAACATAAGAAGAAGTATGTAAGTTATTTTATTTGATTTTGAGTTTTGATTAGTTATTTTTGTTGATTTGGTTGAATTGAAATTAGTGTGAAATAAGTTTGGATTGAGTAAAATTAGTGCGAAATAGGTTTGGATTGAGTGAGATTAGCTTGAAATTGGTTTAAATGGGTTGATAATACTGAAATTTGTTTGAATTTTTGTTGATTTGTTTAGAGAAGAAGAAGTAAATTTTTCATCAAATTTATTCGGTGTGAAAAAATTTTGTAATTAATTTTTATTAGTTAGTTATTTTAAGAAAAAATATAATATAAATTTATTTAATAATATATTTATTTATAGTTATTGTTTAGATTTTTTTTAATATATACAATTTTTGGTATTAAAAAAAATTATTCTGATGCCCTAGACCAAAGTGTTGGACTGAGATTAGATTATGAGAATCACATTTATTCAGTTTATATATGAATGAGTATATGGGTGACTAATATGTTTACATATATTAGATCGACCATGAATGACACTTCGGGTTCACGTCATCAGAATACGTGATTCTGATAGTAGAACTGTGAAACAACGAATGACATTCTAAACCGTTCCTAGTGATAAGTAGGATGTTTATAGAGATAAACATACTTCAAGTAAGAAGCTACATATCCACACTAGTATATGCGCAGACTGGATGATCATGTTCTGCTGATCATGGACATAGAGATGTCAAGTCTAGAATATACGTGCATGTTAGAAAACACATACTGGACTGACCACACTATGAGAATATGTATGGTATATGTCATTAGTGATTCTTATATGAATAGTGTGCTTGTTCCTACGACCTAACGTCACCATGAATTTCTGTATGAGGAACCACATACTTTAATATGATCTTACGTTATCCGTAACGGGATGATCATTAGGGTCATCATTGTTGGGTTTCGGACGTGCATAACGCAGTGAAAAAATAAAAATTTCGTCCAAAACCAATCCGAGGATCCGTGCGTATCAGTTAAATCAAAGAAATAAATCCTAAATATACCTTTCGGTTTACGCTCAATCCGTGACGCTCAAACCATGCGTATTGTTTATGCGCCTCTAAACCGGTTACCGTCCTAACCAATTTTCGGTCCGTCTAGGCCATCTAGGTCGGATCGTGCGGAAGTCATCTACCGCACACACAATCGGTCTCCACCAAAAATCTTCTTAGGCCGAATAGATCACAAGCGCCGAAAGTAGGAACGCCTCTACCGGTATCCACATGAACAAACTTCTTAAAACGGCAAGAAGAACAATATATATGCTAGTAACTTATTCTCCTCTTGCACGAGAAAACTCTTTTTCTTATTATTATTTTATCTCACAAAAGATATATAATTCCTCTCATATAATCGCACTATTTCGTTTTTGTCATACAAAAAGAAAGCACCCTTTCATAATTTTGTCATACAAATTAGACAGTATATTTTCTCTCTTTTGTCTCACAAAAGAGAATGAGAAATAATGAGAGAGAGAATGATGTGTTGTGTTGTGAATTTGGAGCTCTCTATGTCCTTATATAGAGGTGAAGAGTCATGTCTCTTCACACTAAAAGATGTGTATGACATCACTCATCATTATCCATATGCCATCATCTAGACTCTTCTAGATTACATGATCTTTTGTGCTCATAGTCTTTATATACATATATATCACATCTTATCACATAAGATGACAATATATTTTGTGACATTCTTATACAACTCATCATATAAGTCGCTAGGATTTTCTGCGCCCATTTTAGTTTGTTCTTTGTGTGTAGCCCTGTAGGTTCACTTAATGTTCGAAATAGACTTTACAGTCTATAAATAATGAGCGGACTCTAGCATGCCATCATGACTACCCAATTTAAGTGAATATCCGTGATCTGATTTACCTAATCAACAATCACATATTTAGTCCCTTTGTCCCGCGATATCTATATCGATCATAAGGCATGTAAAATGCCATCCTCATATAAATCGATTAATATTTCTTGATCCCAAATTAAACTGAACAAGAACAAATGACATTAATAACTCTTATTAATTCATTTGAGTATGGCCATACATTTCTTCAGTTCAATTCATCAAGAGGCCTAAATATATCTCTCTCATTTATGAGAGGAACAAATCCCGTCTTGATTACACTCATCCCTCTACATGATTCATTATATATTTAATCATAACCGTTATAACCACCCAGTTAAAGGCAGTGTTAGTTTATATTACAGTATAAAATTACTCATGTTGGGAACCGAGACAATCTTAGGTCAAAGGACTATAAATACTTTATGTTACAAGAATCGCTAATGACGTAAAACATGTAGCGTTCTTATGGAGGGTCAGTCCAGTATATGGTGTCTAACATACACCTACGTTAATGACTTGATAACTCTTTATCCATGATCAGTAAAACATGATCATCAGTCAACTAACATACTGGTATACATTTATAGCTTGTATATAAATATATATTTATATGTATCCGCAAATATATTTGTCTCCACAAATATCCTATAAATGACCAGGGACGATTTAGAATAGCATTCATAATACTTTATAGTTTTACTATCAAAGTCACGCACTTTGATGACATAAAGCTAAATTGCATATTCATGGTCTATTTTAATTATATTAAAATAACCTATACGCACATATTATATGAAATATCTTAGAATAAATATTATGTTTGTTATTACAATCCATCATCTAGGTCACAAATACTTTGGCCTAGGGCATAACACCATCAATCTCCCACTTGCACTAGGCAAAATCAACTAAGTATCTTATACTTATTGATTAAAGTGATATCACATACCAGTTGACCTAACATGATCACCATCATTTAAGGAATTGGGTTCTTAAATGGATTATCAAACATTGTCATATGCAAATACTTTGCATATTTTTATGTCCATAATAATTTAAGAAGAATACTTTATCCTTCTCAAGTATATAATCATATTCTTGATTATTATTTAGTGACTTTCACTAAGATTAAACTTATATGTGCTTGTTACACTTAATTCACATCATATGTATTTATGCTCCCACTGAATTTCTTGTCAACATAAGATTTATCTTTAATTTTTTATAAAACCAAACTGTTTGGTTATTTCATCAAATAATAAATATTCACCTAGAAATGTTTACTTTAATTCATAAATGAATTTATGCAACTTGCAAACTCTTTTCAAAATTCTTAGGATAGACAAAACTCTCAAGTTGTATCATATACATACTTTCATATGTTTCTATTAAGAAACAATGTCTTGACATCCACTTGGCATATTTCATACTATGAATATGTGCTCAAAAAAATTATGAAATATATTAGCATGATAACTTGGAAAAATATTATCATAGTCTATACTATGAGTTTTTCTTAATCACAAATCATGTATTATATGTTTGCACATTATCCATGTCGATCTTCCTTTTAAAATCGTGTTTCCATCTGATGGATCAATCAAATTCCAAACTTGATTGTCTGACATGGATTACATCTCAACTTTCAAAGTCTCCAACCATTAGAGCCTTGATTCAACATATTCTATTAGTAGAATGCGAACTCATCATCTATGAGTACGAATTTTTTATTATTAGACACGAAAAATCTATATATTTTCGGGCCTGCGATAAATTCTAATAGATCTACATGAATACACTTATGTTATATACTCAGACTCTTCAACATCTTGAAAGTCTAGTTTCTTAATTACAGACTCAACCACTAGTTGAAATCTGAATTAGTTTCCATCCGAGCATTACGGTTAGTATGTGGAATTTGAACTTTTCAAATTTACTCCCACTAATTCTTTTGGAAACACTTCTTCCAAAGAGATATAATTTTTGAGTAACAAACACTTTGTTCTCATATTAGTTATTGAAGTAATATCTTTTACTTTTCTTAGGATATACACAAACAATCATTAATCCGATTAGATGCATAATGCTTCAATTAAGTATCATATCCCCAAATCTTGATAAAAAGATAATCTGATACACCTACCAGTCCATATCGTATATGGAGTCTTTTACAACCGCTTTAGATGGAATTATATTCAGTATGAACACAATAAGAACTTAACCCCGAAATAAATAGAAGATATATTTGACTCATCATGGTCAAACTATATCTAATAAAGTTCGATATCGTTATCATGCTGACCAAACACTTGGTTCTCGATTCCTCGATCTCATCAAAGAAATTTGATTTTTCGAAACCAAGTTTTATTCTCTACTTCATTATTTATAAATTTTGAACTTTTCAAAATATTCAAATTTATTGGTTCAATAAAGTGATGAAGTAGTTTTCTCTAGCACCTTCACTCATTGATGAACATACACTATGTATGAGAGTCAATAAGTAATTTTCTTTCACCTTATTTTGAGAAAGAAGTATATGTCATATTGTCTAATAAATAAGTTACACATGTTTCAAATGATTCAAAATCAAATGAATTTGAAAATCCATCTTAATGGATTTAATAAATGTTCATCTTATTAATTAGACCAAGTGACAATACTAGATTTCAATACTTAATATTGATGTTATAGATGAACTTATAATTATCTTGTTCGATATAACATATAAGGTAATTTTTCTATTCGAACATTTCCAAAGAAAAATGACTTTTGTGAATGGTAAAATTATTATTCTCAATAATAAATTAATGACCATTCATAGTTAAACTCGAACAATAAATAATACAAAATTTATTGTCGACATTAAATAACAATTATTTATGTCGGCGATAAGTCCAAAAAGACAATGTAAATAAATGAGTTACTTGAGAAAATGTGGCAACTTTTACTAAATTTGTCACTCATCTGTTAACATCATATTTACTCAATAGTCTACAACTTAGTCAGCATATTTTAACAAATGTGTGATTCACATCGTGTATCTAATACACACGATATGAAATAGACAAGTTAATTTCTATAACAAAAATACTTGAAGTGGTAGTCACACTACCATTTCTTTCCCTTTTCATATCTTCTTGAAAAATTATGGTTTCTTTCAATGAACCAATTCATTGCGAAAGATACTAATTTCTTACCTAAGGCCGAAGCGCCGACAACAATCTTGCCCTTATCTTTGGGAGTACTTTTTACGTTCCTTTTAAGCACGAGAACATTATTGACAACACTTATTTTATTTTAACGATTATAAGCATCTTATGATATCTGTCCTTCTCAAGAACCTATTGTGAGACATAAATATATATACTATTCGAATTGAATAATATGCAAAGACTATTATTCTTTAAATATTTCATATAATGGCTCCCACTATTTTTAATCAAATCAATAACCCTCAATCGCATTGGTTCGGAAACTTTCAATCCATGAAGTTTCATAGTGAGACAAGATCCATATTTCAATTAAGTCATAAGTGAGCTTTGGCTCATTGCCCAGAACTTAACTTATTTAGGTAGAAATAATTCCAATTGTATCTCATACAATTCTTGAACAACATAGGATAAGCATCATATGCCCGACGTATATATCCTATCATATACCCCGAGCCCAAGTCCGACTTCATAGCCCAGTTAAATCAAACCATGTCTAATCATCGGCAAAATAGTACCCAATACACTCAGCTTTGGCATGACCTATGTTGGCTCCCATTTCCCGCATTCTCTCCTCCTAAGATTGTCCCTACATACCCAGCTTTGGCATGATCTATGCAGGGTCGATCAGAGTATCGAGAGATTTAGACATATGGAAGGCACTTCATGACTTAACATTGTTTTGAGGGATTTTATTTAATGTTATTATGCAATCTTCAAAGAACATCACATGTACTAATAGAATAAAGATAATAACGATGATATATCATGGCCTTGATCTTTATGAACTAACATAAAGATTTCCTAATATATATTTCATCTCCATGAAATTTTTCTTAGATTGTATATGAAAATCTTATCTCCATGTATAGAAATCGATGAACTCTTTCATCGCCATGATGTGTGGTTAAAAATGAACTTGTCATCTTAATGATGTATTTATGATGGACAATGAACTCCTTCATCTCCATGATGGATGTGTTATGCCTAATGAACTCTTTCATTATATCAACACGTATCAACAAATATATCAAATATAAACATAACCATATTAATGTTTCGATTATTTATCCATTTATAAAATATATATATATATATATATATATATATATATATATATATATATATATATATATATATATATATATATATATATATATATATATATATATATATATATATATATATATATATATATATATAACGCTTACGAATGCGAATTCGGGGGCACGGTCGTCATTGTCAACATTTGACAAGTTAAAAACCAATATTTGATTTGGTCAACATTTGACTAGGTCAACGATCAACATTTGATAAGGTCACCAGTCAATGGTCAATATTTTGTCTAGGTCATGATCAACTTTTGACCAATTCAATGGTCAACAATCAAGGGGTAATTTAGTGTAGTCAACTATCAACAATTAACAGTCAATACAATCAACAATCAACATTGTCCACAATCAACACACATTTTTCCATATATTAATTCATCATATGCATCTTTGTGTGAAGAACAACGGTATTAATTGGGCAAATAAAGCCACAGAACTACTCGGAAAACACTCCCCCAAGAGATATTCAGAGAATCAGGGACTAAGAAAAAGAACGTGTTGGTAAATAAAAAATGATTTATGGAGAATTTTGTTGATTTGGAAAATGATGCTCCCATATTACGAGTCAAGCAGTATTGTAGAGCTTACATAATCGGATTTTTTTCCGACATTTTATTTACGGATCCGAATGGGGACTGTTATTCGCTCATGTCCCTGGTACTTTTAGAAGAAATGAATAATTTGCATGAATGGGTGTTTGGGAGTGGGGTACTTGCATACCTGTACGGAGAGCTGTGCAAAAGTACAGGTCCTGATCGGAAAAATATGGGAGGATGCATCTTATTACTACAATTATGGGCATGACAATATTTTACGAAAGGAACACCGAGGGTTTCATTGAACCCGGCAAGATTGCATATCTACGACGATCTGGATTATAATGATACAGTGCTCTGGAGAGATGAAAGAGTTAAAGAGGACTGTCGACTACTCATTTGTGGGGGAACCACGACATGTTAGACATCATCCCTCCAAGTGATGTCTTTTGGACACCTTACGAGCCATACCGCGGTAGACTGTCACCCATTTGTCAGGAAGAAAGAACTACGACGCTACTCAGTGTGTCGTTGGTTCATTTCTAGATCGTCGAGCATTATCGCACTGAAAGGGTGATGCGACAGTTCGGGTATCGGTAGAAAATACCCCCGAAAATACTTGAAGCCGGCAAAATTTTTGACAAAGAATTACACGACCTGACGAATTTTCGCGAAAACGATTGGCGTAAGGTTCACAATGATTTGATTACACGTTGAAATGATGATTGGTATTGGTATTCGCAAATGGATCCCCTGGAGCCGTATACCCCTCGCGATCATGATGGTTACATAAGCTGGTATTGGCATAATTCTGATCCGTTAGTGCAGACAACCATTTAGCACGCTTCGAGCACATACCGCCCTATGGTCGCAGAAAAAAGATTAGCAGTAATATTTTAAATTTTTTTAATATTTTTAAAGTTTAAATTTTGAATTTTAATGTTTTTAATATTTTTAATATTTTAAGGCACAAACTGCCATGGAAGGAGCTCTCATAGGGTTCAAGAATGCTCAGAGAATTTGGTGCAAATATGAGGACGGAAGTAAGGGACGGCATCAAAAAGTAGTTGGGATGTCAAAAACTTATTTGTACTCAGCTTAATGAGTATCCCGGCGATACTGAGTGTGTGTGTGTGGGGGGGGGGGCTCAATGAACCGAGAGCATATGAGGGAGGAACGGAAGAGGGAGGAGAGGAAGGAGGAGAAGATGTTAGTCAACTCACTCAGATGCAGACTCAGAACCAGCACGGAAGAGTGAAAAAGGGCGCGGACGTGGTGCACGCGGCCATGATGCACGCGACGGAGATGTTTAGGATTTAGGTTAGTGGTTTAGGGCTTATGTTTGGGGATTTGGACTATTTTATGGTTTATGTGTTTGTAGTTTCGGGGTTATGTTTGGGGATTTGGATTATGTTGCGATTTGTTTGTTTATTTAGAGTATGTTTCATTTTTTTGGGTTTATGGTTAATTTAGATTGTTTTAACTTAAGCATTACAACTACTCAATAATAAATAAAATAAACTAAAAAAAACTAACTAAAGTAAACTAAATAAATAAACTATTGTCCATTGTAACGGTCTCCACCTCTTTGCGTGCACTTTCGTTTAGTGTGACCTGGTAATTTGCAGACGCTGCAATTCATTACACGTTTTTCTTTGTTCATGGTGTCCATACTGTTTTGAATTCACACCTCCTGTCTTCTTCTACGTTTCATCCTTTCATTAGTATTTTTTTTGAATTTGTAGCCAAATCGGCTACTTAAGATTTTCATTAAAGATAAAAAGTTGCTACAAATTTGGATATTACAAATAACACCCATTAAAGGAGTTTAAATGTTACTTCTAATCAACAAAATGAAAATAAAGTGCTAAGCTACGCCTAAAAATAAAAATACCATTTTTTCTTCCAAATAAAGATGATATGATAATGCATTTAATTCTCTAAATAGTGACATTGGGCTGGTTCATTATTTGTAAACAGGTCCCATCCTAACTCTAAACCCAATCATTTACAACTTTTCCCAACTATAATCCTTCGTCCTAATCCAAAACACTAATCCCATGATTCTCGTAATAAATTCTGCACTAATCGCCAAATCAAGAAAAACAACCTTACAAGTCTTAAGCTGACTAATCGCATCCCACCTGAGTCCAATCTCAATCGCTATATGTGATCCATGTAACGAATCAATGATACTACAAACATCACTCGCTACATACATAATTCAGACAAATCCGGATGTTACTAAACCCGGATCCGAAACCCGTTAACACTCGCCCTCTTAGGGGTGTTCAACCGGTCAGTTCGGTCCGAACCGAACCAAATAAGGTGAACCGAACAAAAAACCGATTTGCAAAACAAAAACCGAACCGACCAACTAAAAAACGAAACCGAATTAAAACTGAACCAAATAAACCGAAAATTAATTCGGTTTATTTCGGTTGAACCGGAAAATGACAAGGCTGCGATTTTTTGCTATCATGCTCCAATCACTAAAAGACAACTTATATAATAAAAAGAAAAGAAAAGAAAAAAAAAGATATATATTATCAAATTAGCTAATAGTAATATTTCAATTTAGATTTGACAAATCATATCTAATGAAATCACCTCTCAAAACAAACAAACAAATTAGAAACAAAAAATATAAGAAATTATGAAAATAAAAAGGCAACATTAAGAGATGAGAAATTAATCAAGTAAAATAGATTCAACCATATGTACTCTCATAAAAATTCAAGAAATTAAGAACCTAAAAAGACAAAACAGATCCAAAAATTAATCAAGTAAAATAGATTCTATTATATGTGCTCTCATAAAAATTCAAATGGAGCCAAAAAAGGAAAAAAAAACTTCCAGCCATCCTTCAAACGAAAAAAAAGAAAGGAAAATCCTGAAGTTGACAGATACTTCGAACATCTTCTTAAAGATATTCAAGGCTCTGTTTCAAAAAAGATATTCAAGATTCCATTTTTCATCAGTTTTACATGAGCATATAGGTTTGATATTTGCACTCATAATTTTTTAATCTTTCTCTTTCCTTCTTTCAATTTTACTTCTTTGTTTATTGAGAAAAAGACAAGACAATAACTGAAAAATGATGATAAAGAAAACCAAAGGAAATAACATTTGTACTGCCCTAGATGAAATCTTAACATTTTATATGGTCTATACAATTATATGGTCTATGTAAAGAGTACAAAAATATAAATAAATAAATGTTAACATTCCACTACACAGACTATACGATATAACATCGCACATAAAACTTATATTCCTTCTCTTGTTTCTTCCGTTAAAAGTTAAAATTTAATCCCTTTATTTTTTAGTTTAATAACTAGACTAAAATCACATTAAATGACTAGTTATTTGTATCAAATTAATGCCACGTTGTTATACCAGGAGTAGATACAAGCTTATGTGGGTCTATTAGTTTTTAACTTTTTTTGACTGATGTGAAAACTCATCGATTTAAAAGCAGTTCAAACTTCAGTCGGTTCGGTTAAACCGATATTTTCAGACCATGAACCGGACCCGAAATCGGAAACCGAATTATTTTGATTTTTAAACCGAACCGGTCCAATTTAATCGAAAAATCGAACCGATTTGACCGGTTCGGTTCAGTATCCGAATTAATCGAACCGTTTGAACACCCCTCAGCCCTTTTTTCTCCTCTGTGGGAGATGATATTTTTAGAGCTTATTTCTTATTTTAAGAGCCAAGAGTATGTAATAAAAGTACTCTTAAAATGTATTCATGCCCTCAAAATAAGAATAATCAAAATAAGAATAAGAAATGTGCTCTGAAAATATCATTTCGCTTTCTCTATAGCGACTCGAATCGCTCGTTCGTCCCGTGTATCACGCGGCCATGCGCGCCTCTCCATCTGAATCTTCTCGTTCTTCCTCTCTTTCCTCTCTTCTAATGGCGCCAGAGCAAATCCCGGTCGTAGATCTCCGCACGCTCTCCCAATCGGACCTGCAGACTCTCTCCGTCTCCTCCCCCAACCACTCCGGCGCCGCCGCCGCCGTGTTGCCCAAGATCGACAAATCTGTGTTTAATGAGAGCGCGGGTAGCCGTAAACAGACCTACTCGCGTCTCCGCCTCGCCCCTATTTCCTCCAGTAAACGAAACTCCTCTAACCCTAGTTCGAATGATCCTTACAAGGAGCTCGACGCCTCCAATCGTGAGAATCAACTGATTGTATCTCATCTGAGAAAGCTGTTCGCTAAAGAGGATTCTTCTTTCTCTCTTCCGGCAGCTCCGCTCTCGCTGTCTGATGTACAAGGCTCACAAACCCTAGTTTTGTACAAGAAAGAAGAAGAAAGCTCAATTGTTTTACCTCCGGCACCAGATAGGGACAAAGAGATACTGAATTCGAACGGAGAGGCGATAGATTTGGCGCAACTTGCGCGAAAGGTGGATCCATACATTGAGGAAATTCAGAAAAGAACAGAGGGGCTTAAATCTGAAGGGGAATTGCTAGGGTTTTTGGGAGGGTTAGAAGGCGAGTGGATGAGTAGGAGACAAAGAAGGAGATTTGTTGATGCATCGGGATTTGGAAATCATTTGCCAAAAGGATGGAAATTGTTGCTTGGTCTCAAGAGGAAAGAAGGAATGGCTTGGGTTAATTGTCGCAGATTTGTCAGGTTTGAATTTAGGGTTTTAAAAAGAAATTTGTTGATTGAATTCTTAACATGCAATTAGTTGATTTAATGAAGGTTTAGTTTTTTAAGTAGCGTTTGAATATGGATTTAATTAAGGGCATTTTGGTCATTTGAAGAAGCCGATCAATTCAAATAGTGTTACTAAGGAAGTTAATTTCCTTCCGTACTGATCATAGCCTGTAATTAGGATATAATTAATATCACTTATAAATTTATGCTTTTTAGGTTTAATTTAGAGCCAAATAATCATTTCTTGTTTGAATTTTTAATAACGTTTTAGTTTTATTGAGTAGGGTGTAAATTTGGATTCAATTTCTTTCTACTTTGATATAATTTTCTACATAAAACCCTTCTATTTGTTCTACGTGTTCCAACTAATTATTTTTATTTTTTCCATCAAAATTTTAACCTAATTAATTAATAATATTTCTTTCTTGTCGAATTTACAGCCCAAATGGACATCATTTTGAAACATGCAAGCAAGTTTCTTCTTATATCCAATCTCTCCTTGGAATAATAATACCAAATGATATAACACCAGTTTCTGCTAAAACCGAATCTTCATCTTTTGGAGCAAATACGCCATCTCTTTTACCTGTAAGTTTGATCTTTTCTATCTTGTAAAGTTCAGAAATCCCCCTACATTATTCCTTAATTGCAAAAAATGATCCATCGGTTTATATAGAAGTTTAAAATATTGTCCAATAATGCTGGCGATATTATGCAATTTAGGCATAATGCAGGAGCCTTTTTGCGCTCATTAATTCCAATAAATTTTATCTCCTAAGCTTGGAAATTTGCAAAAAAGCCCCTTAATTGTTCCTAAATAAAAATGGTCCTACATTTGAGATTGCAAAAAACTATCAGTTAGTCAAGAAATTAAACAATTATTTCCTTCCGTTTGTTGGTGTTTCTTGCAATTTTCAATATTACAGGGACTATTTTGCTATCTCGGCATAATTTTTCATGTTTTATTGTTGCAAAGTGGGAAGTTAGTAATGCCCTTTAATACTCATAATAAGAAAAGATGTGGTTCAGGCACTCTGTCTTTTTTTTAGAATTAGCTGCTAAAGAAAAAAAATACTATCATAATTCGTAATTTTTAATTAATTAATTTACTTTCACAGGTGACAAATAATGAAACCAAAAGTGATAATAATTCTACCCAACAAGAATGCACCAAATGCCACCTAAACTTCACAGAGAAGAGTTTGTATCTCCAGCACCAACTTTCGTTCCATCAAAAAAGCAGAAAAAGACGACGAAATAATGAGCAAAATGATGACATAATAATGAGAGATGGGAAATATATTTGCCAGTACTGCGATAAGAGTTTCGACGAGCGGTCGAGATATTTCGGCCATGTGGGGGCCCATGTGAGGTATCAGGGGGTTGGAATTGGAAACCCTAGAAATGTGGTTGGAACCCCTAAAAATGGTGAGATGTGGTCGGGTGAAAACCCAAGAAATGGAAGTAGTTCGTTAGCTGAAAACCCTAAAAAAGATGAGGAATTGGTATTTGAAAATTCTATGAGTGATAAAAGTTCCTTGAATGGAAACCCTAAAACTGGAGAAACATCCAAGGTTGGAAACCTTAGAAATGAGATTACTCCTTTAGTTGAAAACCCTAAAAACGGTGAGAAATCCTTGGTTGAAAGAAATGAGATTAGTCCGTTGGTTGAAAACCCTAAAAACGGTGAGAAACCCTTGGTTGAAAACCCTAGAAATGAGATTACTCTGATGGCTGAAAACCCTAAAAACAGTGAGAAACCCTTGGTTGAAAACCCTAGAAATGAGATTACTCCGATGGTTGAAAACCCTAAAAGCAGTGAGAAACCCTTGGTTGAAAGCCCTAGAAATGAGAAAATTCCCTTGATTGCAAATCCTAGAAATGATAAAGCTCCCTTGATTGAAAACCCTAAAAACAGTGAGAAACCCTTGGTTGAAAGCCCTAGAAATGAGAAAATTCCCTTGATTGCGAATCCTAAAAATGATAATGCTCCCTTGATTGAAAACCCTAAAAATGTTGAAATGCCTTTGGTTGAAAACCCTAAAAACGGAGAAACTAATGCTATTGAAGTTTCTCTCTCATCCGAAAACCAAAACAGTGAAAGTGAAGCTTCTTTATTAACCCAAAGCCCTGAAACTGCCAAAGCTCCTGAAATTCAAATTCCTACCTTTATCCAAAACCCTAAAAATGCCAAAGCTCCTGAAATTCAAATTCCTCCCTTTATCCAAAACCCTAAAAGTGATAATGATAATGATAAACCGAAAATTGCTGAAATTGAAATTTCTCCCTTGTTTGAAATTCAAACTCTACCCTCAGTTCAAAACCCTATTAATGGAGACATTCCATTTGAAAAAGATAATGAAGGAAATAATAACATAACCAGCTCTATACATGAAGAGGCAATTCATGATCAGATGGATAATAATAGTAACAATAATAATAATATTTGCGAGTTAAAAGAATCCGAAGAATTCTATGAAATGAATGAAGATGAATATCCAGCTGTTACGTATCCCCAAATGGTGTCCCAAATTTTCTCTCCAGACGATTTATACGACGAAAATGAAATGTCTAATAATAACAACAATGATAATAATAATTCAGAAGAGCTTGATAAATGCCCGGAAATGGAAACTTTCGATCTGAATAATTTCGATATTGTGAGCAACAGCAATAATAGTAACAACGCGACTAATATATGCAAAGCCTCTTCAGAAGAAACAAGCTTTATGGACGAAGGAAATGAATTAAACGAATTAAATGAAATAAATGAATCTCAATTACCTTCTAGACCGATCACCTTTTCTGAATTACTCGCAAATGCAAACGCTCATGCAAACGCAAATCTTGACCTTAATAACAATATTATTTCCGACCAAAATAATACCAATACTACTACTACTACTACTACTACTACTACTACTACTACTACTAATAATAATAATCATAATAACACTAACAATAATAATCGTACCATAACAAATAATACTAGTGAGAATCATCAGCATTTAATGGACACCTCCATTACTGAATTCCAGTGGACACCTCCATTAACAAACCCCAATTTAGTCGTTCCACTGGATGCCTCCATTAGTGAATTAAAACCGAATTATTCCTCCATTGGTGAATTAAAACCAGCTGATGATTACTCGTCCTGTTTTCCTTCTTCTATGAATGGGTTCGATATGAACATGGAGTGGGTCAAACCGGGTAGCGGGCTCGGAATCGAGACCCGGTATGAGAATAACAACCCGCAACCTGGTATGAGCGGTGGCGCGGGCCGTAATTTCATGGAAATGATGACCATGCAGGACGGTGGTTTGGATGAGAGTTTCACTTCTATGGTGAATTCAGCAGCTGGTAGCAGCAGTGGTGTTCCCATGCCCAATGTAATCATGCCAAACAAGGTAATTATTTTGATGGGAAATTTGTAAAAAGAACCCTATGTTATTGAATATTGCGAAAAAGTCCCTTGTGTTATTGGAAATTGCAAAAGAGCCCTTTTGTTATTGCCAGAATTGCAAAAATACTCTCAGCGGTGAAATATAAATTAAAGACTGATTGCAATTATGGCAATAATGTAGGTTTTTCTTTTTTGCAATTTTCAATATTGCAGGGGCTTTTTTTGCAAATTTTTACCTATTTTAATTAATTAATTAATTGATTGTCGTATGTTTTAAGCCTTTTTGTATTATTCGATATAAATAGCATTCTAATTAGTTTATGTTAAACTAAATAATTTTTTTTTCTTTGAAACAGTTGAATAATATAGGATATCAGCATCGTCAATATGTTAGCAATGCTCCAATGCCTAGCTTTGGTGCAATGCACATGCCTCATAATAATAATAATAATCATAGCAATAATAATAATATTCCTCAACAAGCCATGTTGTTTGGTTTCCCACCTCAAATGGTCAACCCTGCTCTTCAGCTGGGGTGGGGAATGCCAATGCCAGCTCAGCAGCATCAACAAGCTAGTGTGTGTGTGAGTGTGTGTGTGTGGTGTGCAAGAGAGTTCAGGCATGAAGCCGGCTCGTTGACTCAGCAGAACCAGACAGACTCATTAGGGTTTATTTGCCCTAGTTGTAAGGACCGGTTCTCTGCCGGCCATGGCCATCTGGGTCTCTGAATTAGGGTTAGGGTTTTAGATCTGACTGAATTGAATCGAATCTAGGGTTTGTGATTTGAGATATTTTTGTTGAGTGAGATTAATTAGAGAGTGATTTGCTTTAACTTGGAGGTGGGTGTGTATAGTATTGGACTATTGGTGGAATTGTAGAGGTTATTAATGCAGGAAAAGTGATTTTTGCTATTGAAGTTTGGTATCTTCTCTGCTGTAATAATATAAGTGTTTTAGCTTAATATTGTAGTGAGTATTAATGCGAATTGTAGAGGTTATTAATGCAGGAAATAATTAGTGATATTTGCTATTGAAGTTTGGTATCTTCTCTGCTGTAATAATATAAGTGTTTTAGCTTATATTGTAGTGAGTATTAATGCATGGGTAATTGATTCATTTGCATTTTCTTCATTTATATTGGCAAAATAAAAACAAAAAGATGGTGACTAGTGAGAAAAAAATGTTTTCATTTTCCTAGTTATAGTTATTCCTGTTGGCGTATAAGATGAGATAACCATAATGAAATATGGAAATGAAACCGTGCATGGAACTAAAAGCATAAATCAGTCTTAGCATGGAACTAATAGTTCTCAGAACATTTTCATGCTTTATTTATAATTAGATACAAATGGAAATCGTTTGGTCTTGTTTTTCTTTCATGCTTCAGTTACAATGTCTTTTTATGAAAAGGAGTAGGACTTAGGATCTAAGTCCTACGTCCAATATATCAACAAGGAGGAAATGGTATGCACATAGTGCGTAAAGAACAAAAGAAAGAGAAAACAGGTAGCAAATATACGGGCCAAGGAGGCCATCACGCCAAAGACTACAGTCTAAAACTAAAGACCAAAAAATGAAATAGAAAAGAAAAAAGGAGGCGAAGAGCTGTCTATCGTGAGAACGTTAGTTTCCATAGGTTGAATTCTTCAATGATGCAATCTGCGAGTTGATGTGCTGATAGGCATTTGTCTCTGAGTAGATGTTCGATAGATTCAGAATCCACGTTGCACTGATAGAATCTGTTTGGGATGATCCATTCTTTTCACATTAAGTTGTCAATTGTGTTGAGTTTATTGTTGATGCACAACCATCCAAAGATTTAAATTCGAAGTGGTGCTTTGAGTTTCCAAATATTCTTTTATAATCGGAGATTGTGAAATACCCCCTTTTTGAAGGAAGTTGTAGGCACTTTTTATGGAGAATATTCCATTGATCTTCCATCTCCAGTAAATCGAGTCTCTTCCGTCATATAGATGTATGTTATTCAACTGATTCTCTTCCGTTATTTAGATGTATGTTATTCAACTGATTTAGTAGGTTTGTAAGTTCGAATTGAGTATGATGGTTTAGGTTGTCATGACGGTTTAGGTTCCATTCATTGTTTGTATAGGTGTGCACCAGCTTGTTTGGTGATGTTTTCCTTATAATAAACAGTATATTAAAGATATCATCTTTTTTAATGTGTGAGAGATTTACTTAAATATGTGCTAAATAAGATTGTGTTTGCTGAAACTTGAACCCATGACCTCTTATTCCGCATACAATCGACTCTACCAATAGATTATGAGCCATTTGTATAGTAAATATATCATCAATTTTTATCCTGTATGCTGTAATAATTAGGAAGCTCTTTTAGCTTATATTTGTGCCGGACCTTAATGCATCGTAGTTTATTCATGTAGAGTATCAAAATAAAACAAAAATATTGAAGAAAAAAAAATATTTGCACTTTCCTAATCGTAGCATACATTCGAGATTTTAAGTGGAAAAGGCTGAAAAAAATTGTGTATTCAGTTAAAAGCATAAAGCAATCTTAGTAGACAATAACAGTTCTACAAACAATTTCATTAGTGCATTTGTGCAGAAACATGACTTGTTGAATTAGATACAAATAGTAATCCCTTGTTTCATTGAAGATGATCACTACAACAAAAAACATAAATAAATAAAAGTGCAACAAATAACAAAAATGTAACTCTGGACGAAAATAGGCATAATTTGTTAATTTATCAAAAAACTTGCTAAAAGAAAATATTTAGAAGCTTTGCTTAGGATTAGAATAGCAGTTAATCATCCACTTCTGTTGTTTCATCTTTGCTAACAACCTGAGATGTCATCACATTTAGAATAAACCAAAACTGAATTCATAGTTTTAAATGGAAATTTCAGATTAGATTTCAAACCTGTGAAATGTACTCTTTGACTTTGGAACTAATGGACTCGTCCAGTGATCTTTCTGCCAGCTCATACATCATTGTGTTGCCTTCTGGTCCAGCAACTTTCTCCTTATGCAAATACCTATAAATAATAATTATTAATTTCAATAAAAAATAGCAATTATTAATTAATAATAACATGTTTTGAAATTAATAAAGAGAATATATGCCTTTGTTGAACGAGCATATCCAAAGTTTGCTTATTATTTCCAAACTCTGCATGATTTTCATGATTTTCATTTATTCCCACCCTTCTCAACTGATGCCAAAGATTTTCTGCCAACAAAGAAAAGAAATAATAATAAATAAACAAATAAATAAATAAAAAATTAATAAAAAAAATAAGAAGATTATAAATGAATTAATTACCTTCAGATAATTTGCCTCCAGCCAGATGGACTAAACTAATTAAAACAATCGCAAAACCATTCAAATGAGAATTCTCCTTATCCTCCACATATTTGGAGTATATATCAGCCGGCAACTTACTAACAATTATATACGACTTTGCTTCCGTATTACCTGATTTCATAAATTATACACAAAATTACATAAATACCCCTCCAAAATATCATATCAGCCTCAGAAAATAAAAACTAGGGAAACTTTTTATTTTGGGAAAATTTTCAAAACCCAATAATTTTTCTGAATATTATCGAAACCCCCCCAGCATTTTAGATTCCCTAAAAAAATCCTGACTTTTTGCATTCCCTCTAAAACCCCCTAACTTTTCTGATTATTATCAATAAAATCCCTAACTTGTCAGTTATGTTTTCAAAAATGATCATTTTGCCCCTATGATTTTATTTTTTGTTTTTTTCCTTTTAAAACATAACCCTTCATAATATTCACAAAAGTTAGGGTGTTTTGAAAGAATCTAAAAAGTTCGGGGTTTCGGAAGGAATCTAAAGAATTAGGGTTTTTTATAATATTCAGAAAAGTTAGGGGTTTTTATAAATTTTCTTTCTATTTTCGCAAGAAAAAACTCACTTTGTTGAGAGGCTCGAGTGGAGCGATTAGAAGAAGGCCTTAATCTATTCAATTCCTTCATTTCATAGCCAAAAATGTTTGCTAATTTCTCTCTCGCTTCATTAATCACAAGAGCTGGTAAAGCTCTTTGGCGATAATTCTTTGTGATGATTTGAGTTAGTTCTTCTCTTTTGATTGGACATCGTGAGCTTTGATGTGTTTTGAAAAGCATGTAGCGGATTACCTCAGCGACTAATTTGTCTTTTTCCTGAAACAATTTGGGGAATTAAGAGCTAATTGAATCCAATTTTGAATCAATTGAGAGTCAATTTGGGGAAAAGGAAAAGAAGATTTACGGACTAATTTGTCTTTTTCCTGAGAGATTTTGGGAATTGGGGTGTAAATTGATTGAGGTCTGATTTTGAATCAATTGGGGGTGAATTTGGGGAAGTGTGAATTGGAAAGGGAAATGAGAATAAACCTGTAGTGATATGTCTAATTGGGAGTAGTCTTCATTATTTGCCATTGAGTGGAACTGAAAAAAAAATATTAGTTAGAAAAAAATATGTATTCGAAAAAAATTAAATTTGAAATTCTACTTCTTATAAATTTGAAATTTGTAATGTTCAAGAGATGTGCTGATTTGTGATTCTACTTGAAATTGAAAAAGAATTATTTCCCAATTTTTATCGAGCACCTAATGTGCAATAACACAATCAATTAAAAAGTATTAATTCAAGAGAAAAATCACATGAACCACGCAAGAACTAGATTTCCTTTGAATGGGAATGAATTGATCTGATTTTCTTAAATCGGGAAACTAAACGGCCAATAACGACAAAATCACTAAAGAAATATAGATTAAAATAAAATCAATTCGGGCCAATGGAAATGAACCGATAGTCTTCATAGTGATTATATACTAAGAAACTAAGTCAAATAACCCAAATAATGAATATAGTTTTGTTAAAATAACTAAATCGAGTTCACAGCTCACACCTCAAAATCAACTGGAAAAAGAACATACTGCTAATACTATAATCTGTAATTCTAATTATCCATAACCGTAACCGACCTATATCCGGTGTGAATCGAGAATATTTTTATACATATGTTCATAATTTAAACTATATTTCTTTAGACTTTTTAATATTTTAATTTGATTATTAATAATTTTCACTGTTTTAATGTTATATTTTTTGAATGATGTTGTGTAAATTTGTGTTTTAATTTTTTTAATTAGATAATTGATAATTCTTGGAGCTCAAAATCCTTCCATTTTGCGGATTACCTCTGCAGTAATTACAATGCAGTGAGAAAATGAGTGAATTGTGCATAATAACAGCAGCAGTTAGACACAAATTCATTGAATACAAAACACAAAATATAGTCATTGCATACAATCCATAACACAAAATGAAGAAAAATACTGTAACTAACAGAATGAATTTGACACAAGCCATAAAGTATAATTGTAGAATTATCTTTATTGGCATTAACAGTGTTCAATTATAACTTCAATTCAGGGTAAAATGAGTCTCTTGGCTAAATAGAAAAATGGAAGGATTTTGATAATTAAGCTAAATCAAGTTCACACATCCAAATTTACGGGAAAAAGAACATATTGCAAATAGTATAGTTCGAGTTTGTAATCATAAAGCTCTGCAAATTGAGTGAATTATGCATAATAACAGAAGTAATGAGCAGTTGAATAAATTAGACATAAATTCATCGCATACACAATAGAACACTTATCCATAATACAAAATTAAGAAGAATACAGAACCTAACTTGATTAATTAGACACAGGCCAGAAAATATAATTATACTAGATAAATAAAAAAAGAAAGAAGGCTTTTTGGAGGAAAAATGCTTCAAATTAGTTCTTACTTGAAAATTTGGTGAGAGAACGAATCGAAAAGAGAAACCCAAATCCGGTTAACCTACCATTTGTAGTAAGTGAGAGAATGAAGAAATAGCACAGATTCGTGCTGTTTGACAAGCGGAATTAGTAGAATGGAATAGAATTATATAAAAATGGAGAAAAATTACCGGAATCTGTGATGAAATAACATCAAATAAAAAAACATAGTCATGCAATTAAGCATCAGACATAAATTACCCTATATGCAGCAAACATAGATTAGCCGTCAATTATGCAATTATGCAACTAAGCCCTTTCAATTATGCAATATAAATCATCATAATTATGCAGTTAATCACCTCAATCAGGCACTAATATTCACGAAATAACAAGGAATCAACCATCTAGGCCATAACTACAATTATTTAACAAGGATATCAATGAAGTTATAATTCATTTTCATTTCAATAAATATGCCAGTACCCGAAATAATAGAATATTGTGAATAAACACATCTTCTTCATGTAGACAATTATACAGGTTAATTGGGCTTTTTCGTATCAAACAAACAAATATGAAGTAACTGAAATCCTAATATGTTCTACTAGTTAAAAAAGGAAAAAAAGAAGAAACACGTCTCTCTTCCATTTTTAAATTAAAGGTATGTTCACAAATACGTAAAATAATCTGAATTAAATAAAATTGATAACCTCAGCACCAGTAATAAAGACAGAGAAGCTGAGATGAAAGTAAAGAAGCAAAATAAATAGAATTAGATCAAGGGAAAAAAGTAAACTGGGGGAAAATAGGGTTTTTGACTAACCAAGAGTAGAGAAGAGGGATCAACGATATAAAAGAGATCGGCGGATTAAGCTTTGAATCTGTGAAAAACTCCGGCGAGATTGGCGATTTTTCCTCCAGAAACTTCGTGTCTTTGGCGGGAGAGAGGGAAAAAGCCGCGAGTGGCTTTGGCGGGAGAGAGAGAAAGCGAACAAGTATCATTCATGCAAGAACCGTAGCGGTGCCAGGCACATGTCTAGCGAGCCTCCACTGGCGAATTAGGCCCTTTCAGAAACATATTTTGTTACAAGATATTTCACTAATACTTGTTACAAGCTCACAATGACTTTATTTACTGCTCATCGTGACATAAACTTGTAAATTGACAAATTTGTTACCCAAGCCATGCAATGGAATAAAGATATAACTTTAATTTCTTTTTGTTGTATACATCCTTCAAACGAGCTGTTATTGTTAAGATCACTCAATACTATCATTTTTAACAGTATATTGAAAAAAGTATGCTCACAATAATATTTAATTTCTTATGCTTTTCGTATGTCACAACATACTGTACCATGCCCAATTACGACGGCGGATATATATACTGTTTTTTTTTACTTTTCAATATATTATTTTTTCAATATATTATTTTTACTGTTTTATAGTTTTTATTTTTTTTATATATATTTTTTTATTTTTGGAATTTTATATACTATTTTAATATATTATTTTATTTTTTATATACTGTTTATGTATATATTGTTACCGAAAATGAATTATATATACTGTTATTATTACACCGTTAGTAAGCTATATAACTATCATTGTGATTTCGGCGTGCTATAGTGTGTCGTGACATATCAGATTTCTAATGAAAATTCAAAAACAGAAAAAAAAAATCCAACTTCCAAAATCTTCTCTTTATTTACTACTTGGAATAAAAATGGAAAGAGAATTAATTATTTGAAAATATTATATTTTTCTTGAAAGAAACAACGACAATATATCAAACAATTTTATTTAATTATTTTTACGATGTTATCAATATATGCCCAATTATTTCGCCTAGAGCCTTTAAAAACGTTGAGCTAGACCTGAACTGTAGAGTGCCCAATGGGTGGGTCATGTCGTGTGGAGTTGGGTCAGGTCGCATCTGGTCAATTTGTCATTTCAGGTCATTTGGGTTGCAATCCATTCAAGTTGCGGATCATTCAGATTTTGGGTCGTTCATGATTATTCGTGTTCAGGCCGTTCAGATTATAGTCATTTAAGGCTTCGCATCGTCACCACATTGAGTTGAGATTCTAATTCTATAACTCACTAGGGGACTTCCTGCGCTACGCTATGTTGCACGGATACGGATACGGGTATCATATCTGATACGATACAGATACGGTGATACGTCAAATCTTAAAAAAAATCTAGGACACGGACACGGAAATTTATGTATTATTTTATTCTTTATTAATTATATTTAATATATTTAATTAATTAATTTATATTTAGATATTAGACTTTCATGTAGAAGATACTAAAAATTTGTTATTATAGAAATATCTTGATATAGAATATTTGTTTGTTATAGTTAATTAAATAATTAGTTATTTTAATCTTATTTTATTGATTTTATATATGTAATAATATATTTTAAGAATAAATATTCTTACGTTGGAAGTATCCGATGAGGATACGAAAAATATCTATGAAGTATCGGGTATTATTTGGAATAAAATATTATGATACACCACTTGGCGTGTCCGATATGGTATCCGAGTATCCGATATGATATGACTGGATTTTTGAAATATCCACGCAACATAACTTCTAACAATATATATCATATGATGGCAGCATAAGCAAGAGCACAATCCAGTAATACTAATAAAAAGTTAAATATACATACTTACAAAATAATGATATCTTAAAATACAAATATAAGAATGACGATCTAATCATTTCAATATAGTAAATTAACAAAATAATGATATAGTAAATTCAAATTTTCTTGTTATCGTCATTAGCATTTTCGCCCCTAGTTAAAAAAAACACAAACGCAAAGTTTAAAAAATTTGATTTTAAAACAAAAAAATTGAATTTAGGAAAAATAAAAGAAATTTAATGTACCAAGTCGAGACCAGTTGGGGCGGTACAGCCAGAAGTCCAATTGAATTTCATAATCACGGGGGAGTTATATAGTTGGCTGAGTTGTAACTCCATTCACATAACTTGATTGAAATATAGAAAAAAATGGTCAGGAAACATAACTTGATTGAAATATAGAAAAAAATGGTCAGGAAACAGCAACAGAAACCTATATTCGTAGGAAAAATTGTCCTTGTTCCTACGGCTTGAGTTCAGAGTTCGAGTCGGTGAAATACTACGAAGCAGTTCGGTCCTTTCCGGTGGAGACTAGTAGATTTGATAAAAAATGATAAAAACGCAAATATCTTGAGCACCATCAATAATAAACACAATTTCCTAAGCTCCCTAACAATAAATTCAGTAGTATTGAAGGAGCGACATGTTTTGATTGATACTCTTGAGCATGATTGTTAAAATTACAATTCAATTTCTAAAATCTTACGATTCTACGACTTTGAGTTGAAAAAACAATTTGATTCCCACTCATAATCTTATTTTAGTAGAATCTCGATTTAACATGTAGAATCTTATCTTCACTACGATTTTACGATTCTACATTAGACTTACAATTTATGATATGGGCTGGCTCTAAAATATTAATATAATGCAAAATAAATATTTTTAAGTTTAAAATAACTTAGTTAAGATGTCATGGGGCACATATAATGTGGTAAGAGTTTATGAAGTGGACTTTATATCCACATTCTACTTCGTGCCTACCAATAAATTCATTGACATAATCGCTTCATTCATTGATGAGAAGGGATATGTTTTCTCACTAATCTCTTTTATCTTTCATGTTATTTTACTGATGAAAAAGGAGTGAACAACATGCCTCTCCATTTTCAATTGCTTGCACCGCATATGCCATTCATACAAGTAATGCTATATTTATATATCAAGAAACATTTGATTAAGCCGTTTCTCGTACGGATTGGAGTACGAAAGGCCCTGCCCAAAAAACGAAGAAAATAGTCTTTTGTTTGATATCGCCACGCGGCTGAATTTCGGTCACTCCTTCCGAAATAGAAGGCAATAATAGAACTCTTTTTCTTCCTCTTCGGGCGTGACTGTTTTCTTTTCAGAAAAAGGACTAACTTGAATCAGGGCTTGATTCCGAGGTTGAACCGGAAATGTTGAAAATTTCAATACAAGAAAAAAATAGCAATTTGGAATGCACTTCAAAAAGAGAGCCTATCTACTCTTCCCATTCTATCAAAATTGGACCTAATAGATTGAGGGGATCTTCTATAATTTCGCACGTAAGGGGTTATTTCTTGAGATTTTTCAACGTGGATTATTTGATCCCAATCTATTAAAATAAAGGGAAATTTTTTGATTAAATGCAAACAACATCGTACCATTATGTCTTAATCCCAGAGCCATGAGCAATAAAAAAATGTTTATGGATTAAGATTACAAATCAAAATATGTACAATATCTTAGTCATCAACATATAATATATAAAATATTTACTATTAATTTTGAGTTTTAATATATTCGTTACAACAATTTATATAATTAACATGTATATATGCAAGGAATTAACCGAATGTCGATTTCAGTATGAATTATTGAGCATAGAAAGATTTTAAAATTATTAGTGCAGTAAATAATTCTATTTTTTCCATAAATATTTTTACCAATTTTTATTTTTCATAGAATTTTATGATTCTAAGTTCAATTTTACGATCTTATTTGATTTTATCTCGAAACGATTTAAGGTAGAATTCTGATAATGACAATCTTGCTCTTGAGAATTCTTGTGCGACATCATAGTAGCTGAAATAAATGGTGTGAGCAATGAAGATTGGTTCCAACTTTTTGCTAGTAAGAAGTATTGGCCAAATTACATATCAATAGAAAGATCGCAAGCTCCTCTTTCTTTTCGTTCTTATAATGGCAAAAATTGCTAAAATTGTAAATGTCGGCTGTCATTGGGCCTAATAAAAAGGAAGTAAAAGAAATACAGTATTAGTTATATTAAATGAAATAAACTCTAAGATGTATGCAAAAAGACATGTTTGGAGGATGTATGCAAAATGACATATTTGGATGCAAATTCATAAATTTGTAGGAATTTGTTTATGGATTTTCTTTTCTTGATAGATACTAACTAAAATAATAATTATTTTAATACTATATTATTATTGAATTATTTATTTATTTATTAAAGTAGATAATTAATTAATTTTCTCAACGCAAATTAATTATTTAATAATGCATGCAAAATGATACAATTTTGTCCTCTCAAAATATTTGTTGATTAATTTTATATTTATTAATTTATAAATTGATAAATTATTAATTAATTAATTAATTAATTAATTAATTATTACTTAATTACTTAATTGTTATTAATTAATTTAGTTAATTAATTAATTATTATTTATAAATTCATTTATTTATTTAAATATGTGATATTTAATTTAATTTAATATTTTCATTAATTTTTTAATAATTATTCAATATTTTATCTTATTAATATACATATGTAAAAAGTTTTTAATATTTAATTAATTATTTTTATATATTACTCACATTAATAATTTTTAAATTTGTAATTATATTTTCAATAAATGTATTAATTATTTAATATTTTATTTATATTAATGAGACCTATAAATTATTTATTGTTTTTAATTACTATTATTATTTTTTAATTATCATTTATTATTTTTAATTTTTATATATTAACTTTGTAATTATTATTTATTTACTTTTAATTATTAAATAATTTGTCATCATATTTTAAAATAGTTCATACAAAATTCCTAGAAAAACTCAACAAAAAGTCAATTTTTCATTTTGGCCAACTTTCTATACAAAATTCCGACAAATTTCTAATACTAAAATCTCCCAACAATTTCCAAAAGTGGATCCAAACTTGCACTTTTGAAAACTTAGAAAAGTTTTCCTATCCTAGACTGAACCAAACATTTACAACGCATCCAAACAAGTCCTAAATGATTTCAACTCCAAGGAGTCAGCTCATCCAATTTTTTTTGAGTGACTAAACCAACAATGTAGAACTCTAACAAATAAAGTGTCAAACCAAATAAAATAAGTACCAACTCTTCCGTATCAGTTAATCTCACAATTGATACAAATTGAAAAGAAAACGGTGAAAAGGTGGATAATATTGGCTAAAAATAAGAAAAATGAGATTATTTTTAGGAATAGGGCAAATGAGATCTTAAAAGATAGTTATTTTCATTAAGCGGATGCTAGAATTTTGGGGGTGGGGGTGGTGGTAATTTAGGAACTTGAAGTTCAAGCTATTTAACTGATTGAATTGTCGAAAATGAGGATAGTGAGTCTATGAGGGAATTGAAAGTAATAATGGCCTAGGCCAAACTGTTTTGCCGTGTGGGAAACAGATTATATATCAGATATTATATTTTTTATATTAGATGTTTTATCTCATACACTTTTTCATATAATAATTGTGCGTAAAGATTATTAGATTATTAATTAACCATGAATATGTATGTCCGTTATACGTCATCAGAATATGTGATTCTGATAGTAAAGCCGTAAAGCAAAGTGAATACAATTCTAAATTATCCCTAGTCATATATGAGATGTTTGTAACACAAACATATTTGAAAATCTCTAATTATATATATAGTTACTAATATGTTATTTAGATGATGATCACGTTTTACTGATCATGGATATTGGATATCAATTCATTAATATAAATATATGTTGGAGAACATGTATTGGATCGACCCACTATGAGAATATACATTGTATATGTCATTAGTGTTTTCTCATCATCTAATGTATGAGTAGTCCTTTGACCTGAGGTTATCATAGATTCCTACATGTATATCTTTATACTTTGACATAGTCAAACGTTGTCTTTAACCGGATAATTATAAAAGCTATGATTGGGTATTTAGTAAACCATGAGTTGGAATGTGAATGATCAAGATAAAATTTGTTACTCTCGAATACGAGAGAGATATCTCAGACCCCCATGATAAATTGAGACTAAAGAAAAACACACGGTCGTGTATGAAAGAATTAGCATGTGTTATTAATATCTTTTAATTTATTCAGTCTAATTATAATTCAGGAAATAGAATTGATCATAACAAGAATGACAAAAAATCATGCCTTATAATCAATATAAGTATCGTTTAACAAAGGGACTAAATACATAATTGATGTATAGGTTATGATCACGTGTCATTCATTTAATTTGGGTAATCATAACGTCGTACTAGAGGCTACTTATGATTTATAAACTTGAAGTTTATTGCCAATATTAAATGAACCTACATGGTCGCACACAATCATAACTAACTCGGTTGGGCACAGAAAATCAAAAGGAAGGTGAAGAGGTGTGGGCAATAGATGCTATAAATAGATGAAGGGTTCATCTTATTAGGTCAGAAGATTCAGATCATACCCTAGCCGCCTATTGAGAGAGAGAGAAAGAGAAACTGGATCTAGTAATCTCGATTTCTCCTCCAACGAGTTAGTCGCATGTGGATACGTGTAGGGGGCGGTGCCGGAGTCGTTGCGCTTTTCATGATCATATCAGCAAGAGACGCAGGGAGATCGTTTGGAGACGAATCGCGAAGTCCTACGAACCGGATTAGCCGAATCCGAGGTTGAAATTAGATTTATTTTTTCAAATTTGATTTGATAATACACGGATCCTTCGCTAGAAAACGGATAAATTTTTAATTCCGTTGTGCTTATCAGATTGCGCGTTTCCTTTCAGGAATCTCATGATAGCCTAATGTAATGCTTCTTAACTTCTTTTCGGTTCTTTGGGTATTAATAGCGAGGGAGTCGAACTGCTTTTTATTTCTATATAGGAGAATTCTTGTGATAACAAACAAACCTCTTTTTCTTCTAACAATAAAAGCTAATGTTTCAACTACTAGAAAGGTTCAAGACTAAAAAGGATCAATTAGGCTAATGTCTTGAATATTTGAATTGTGCATGAGAAGCTTCCAGCCTTGGTATTGAATAGATAGATGAAAAGACAGGAGTCAGGTCTTTCAGATTAAGTATCCGTAAAGTATTTGTTATTATTAGGAAATAAAATATTATGCGTGGCACATCCGACATGGTATCTGAATATTCAATACGAGTGTCGGCATGGTATCCGATACAATATCCAATACGATAGGGCTAAAATTTTGAAGTATTCCCCCTAACATAGAGTACCGACAACATATAATATCTATGTCACAACATAGATTCATTGAGTTTTTTTTCAGGTTAAGATTATTGTCAGATCTATCGGGTCGGGTTGTTTCATGTATCGATTAATTATTTCGGGTATATTATTAATATTCGTTAAGTCGGTTTTGGGTTCGGGTCCATGAATGGCAACTTGGGTCTCTCTAAAATTTGACGGATGTCTTGTTGCTTGAACTAGCAAGTTTTGATGAGTAGAGACATGTATTAACTCTAATGATGAGTCTTATTAAAGTGAAGAGATGATTCTTATATTTAAGAGTATATATATTTTTATCATGCAAGATATCTCAAAATCTAGCTAGCTATGAATGATACAGTATCAAGTTGGTACTGATAAATTATCTTTGCATAATATCTTATCATTTCATAAAAATTAATTATGAATTAACGTCCTTATTTTTTTTTTGTCTTACTTTAGTATCAAGCCAGTACAAATAAAACTCTAGATAATGATCCATTCCAATAAACATTTTTCTACTTAATTATACCTCTTCTTTTTTCTTTTATATTTGTGTATTTTATCTGTGACTTGCCCAAAAGACCAAAAATATTGCGTAACGCACGTGCATCCCTTGTTAAGTAAAAAAAAGAATCAATAATGTAAAATTTATTTTGTTAATATATATTATAATAACATACAGTTCATCCAACTTGACCCGAACCGACCCACACGAGAATACTCGGGTTGGATAATTTTTTGAATTATTATGGGTTTGATTGGGTTTAAAAAATGTGAACCCTTATAGTTGGGTTGGGTAGTAAGTTTCCTCTGTTGTTCGATTGAGGCCTATAAGGGAGATTTTATAGGCCTAAACGTGCTGACGCGTGTAAATTTTGTACTTTTTAGGTTTTATATTTTTAATATTTTTAAAATTTTGTTGATGATTGTTTAAATTCTAATTAACAAAATAAATTAAATAAATAAGAAATAAAACTAAATAGTAAAATTAAAGTGATACCGAACACTAGATCTGTTGATGAAGTTCGGCGATGTGGTTGCGTAAGTGTTAACCAGCCGTTTACTCGCTAGCGGCCCTTACCACATTCACAAGTTGCCTATTATTCGGGACTTGCCTTGCAGTTCCGATTTCACTAAAAAATAAAATCGTTTACAGGAGCTCGAAACACCGCTCGTCTTATAACACCTTGATGAATCATTGGAGCAATAACTTACAAACTCGATCTCTTTAACTTCAACAAACAAACACCAAATGCTCACTCAAAATATCAATAATCTCACGATTATTTTAAAGTTATTTTATTGAACACTAGAGAGAGCTTTTGCCTTTTGAATATCGAGAAAATTGATTACAAAACGGAATTGAGGCTAGACCTTTTAAAGAGGGAAGATTAGCCTCTCAGAAAAAAATCTGCGACCTTCCGTTTAGACCGGAATACCTTCCGTTCATAATCGAAGGCAGAATAGGAAGAGCAATAAAACTTGATTCTTTCAAACGGCTAAAAAATATATCTTTCCGTTCAGAACAGAATGGGTCATTTTTCAGCCAGGGAATAACGCAGAAAGGCTCTAGAAAAATGATCTTCCATTCAAAACGGAGAATGTTCCGTTCTGAACGGAATAGACAAAAATTCAGGTTATTTTCTCTCTGAAGTATAGAATAAAAATTTCTCAAAATAGCAAAAACTTATTCTAGAAAACACTGAAGATGGTCCAAATCTTGATCTCTTGAGAGTGCACTGCATCTTCTAGATCTTCCGAGATAGGAGAATTGTATCCAACTCGAACACGCTATCTTTATCATTTGTCGCATCTTTGTTATTTAAGCTTGAGCTTGATTTTTCTAAACTTTTACACCAATCTCACAAAATATATTAGTAATTTGGAATTATTTTGAATATTATCAAACTGAGAATAACATCTTCAAAACCCGCTCAACCCGATCCATGTACAACCCTAGGTGCTAAAACGCTCTGGGTTGAGCTGAGATAGAAAGATCATGGCGGGATGATGTGAGTGAGAGAATGCCATGAGAAGCATATGCATATGTCTATACAACCATCATATTCTCTCAAAATCAAACAGTCCGTTATGTAGTTTGCTTGGACGAAGAAATACTCATACATGTAAAGCTCTACATTATTTTCTTCATCTTCATATCTGCTCGTATCACGGTTCGACAAAAGTCTGAGTCGGGGTCCACGTGTTGGCTCGCCCGACACAGCTTGGTGCCGATGATGAACCACAAGAGGGTAGCTGAAATGACTGCAACGGCCTAATTTGTACCCAAAAAAACATTAAAAAAAAAAAAATACAAAACTTGCATTCAAAAGCTTCAAAAACGGATCATTATAAAATAACGAATTTTACACTGAATTAAAGTGTCACATGTTGCTACTTGAGGATGCTATGTGTCAGTATTTAAGAGTGTCATGTGCCAACACGTAAAAAAATTGAATATTGTTAAGGAGAAGTATATACAAGGGGGATCTCGCGCATTGCGCGAATTGCTTGTATAATGAAGATGTGGTTATCATAGTATATATGTTAATTTTTTTATATTGTGCTTGCTCTGAATTTGGTCTTAATTTAGAGATTAAAATATTTGGTATGAACAACACTTGCTTAACAGTGAGAAAAATACATAATAGTTGTTTAACAGTGAGAACAAATACATAATTCAATGGATATACAAAATATAAAAAGTGGATATATAAAAGATAAATAATATTGTTCATAAGTACGGTTTCACTTGGTTGTTTACGGCTCCATTACGTGTGCTCAGGCTAGAAGTTTTGTAAAATGTATTGCCGTGTTATGAATTATTTTTCGTTAAATTTTTTTTTCTCTAGAATCTCTAGAAGAGACGGAAAATAATAACTGGTGGAAACGTAATGATCATATGTCTCTAACACATAGTAATATGAATAAAAAGATATAATTACGTAAAGATAACAAAATTAGCATTGAACTAATTCCACTTTTAACGATACACATAAAAGTTCGGACATATATAACATAAAAATAACTCAATAACAATTATTTAAAAAAAAAGAAATTTCTAGCCTTTTTATTATTAAATTTTATAAATTTATTTATTTCAATTAATTTTTATTGAGTTATTTTTTATTTTTAAACTATTTTTATTTTTTTTACTATTTATTTTTTTGGCTATTTAAGTTTTAATTTTTTTTAACATTTATTTTTAATTTTCCTTTTTTATATTCTATTTATTTTACTTTGTTTTATTTCTTCTAAATTAATTTTATTTCTAAATTAATTGTTATTTTCTATTTTTAACTATTTTATTTGATTTATGTTTATTTTTTAATTAACGTTATTTAATTTACTTATTAATAAATATATTCGACATGTATAAGGGTATTTCAATCATTTTCAAATATATAACCTTGGAATGGATGGAGAAGTAGATGTAGGGCATATTTGATAGGAAAATATAAAACAGAGGGGCGTATATGTAACAAAACGGAAAAACATGAGGTGTTTACTATATTCAGTAAAGATAGGGGTTTTTATGTAAATTTTGTTTATTTATAGTAATGATATTTTGAGAGCACATTTCTTATTTGCAGAGTATGAATATATTTTAATAGCACTTTTATTACATATACTCGGCTCTGAAAATAGAAAAACAGCTCTCAAAATAACACTTACCTCCACTAACTGAATTCTTTACTTTCAGAGCTAAAATTGTTATGTGCAGATAAGCAATCTTATCCAGCAGATATTGGTCGAAAGTCCCATATTTCATCAAGGAAAAAAAAAGAACGTTCTAGATTAAAAAGAACATTGTGTCTTGTTAGATGAAAAGGAAAATGTCTAAGATTATATTCTATTATAAATGTGACAGATTTAATTATTGATAAAAAAATTGTTATGCGGCATATACATAAACATGTCCATGTGCATGTGTCTATGCATATACAACCATCATATTCTCTCAAAATCAAACAGGCCCGTTGTGTAGTTTGTTTGGCCGAAGAAATACTGATATTATAAAGCTCAAAGTTAATTTCTTCATCTTAATATTCACTTGTATCGTCGTCCGATCGATTCGGTATCCACGCATCGGCTCGCCCGCTACTCGGCGCCGACGATTAACCAAAGGATGGCCACAATAATTGTGATGTCCCACTTTGTACCTAAAAATTCAGTAAAAAAATACAAAAAATTTCATTGAAAAGCTTAATAACAAGTCATTAAAAAATATTGACAAAAACACTAAGAATCATAAACATGACCATTAAAAATATAGAAGACAATGGAGACAACGAGTATTATATAAAGTTATGGGCATTATGTAAATAATGAGTGGTATGTTCTATAACCCACTCATAAGACTGGAAATATGTTTAGAAAATTTAGTGAAATTGGAGGCAAAGAATGTAAATCCAATCAATCAATTAAGCAAAGAAAATGAGGGGTAATCAGACCCCCAATTTTTTCTTCTGAAAATAATAGAAGAATTTAAATACAACTTACTAAGAGTTTTACAATACAGCAGATGAATTATTTCTCAATAGCAAGAATAGTCTTAGATTGAAGAGTGGTAAAAAGCCTCATTTAGTCAAGAAATTCAACAATAATTACCTTCGATTTGTTATGTTTCTTGCGATTATCATTGAATTACAGGGACTACATTGCTATTTAGGCATAATTTTAATGTTTATTTTTGCAAAGGGGGAACTTATTAAAGCCCTTTAATACTCATAATAAGAAAAGTTGTACTTCAGGTACTTTCTCTTTCTAGAATTAACTGCTGAACATAATTCATAATTTTTAATTAATTTATTTACCATTTATTTTCACTGGTGACAAATAAAGAAACCACAAGTGATAATTCCACTCAGCAAGAATGCACCAACTGCCACTTAAACTTCACATATAAGGGTTTATATTTACTACATGAGCTCTCGTTTCATCAAAAAAGCAAAAAAAGTTGAAAAAATAATAATGAGCAAAATGAGGAGATAATAATGAGAGATGAAAAATATATGTGCCTATATTGCGACAAGAGTTTCGACTAGCGTTAGACATTTTTCGCCCATGTGGGGGAGTTCATTTTGTCTGTGGCGGGTTTCACATGAAGCCTCCATTTAGACCCTCCATCTTTGTGGGGCCCACAAAATAGAGGGTCTGGATGGAGGCTTCATGTGAAACCCGCCACAGGCTAACTCCATTCATGTTGGGGACCTCATGAGCTATCAGGAGGTTGGAAATGGAAATAATAGAAATGTGGTTGTAAACTTTAAAAATGATGAGATGTTATTGGGTGGAAATAAGAATAAATTTGGTATATTAAATCTCTCAAATAAATCATATGTATGTGGAAAAAGTTGTGGATTTAAAATAAACTATATTTTTTTTTGTGAAATTAAATCAAACTGTCATGAGACTAATAGCTATAAATTATTGGGAAATATATTGACCCCCATTTACGATAAAGAAGGCTAGAAATACATTTAGAAAATTTTAGTGAAAATAGAGGCAAAGAAGGTAAATTTGATCAATCAATTAAGCAACCAAAATAGGAGGCAATCAAACCCCCCATTTTCTCTTCCAAAAAAAATAAAAAAAATAGAAGACAATTCAAGTATGGCTCAATTGTTATGTTCATTCTCTACTGGTGTATTCAACGAAATACTTGTTGCATAATGAGGCGGTAATTATATCACGAAAAAGCATTCCAATTTGATCTTCAAAAACATAATTAGAAGTGTTCTCATCATGCACAAAAAAAATGGAGAATAATCTTTATCCATTCTCTAGACTGGTGTATTGAATAATGAAATGCTCTTTTAATTGCGCAATGAGGGATGGGTAATTATATCGTGAAAATGCTTTTCAATTTGATATTTAAGAAATATAATTAGAAATATTCTTATGCATAAAAATAACGGAGAATAATACATATTTCACTTAAAACAAATTTAGTTAAAAGTAATAGATAGCTCTGATACCATATAATTTAGATAATATGTAATTGTATGAATTTATAATTGGAGATATCGTAGGACAAAGAACTCAATTCCTAGTTCAACACTACAAAATAGTTTTGTAAATTTCCTTACGAAATCAAGCAAAGATTTTCAAATCACTTGTACATATCTTTTTTTAAATATATGAAATTACAATCATAGAGATTGTAGGATAAAGATTACAATTGTCCTAGAATGAGTTATCAAAGAACTAGACGCAATTAGAAAAACTTCTTATGGAGAGAAGGGAACAACTATAAAAAGGGCAAACATTTGCAAACTGAAAAACTTGTATGCACTCTCAAATAAATGGAGGACTTGATGTAAAAGACTTAGAATGCAAAACAAAGCGTTGCTTATGAAATATATATGAAAGTTGAAAGCAAAGAAGCAAGGTGTATAAAATTGTTATGAATCCAAGCATAATCTACGGCATTATACAAAATAAAATTTCTTCATTAATGATCTAACAATCTTACTGCCTATGTTCGATAATAGGACTAGAATCTAGATAGGAGATGGACATGACACATCCATCATACTGTAAAGATCATTGGATGGTCTATGAAATACTAGCATATAAATATGCAAATCTATTTCAAAGGGTCACTGAGAAGACATCATAGTATGAAAAGTTTGGGCATTATAGATCTTGAGGTGTTCAACAAAATTATCTTGATTAAGTAGATATGGAAATATTTTAAAAAAAGAGGACTCGAATGGAGAGATCTTGTTTCCAACATTAAAGAAGAGAAATTAAATAGAATAATTGCAAAAGATTCCTATTTTTGGCGAGAAATTAAGAGGTTATTACCTTTCTTTTTCTATAGTTCTATCTTCACAGTGGGACAACGCAATACAATCAACTTCTGGTTTAGCAACTAGAATGGAGGATGGCTGAGTGAAAGGTTTCCAGCTCTTTATTCCTTTGCCGAGATTAATAATGGAACACTGGCAGATTTTGTAAACCTGCCAGCTATAGAAGAAGCCTTTACAGATCAATAAGAGCTGAGTCAGCTCTCAGAAATCATGAGAGGGATCCAGCTGACTAACAATTCAGATGATTTGAGATGGAAGTGGAGAGGAAATGGGGTATTCACGGTACAGAGTGCTTATCAAACAAACAAACTGGGTGTTTTATCTCATAATCCTTTGAGTATCTTTTGGAGTATTAAGCACCCTCTAAGGATGAAAATATTATTGTGGAAAAGTAAACAGAACAAAGTATCAACACAAGATAATTTGAAAAGGAGTATTGTATTAGTAAATCGATGTCACATGTGTTTTCAAGCTGAAGAAACAATCAAGCATCTGTTCGAAGAATGAGGCTTTGTGCAGAATCATTAGAATTTGATAAGGAATGTGCTTGATCTGAACTCCGATCAGTCACACTCCATCTCAGCCATGGACTCTAGTATCCTCGATTCAAAAGGAGATAAGGGTTTTAGGCAGATAGCGGGGTCTGTTTTTATTTGCAATTTGGAGAAAAAGGTGCAGAATGGTACTTTCTGATGAGTTTAAGAGTAGATGTGCGTTGATAAATGAGATATTAGTGACTGTGGATTACAGCCGCAATGACCAGATCTACCATTGATGAAGATCCAGTCGCAACTTTGGAGAGGTGGCCATTAGAAAGAGAGAATAGATAAAGAGCGGCAAAAAGAAGAAGATAAGTGAGCTGTCTGGATTTCGGACAAGGAAAGATTCTTATATACCTAGGGTTAAAATCCAAGAATTCAATTTCTGGATTTGGATAATTTTATAGCAGGCTGGGATTCTTGAACTTCTATATTTTGGGTTAGTCATATTTAGAGCTTAAATGATATATATTTAGAGGGTCAACTTTATTTTTTTAAGATTTGAAGTCAAAAAGCCTACCAATAATTTTATTAAATCAAAATAAAAAGGCTTACAAAATTTCAAAATATATCACACACAAGTGCAAACGAAAGAAATAATGTAAAATACACTTCTTAAATCCTAAACCCTAAATGCTAAATTGCAAAGTATTGCCGCCAAATTCCTAGAATTTAGTGGACCACTTCCACCGTAGAATTAGGGTTTGATAGACCTGTACAGCCACATAATTAGGGTTTAGTAGACCATTCCTGCCATAGAACTAGGTTTAGCTAGAGGAGGAAAACAAGCACGTCAGGTCATATTTGGGCCGTGTCTTTTGGGTTTGTGTTATGTCTGAGTCATATTGGGTTTGGTCAACACATATCGGGTCAGGTCCATTTGTGATCTTATTTATGTCGGGTCTTTTTCGGGTCAAGAATATGTTAGGTGAGTTTTGGATCCGGTCGAGTTGTATTCGGGTCTTATTCCTATAGGATCAAATGGGTTTGGGTTATTTCCGGACTCGGGTTGATTTGATATTCGGATAAAGTGAAATTCAAATCTATTCAGATTTCAGGTCAATTGGGTTCGGATTGTATTTGATATTTATGAATTTCTAAAGGTGACAAAACTAACCCGAAAGTTAGAGACTCATCTGATCCGTCCGAAATCTGACCCGAACATATCCGAATATTTTAGAAAAATTAGCCTGAACCCACCTGACTCCGGGCCCAAAGAATCGAAACCGAAGTAACGAGGATCTAAGATTGACTATAACACGACCCGACTAGAACCTTATATATCTGAGATCCGAATGGCCCAAGCACAAAACTAACATTAACCGTAGAGGATCTTGAGGTGGTAAATTTGACCTAAATCCGAGTGACCAATTTGAACTATCCAAAGCCTGGCCCGAAATGGTCCAAATATTTCAGAAATTCCAAATGACTCAAAACTCCTGATCCCAAACCGAAGAATCTGAACCGAAATGATCCAAACTTAAAATTGACCTTAACCCGACCCAACTCGAACTCGACTATTCTCGAGACCCAAATAACCGGATCCTAGCTGACCTGAATGTGTATATAGAGGTGATAAACTTGACCCAAACCCGAAAGACCCGCCCGACCTACCCGAAACCCCACCCGACCCACCAGAAACCCGATCCGATCCAGATATGTTAGAAAAATCCAACAACCCAAACCCTTCCGACCCCTGGACGAAGAACCCGATAAAATAAGACTCGTATACATTCTTACCCCGTCTAAATTGACAAAACTCGGATATGAACCGATTGTAAAGTAATCCAACGTGATGTACCGAACCTGATTCTGATTCAACCCACCTATTTGTCACCTCTACATGAACCTAGAACCAGGACTGGTCCTGTATTTTGGAAGGCCTTTGATGAAAATCGAATTGAGCCCTTAAATTTATTTACAAAATATCGCTCGTCTTAGTCATATACAATAATTTAAATATGTTTCTTTTATTATTTAGAACCAATTACATCTATTAAATAAGTGAAAATGGACCTTTCAATGAGAAAAAATTTGAAGAATTTTTTCTTTTTTTTCACTCTTCTTTCTCTTTGTACTTTAATTAGTCTCCAATTTAATCCAATTACAAAAATTAATTAACCAAACATAAAAATAAAGAAAAAAGTGAAACAAACCTTAAATATAAATTTTTTTTGAAGAATCATTCTTTCTTCTTCTAATTTCTATCTCAATTAGTTCATAATAATTTTATGCAACACTGAGATTGCGATTTATCCCTCCTAAAAATAAGAAATTAAAATAGAAAGTAGTTTTTTTAAGAATAATTAAATAAATTCAAGATAACTTAATTTTCTACCAAATAATTGTACTTAAATTAATTCAGTTTCACAAAATGAACTCAAATTAACTCAATTTTGTGTATAAATACCCATATTCAATTTTGTACCAAATGAACTCAAATTAACTCAATTTTGTGTATAAATACCAATATTCAATTTTGTACCAAATGAACTGAAATTATAATTAACCGAAAACAAAGAGAAACACAAAAATGAAAGATATACCTTGAAATTCAAAAAAATATTTAGAAGAAGTCTTTTTTTTTTTCTTAATTTTTTTTTACCTATTTGCTTATGAGCGAAGTGAAGCTCGTCTGGTGGACTGGACTCCTGTGGGGTCATCGTGGCAGGCAGAGGCAGGAGGAGGGACACTCGGTTGATGCATCTGTCGCATTGCACGTCGCTCGTAGCAGTCCGTCGGTCATTCTTTCCTTCTTTCTTTTTTCTCTCGATGGTGAAGTGAAATGGAGTTTAGAGATGAGTAAAGAGTAGACTGGGTTGTATTTTTGGGCTCGCATTTAAAATTTGGGCATTTATATAAAAATAAGGGGTATAAAGAGGCCCTATTCAAAGTGAGGCCTTTGATCTGGGTCTGATCCATACTTCTACGGGGACGGGGCTGCCTAGAGCTGCCAACATGACCCAAACCCGAAAATCTGCCCGATATGCTTGAAATGCGGACCGGCCCGATCCGAAAAGTTTAAAAAAGCCACCTAACTCAGACTCAATGTACCTAAATCCGTATTCTTATGAGTTATTCGCTAGAATCAGACTCTCTAAATCACTTTCATAAGTTTTTGATTTGATCTAAATTACATCGTTCAAATTCTATTTCCAATTTTTATTTATTACTCAACTTTATCATACATAAAATAATTTTATCGAATAATTATGAACAAAACAATGATTCATTGAGTACTAGATCAAAAATTATTTTAAAATAGAAATGATTAAAATGACTAAATCCGATTAACCATGGTGCTCCCTCATTTTCTCACAATGATAAGTTACATGACATCATAGGAAATATACATACAAAATCATAACATCTTAAGGGAGATGTAAATAAATTATGACATCATAGAGTGGTATAAATGAAAAAATCATGACATCATAAGGTTTAATGATGATTTGTGTTATGTTTTTGTAGGAAAATATTGGAGCAAGTTATAATTTTCCAATATTTATTAAACATGCCTGATTTGTGTATGTATCACTTTCTGAAGCATATTCCAGACACTCGGTCGATGTGATGCCGTGAAGCTGTCTGTGAAGGTCGAAAAATACTCCAAGATTGTTTAAATACTTGCTTCGGATGCATGAACCTAATTTACTCTAATCTCTCTCTATCAAAATTACGTTCTCTCTGTACATTATATTTTTTTATTCTAGCTTTCTTTTAATTTCCTCTCTCTCTCCCCCCTTCTCTCATTGGCCGCCAGATACAAAGAATAAAAAGTGGCAGAATATTTGGACATGAGCCACGGATTAGGATTTTGATGAGCAAGATAATTAATGGGTCTCATTTATGTACATATATTTATTTCCATATAAATATAATTTGTTTAATTTGTTTAAATAGTTTGCTAATACTTCTTCGTAATCATTAATTGAATAAATCTAGAATCCGGTACAAACCAAATAAGAAATATGCATAAAGACACCTCAAGTTTTAGTATTTATATTTTAACTTTTATTATTATTTTTATTTTGGTTTGTTACATAGGTTGTTGGTCTCTAGTTGCGCGTTTTGTTTTGTTTACCTAGCCTTATTATTTTTTTTAATATCAGCGTCAACTTGCCTACAAAAAGAAAGTTATGAAAATCTTATACTAGTATATGATAATTTTTTCAATCATTTGACTAACAATTCCAAAAAAGAGAATAAAAAATAAAAAAGAGGAAGCAAGACTAAGAACGAACAGTTACAATGATTTTAAAGTCCTAGTTAGATTATATTATTTTTTGAGGTAGATTCGGGCTTCGGGTTGGTTTAAACCTGGGGTCAATACGGGTTCGGGTCAGTTTGGATCTTGGCTTATCAAGTCTCAGATTCTCTCGGGTCATGGGTTATATCGAGTATGGACAACTCGGGTTTTATGTCGGATTAGGCTAGAGTGATCATCAAACAACAGTCATTTTGGATTCGGATTCTTCGGGTCTGGGTTGGCGGGTTCGAGTCATTTAACTTCTTTAATTTTTCGGATCGTGTAGAGTCGGGTCGGGTTTCGGGCGGGTTGAGCGGGTCTTTCCAGTCCGGGTTATGTTCGCCAGTTAGGGATGAAAAAACCGATCCGTATTTGTATCCGCAAAATATCAGCATTCGAAAAAAATTACAGATACGGTAATGTATTTGACTTTAATATCCGAACGGGTATGGATAATACCCGTATCAGGATAACTATAAGTCGAATACTATCCGTTTTCGGATATATAATGATATTTTTTAAAATATTTTAGCCATTTTGTCATTTTTTAATATGAAAAATGATATTTATCGAAATCCATCAATTTATTTATTACTATTTGCAAAGTTGTTACGATTTTATTATTATTTTATCATTCTTTTGTTATTAATAGTGAAATATATGCATTGAAAAGAAGATATTCGAACAAATATCTATATTCGTATTCATATCCGGTAATATTCGAACCGAATATGTATATCCGGATCCGAAAAAATAATATGGATACGGATATGATATATTCCGATCCAAACCGTTTTCACCCCCCCAGCTCTAATAGATAGTGCTTTTGAGTTAAAAAAAAAGTTTTGCTCTAACAAAGTACAACTAATCCTCACAGAGAATAAGAAATTTAACCGGATATATAGGAACTAAAGAGAGAATCTTAAAATATATATAAGGTTTTATAAAATATTCAAGGTGTTTCTGAAAAAGAAAAGAACTTACACATATTCACATCACACACCAAACGAACCGATCAATGAATGTTTTATCAATAACTCAGATAATGCTCACACTTCGCAGCGAGTATTTCAATTTTAATAGTTATTTCAATCTAAATAATGTACCTTGTAATTATGAAAATTCAAAATTAAAGTTTGTGAATCCATAGTACATAAATAAATAATATATGAGATTTTTAAATTATTGCCTTTGATTTTTTGATGTCATTATGTCTTGACATATTATATTAGAAAAACAAATCAAGTATTAATCGAGACTTAGATGAATGAGATAAGAAAAAAATAATATACAAGATAATTTATTTCGAAGATATTAGCTGAAACTACATAAGATTAAATTATAGACGATTAACTTAACAAAAATAATTATATTTAATATATATATATATATAGGAAAAATATGTATAATACATAGGAAAATATAATATTACTCATTTTCTTCAAAAAATTGTCACTGCTATTTTTCTTAAATTTTTTAGATATTAAAATGGTATGGATTGCACATATATTATTATTAAATCCGTAATACATTAAGTAATATAATGTAGTTTTCAATATTCCGAAATGTTGTTTGAGATGATAGGTCTCACATAACGGAGATATAACATTGAACATTAATCTAACTAATCATGTGATATTATGATAATAATTTAAATTAAAAGTCAAGATTTGATAAAAAATTTGACTCGATGGCGGAGAAAAAATTGATAATAATTCTCTTGAAAATTTTCAAAGAAGAGTAAAAGAATATGATAAGATTAAATAACCTTATTATTTTATTACATGTTCTTTTATATAGTCTATATTCACATATTTTATCAAGAAAAATGAAATTGAAAACATATAATATGTATTTATGTGATATTGTGGCAATAATTTAAATGAAAAACTAAGATTTCAAAAAAAAAATTGATCCAACAGCCGAGATAAAATTGACAATAGATCTCTTGAGAATACTCAAAGAGATAAAAAATTAGATATAAGGTATAAGTTAATAAGCATATCATTTTTGTACATCTTCATTTATATAGTCTATATTCACATATTTTAACAAGATTTTTTTTTGGAACCATAACAATATGGAACTCAAAATAAAGATAAAATTCCAACAAATTATATTTGATGATTTGAACATGAGAAATAAAATATTTTATTAAGAATTATAATTTTTTAAAGAAAAAAAGAAAAAATATTTATATTTTAATGAGTAAACTCTTCATTAACTATTGGTGCATATGATATTGTGGTAACAATTTAAATAAAAAGATAAAATATCAAAAAAAAAAAAATAGATCCAACGAACGAGATAAAATTGACAATAGACTCTTGAGAATCTTTGAAAGAGAGATGAAAATAAGTTATAAGATATAACTTAATGAGCATATTAAGTTTATACATCTTCTTTCATATAGTCTATTCACATATTTAGTAAAGAAAAAAAATTGGAACCATAATAATATGGAACTCAAAATAAAGAGAAAATTTCAACAAATTTATATTTGATAATTTTAACATTAGAAATAAAATATTTCATTAAGAATTATAATTTTTTACAAAAGAAAAGAAAAATTATTTATATATTAATGAGTTAGCTCTTCATTAATTATTGGTATTAATAATTGAACATAATTTTGCACCATGATTCATTGAAACCGTTTGATTAAGATCTGATGGTCACAAACAACTCACAAAGATTCTCACTAAATCGGATATGGAACACAAAACACCAATTCGACCAATCATATGCTTATGTTTTAACATCCACACAAATGTTGCCATAAAATATTAATAAATTTCAGAAAATGAACAGCTAAGATTCAACAAAAAAATTTATCGAGCGGTGGAAATTAAAGTGATGATGTGACATTTTGAGGAGGCTCAACAGTAGGGGAAAAATAAGGGATTGGGGTTAATTAGAGAGACTAGTAATTTGATTGATTTAATAAATGGAGATCTACATTGAGGGTGATACAGGAGAAAAACAAATTGCTGGAGAGTCTAATTGCCGGCGGTGGAACTCCAGAACAAAGGCATTTTATCTGCAGTTTGTTACTAGAGTCCTGTGCTCTCAATGGCCTCAGCAGTAAAGAAGACATGGACATCAATGAAATAATATTATTTTTATATAATACTTATTAGTTAAATTATATATCAAAATTGACATAACATATTAATAAAATAATATTATTTATATTAACTGTTTTATGACCATTCTTTAGTACTTTTATCTTGCTTCAATACAGTAATGGATGTATACAGTTCCTGAATAAATGGAGAGATGGAGCTGATGTCAAATACTTGACAACCTTGTCATTCATAGCTTATATTAATGAGCATTATAATCCTCGTTAAACCACCGGTATTAAGTTATTGAACTATGATTAATTAAAGGTTGAAGTAAAGATAAGGATAAAGAGCAATGAGTAGCATCTCTTTTTTTAAATCCATCACCCCCACCCAACTCACTACTGAGAACAAAAGAACACGTATAATATATTTTGGAAATTCTTTGCATCTCCCATTTTGTCAGCTAATTAAATTATTGGTTGTCATTGTCATCTTTAGTTTCATATCAAATAAAAAGTATATTTCAGCTGAGTTAAATATATGTACTTGCATTAACTTTTCGTATCACACACTTGATCTGATAATGTGAACTCCTAATTTTTGTTGTTTTATCATTTTTTTTAATCATACTTTTAGCCATAATAAAAAAATTTAATTTTTGTATCAAGTATAACAAACATGAAAAAATATATTTTATTAAAATTAGTGTAAAATAAAATTATCTGTAAGAACAATTGTTAGACTTCAAAACCATCATATAAATTAAAGAGAAATCTTGATATCACGATGGAATTGTAGCACGATGAATCACGACGGACAATATATACTGTTTTTCTATTTTTTACATTTGAAATTTATATATACTATTTTAATATACTATTTTATTTTTTATATATTGTTTATGTATATATACTGTGAGAAAATATGAAATTATATATATTGTTATTACATTATTAGTAAGTTATATTTGTTGTTATCATGATTTCGAAGTGCTACAGTACGTCGTGACATATCAGGTCCCACATACAATTGGAGTGCTAGGAATTCAAGAGAGTAACTCAGAAGCAAGGAGCTAAGCATAGGAGTTGTTTGGCGGCAGTAAAAGAAGACAAAAATATAAGGGACAACTGCACCCGCGGTTCCCAAGTTGCTGATAGTTGTACGCTATTTTGATCATAACTCGAGATCTGAAGATCCAATTGACGCATTATTTGATGCGTTGGAAAGATAGGAAAGGGGTTTACAACTTTCTGAAAAGTCATCTATCCTGATTCGGCATTTAAGATTACTAAAATAGCAGATATTTCCTGCTAGACATAAATGCAAAATAACACCCAATGCTAGAAAGGAATCTTCTCCACCTCCTTAGGAATTTAGGCAAAAGATGAGGTGACAATTAGTCAGAGAAATAAATCATTTGATTAGAAATTAGAATTAATTAGAAAGATTTGTTTCTCCCTCTTGGAAGATTCAGCCCTCAACTATAAAAGAGACTCTAGGACTGTTCAGAAAAGGGGGAAGTCGCAGTAGGAGCCGGCTTTGACCGAGGCAACAATCAAGTAAGAAATCATTCTTAATTGTTATTATGTATCTTGAATTTTGTATTTTTATGTTTTGTAGCTAAACCCTTTCTCAGGTTAGATTGGTAATAGTTAATTTGAAGTTCATTTGAATCTGCTTGTTTTGTATGTTTGTTTTATTCTGTGCTTGGTATTTTATCTGTGTGGTTTCACTCTTTCTTGTTCATGTGAAAGGATCAGGTACATAGATTGTTAGGCCTTGTACGGAGAAGTGAAACCTACGACCCGACCCACATTGGTGAAACTTGGCGAGAAAAGTATTGGACCGAGAGGTGAAATAAGCGGAAGGATAAGTTAGAGCCCCTTGTGTCACAAGAAGGGAGTTTAGAGATCGTAACAAGTTGGCACAGAAATGGATTCTTCATAATTCATCACGGCTCTCGATTCCAGAATTGTCCGAGGTCAAGTGACAACCCCTTGAGATTATGGAGAATGAGGGCAAAACGAATATCAATCCCGTCATACGAAGGAAGAACCCCCTATCAAGACACAAGACAAACGGCACCAACAAGCAGATGAGGATAGATGGATCTACAATGAACACAATCGACACCCTAGTGCTCCTATCTCAACCCTCAAATTAGATCTTTACGGTCGCGACCTTTGACAATCGCGACCGCAACCTTCTGAGTAACCTTTTTCATTTCATTAGTTTACTTTATTTTATTTCCTTTTATTTAAATTAAAAATAATAAACTTATTTGATTCTATATGAACTACAAAATAGTTACCAAAGTTAATCTAGACCTCTCATTGGATCGTACCCTTCTTCCGCTAAATATTGTTTATAAGTAGGGTACTATAAGTTTCATTTGATAATTTCCCACACGACAGGGACCTATCAAATGATGCCATTACCGGGGAGGCATATTTATAATGAATTTGGTAACCAGTGGGATCAGACTTTTTCTTTTCTTTCATATTTAAATTCTCATTTTCCTTTGATTTGTAGGAAGCATCTCTATATGGTGACACAAATTTAGAAGGAAGAAGCGATCTCCAGAACATTACCTCGACCGAGGTACCATCTACGTCGACCGCAGTGAAATCTACCTCATCCGCGGTACAATCTACCTCGATCGCGGTGCAATCTACCTTGACGTGGTAACCGCCTTGCCCACCACATTAAGCACCGCTACTGTGGCAATGATAGCAATGTCCAATTACCCATATAGCCATCAGTGTAACAATCAACAAAATACCCAATCAATAGTAACCCCACCGAGACCGAAGACATTAAGGGAGTTTGCCATGCCAAATGCGATACGCACACAATCGGCCATCCAAGCTTCGGCTGTCATGGTGAATTTCAAGCTAAAACCAGCTCTCCTCAGCATGATCCAAATGATCCAACAAGACCAATTCGGTGGAGGACCCTTGGAAGATCTGAATCTTCATCTATCCTCATTCCAAGACTACTGTAACATGCTACATCTGAACAATGTCTCGGACAACGCTATATGTCTACATCTTTTCGCGTTCTCTCTTTGGGACGAAGCTGTAGCATGGTTGAGATCGTTACCAGACCACTCCAATACTTTGTGGGAAGGTTTGTCTCAAGCATTTTTAATCAAATACTTCCCGTCGAGCAAAATCGCATGATTGATGCAACAGATCACCTTCAAACAATGATCCCGAGAGATATTTTTCGAAGTATGGGACCGATTTAAGGAGTTATTACGGATGTGTCGGCACAATGGGTCAGAACAATGACTGCTATTGCTCACTTTCTTTGAGGGAGTTGACTCGACCATCAGAAGAAATTAATATTTAGCCGCGGGAGGAGACTTTCTGGAGAAGATGCGTGATGAAGGATTCATGATAATCGAGAACACGATGAACAATTCCTGGATGGAAGAAGGATGAACATCGGAAGCAATCCTAGAGGAGTGTATGAATTGAACGTCTCGACCAGGATGGAGGCTAAATTGGACGATTAACAAAGGAAATCGAACATCTCACCACATCAGTAAATTCATCCACAGTCAACACTATCCAGGTAAATAGTTCCAATTATATATGCGAACTTTGCGGTATTATGGGCCATGATAGTAATAATTGTCAACTTATACAAATCCCAATTGATGCTGAAACTGAACAATTTAATGCCCTTAATTATCAAATTAGGCCAATGAATAATATGTTTAATTAGTCGAGTAGGCCCGCTTGGATTAATAACACTAATTTTTTGTTTGATAATACCACAAGCCCAAATAAACTCGAACTCGAACAATAATAACGAATCACAATCTAAACTATTAATAAATAAGTACCAAATGATGACCTAGTTTATGGATAAGTAACATAGAATCAATAATGACTCGGTGGCTAGAGCCGATAAAATAGATATTCAAATCACTAACTTGACAACTAGGATGGATTCCATAGTGGCACAACCAAGGTGATGTAGAAGCATGTAACTTATTATTTTTACTGTGGGACCTAGATGTCAGTGAGGGTACAGTAATTGTGAGTTACACCGATGGAGCATTCAGGCGAGAAGGAAAAATTCATAGCCAATAACAAAACCCATCAGAGCACGTTACTGTAGTTAGGGCGAGGAGTGGCACACAAACAAAAGACCCAAAGAAGCCATCAGAGGCTGAGAAACCGGTCTCAAAAGAAACTGACAAGGAGGAATGTTCGAATACTACAACAAATGATATGTTGAGGGTGATTCTAGAAGACTTGTTGGATGAAGTTCTTGGACCTAAATTGGCCTATAGATTAAGTGTGAGACCAAGGAAAAGTAGGAAGGACTGATGAGAGTGACTAACATATGATCGCGGTGGTTCAAAGTCTTATAACGATCAAGTTTGTTAGTAAAATCGGAGCCGCAAGCCAAGTTCCGGAGAGTAGGTAACTCGTGAACGCGGTAAGGGCCGCTAGTGAGTCAACGGGTGGTTAAGGCTAACGCAACCACCTCGCTGAACTTCGTCAATAGATCTAGTGTTCGGTATTGATTTCCTTTTTTATTTATTTTAATTTCTTATTTATTTAATTTATTTTATTAATTAGAATTTGTAACACCATCATCCAAAAGTCTGAAAAATTAGTTAAATTTTCACACTTCCGCACATATTAGACCCCCCTATAGGTCTTCAGTTTACAATAATTGGTACCAGAGATGGAATACAGACCGTTTCAAATTCCAATTTGAAATAACGTGTATTCGATTCATCGAACGTCAAACTTGACGGCAAGAACTGGAACGTCTGGAAAAGATGCATGATGGTTTTACCGTAGACTTTGTAAGAGATAATAGCACAACCTATACCGAAGATAGTAAAACCAATAAGACACTTGACATAATGGCACAGAACCTCATTATCACAAACACGTTACACACATTTTCTGTAATAATTGATGATTGTGATAATTTTATTGAAATGTGGAAAGCTCTCTTAAATAGATTTGAGGAAAATAATTTGGTAATTTTCAGACGATCGAAGGTGAACCCGTCGAGGATATGTACAATCCTATGTCGCATATCCAAAATGGATTCACCGCTTTAGGAGTGAAACTAATCGATGATCGAGTTGTAGGTAAATTGATTAGAACGATGCCATCGAGCTGGGAAGTATTTCGAGTCTCTTTGGAAACGATGCTGGCAATGAAAGATATCAGGCCGGAAGAACTAGTTAATTACTTCCGTAATTTCGAAACTCGAGTGAAGCAAATGAGAACCGATTCCCAACACAAAATTGTGGCTATGCAAGTGACAAGCTCAAATGATGAGGATGATGAGATAGCATGCTTAGTGCGATAAGTCGGTGAATTTCGAGCCAAGGAAAAGCGGTTTAACGACAACCGACGTCGTAACAACCAAAAGACATATTGTTTCCAGTGCAACAAGAAAGGACACATCATAGACAACTGCTTTACGTTACATCCCGAGCTCGCTCCCTAGAACAAGAAGGATGACGAAAAATGCGATGGACGCTCAGATGATCGATGCGAGTGTCGCGAAAGACGGTCCGACGATCGACAGGACAAAAGATGAGAAAAGACGCACGATAATCGAGAAAAATACAAGAAAAAGAAGTTTAAAAACCACTCTGCCAAAGGAACCATTTGGGGAGACGAGTCGAATGATTCATCAGATGGTTCTGGTTCGGACTCCAACTATGAATCAGACATGGCGAATGTCGCATTCATGGCATATGATGATGTGGACGAGATGTGTGAACGGGCGATACAAGAGATGATTCAACTAGGGAAACTTCCAGCTCAACCACATCCTCCTCCCGCGACATCCTCCTTCGACTTGACTTCCTCCGGTTTTTCTCGCGACACGAGTCGTGATGTATATCTGGATCACACTGTTAATTACGTTTTAGAAGAAATAAAGGTTCCTACTTCCAATCAAGTAATTAAAAATGTAGAATCCGGAACCCACGATGAACTAGAACAAGAATTAAAAATACTTCGGGAGTCTCACATTAGTACCGAGGAATTTCTTATTGTTTCCGAAACCTCAGTAAGGTCGTACAATGCATAGATAAAAGAATTTGAAAAATTAAACTTAAATAATAATGACAACTCAAATAACGATAACCTAAACAAGAACCTAAATAATTGTATTTGTGAAAATTAAAAACTGAAATTAATCATCTAAAAGTCGAAGTTGTAAGTTTAAAATGTGAAAATAAAACTCTCAAGTCTGCTGGCGCCAGAAATGTCTCAACCAAACTTGATTTAGACAACTTATTTAGAGGGTAAAAACCAAATGATAAAATAGGTTTAGGGTTCAAGAAAGAGATCGATCCTAAACCCGCTCCTTCAAGACCTAAAACCATACAATAAAAAGGGAGCTCAATCAACCGAAAGGTAGATGAAGTGCATTCTATTGGGAAACCCGTAGCCATGTACGTTACATGCGCAGCGGAACCTACGGGTTCAACTCTCCCTAGGATCATCGTAAAGGAAATAAAGGTATGAGATTAACTATTAAAATTTATTCCTCGGATCTTCCTGATCCACGAGATGAAGAACAGATGTAGGTCTGAACTTTCTGACTTGCAACCTTCTCCTTCTTGAAGCTCGACTCGCGAATCTTTTTATTTCTCCTAGGGATGAAGATCGATCGATCGCAAGTTCTCAAGAAAGAGAACCTCTACTCATATCCACGCGAACTTCAGACACACGGAATAACCGGACTCGGCTAGACAAGTCCGGATATACTTTCTGAAAATCTGTCAAAACTTTCTCTCTCTTTTTCTGTGTAATTGACGGCCTCTAAGGCTTCTGAATTGTGTGTGGAATAGAGAGACTCTGCCCTTCTATTTATACTAGAGAGAGAGACGGAATAGGTATTTTCATAACGGAATACTTGGCAGCTAAGGTTATTACAGTTTTATAAATCGGGTAAAACCGTCGTATATATTTCACACAATTTAACAAAATAATTTATATTTCCCTATTTTTCAATTTACGAGTATGAGCGGTAAATGAGTTTAGGGGTCGAACACAAGAAGGTGTGGCCTCAAGAATTAACTAATCTCAATGATTAATCTCTAATGTAAAATCTTTTATTTCAAGGTTTATTAGGTAAATTTTCAAGTTCAATTCAAAAATTTCAGTTTGTGTTTCAAAAATTCAGAAATGTCACACTTTAGCGTTTTAATTTGTAACTACACCAAATAAACTCCGAATCTAACACATGAGATACTGTTGGAAGCTAGAAAGAGAGATCTATGATGTGGTACATTACTGGTATTATTATTTTATTCAAGAATTTTGAGATATTTCCAGTTTAGTCCAGAACTTATTTCAAATTTAAAATCGGTTCTGCAGCAAATTCAGAAAATTATAGAAAAATCACCAAAGCTTGATAAAATCCAAACTTTGTTCAAAAATTCAAATATCAAGTTTTGGATTAGCTGTTAAAATTTTGTGCAATGATGTATTGTAGTTTGAGATTTATAATGAAAATTCAAATCTGGATCAGAGACTGGTTCTGACAGACCAGCACTCACAAAAATTGTAATTAGGAGTATTTAGGGATTTTTATTATTTTTTTTTATATTTTTAAAAATTCAGAAGAAAAAAAACATTAAATCTGGACAAAAAGTATAAAAACAGAAAAACTACAATTTTGGAAAATTAATATCTCACAGATTACAGATCAGAATTGGGCACAATTTGGATTTAAAATTATCTACTAAATTAGAACTAAATTTTAAAAATATTTATTTAATTTTTCAGATCTGACTAGACACGAAATTAAGGAAAAAAACTGAAAAACAGAGAAATAACAGTAGCAAGACAGAAACTGGATTAGGGTTTGATTTTCGTTTTAAAAATAGGGATTTATAGGAAATTTATGATGTTAACAATCATTAATCACTAATTGTATAATTTCTCAAATTTAGATGATGGATTTGAGCAATCTAAGCTAAGATTTACTCAAGAATTTGACTCAAGAACTAGTTTATTCTAAAGCAGCCATTTCAAAATAAAACTTGATTTAAATGAATCACAACTCTAAATTAATCACACAAAATACTAGGCTAAATATTTCAAATGATTAACAAGACAATAACTTCGGATTTAATAGACCATTTGATGAAAAATACTAAGCTAAGTAATTTTCCCCAATTTATTCAAAAATGTGTGTGTTTATGACTATTCATCAAAATTCAACAAAATTACGAGATATTAAAGCAAGATTTCATGTATACAACTCATAAATTCCCTTCCCTATCTAGATTTACTCACACATATTCACAAAAATAAGAAATTAACAAGACTTCATCATTATAACTACAAATTGAGTTCTTGCGATCTAAAATTCAAATCAATTTGGAAGACCAGCCGGTAGCTCCCTTGAGTCGATTTGAAGCTCCAATTGTCTCTTAATTCAAGCTAGAACCGACCGGTTTGAATTTCACCCAAATCAATCCCAAATTGCGCGATTTCGTTCAAAAATGAAAATTATAGCTCACGAGAGCTTGAAACTCAACAATGGTGATTCTAGAGGTAAAAGAAGATGAGTCGAGAGTGGTGTGTCTAGTGAAGAGGCTTGAGGGCTGTTTTATAGGCTGAAATGGGCTTTAGAGTCCATTGGCCTATTTTGAATGGAGAAGAGAGTAGGGGACAAATCAAGGCTTTGGAATGGCTCAGGCGGATCAAGGTTGTGTACTGAGTATCTGGACGAAATTTCGTTGAAATCAGTTGAGATTTGATCTGGTTTTGGGCAGTTGAATTTTCACTCTGTTATGTTTGGCGGAAGGATTTCAGATTGGATCTGAGATTTGAAAACGCGAGCGATAAATTCTATTGAGCGACTGACTAACGGATCCCACTGGATCGATGCGGCGAAATGGGTCACGGGTCGCGTGAAATGAGTCGCGCGCGATGTTTCATTCTAGTGTTGATGAATTTAAATATTCTTTGATCTTTTGTGGCGAAACAGGTCAAAATACACCTGAAATGAGTCATCCTCTTCTGGGTTGTGCGCTGGATATTAAAAATAGTCTTTCAATATTCTGTTGAGCGTGGGTTTGTAGTCTGTTCTGAAACAAGGCTCTGACAAGCAATTCGGTTTAACAGTTTTGGATTTGGATTCATTTTTCTTAATGGATTTTCAAGCCGTTTCACCCTTCTTCTAATTCAGTGACTCGATCTCACCATTACACTGCATTTCAGCTCGAATTATCACTCCATAATTCTTCCTTATCTCCTTACGAAACATCAGCAATTCAAATGGGAAAAAATGGTTGAACGAAACTCAAGTTCTGCTCTTCAGTTCAGCCACAGCTTCCATTTTCGATCAGCAGCGATATTTGGATCTCAACTCGTGTTCAAATCCTTGTTAATCCGGAATTCAGTTGTAGCAACTCTCCTCACTTTAATCACGAACCTCTCTGTTGCGTCTGTTTGCCTAATTCTCTTTTATTTTGACGAATTTCGCCATTAACCATAGGTTGCTAAAAACTCGAAAATTAACCGAAACTTGCGATTCAAAATCTGATCTCGAGTTATTTATGGATTGAATTACAAACTCAAGAACTCCATCTCCCATCTCCACGAAACTCACTGAGCTGAGAAACATCAGTGCCCATTGTCATTATCGCTCAAGGCCAATCGATTCACTTCATCTTTCGAGGTTACCAAACTGGACCGTTGAATCTCAAATTTTGAATTTTTTTTCTCAGAGAATATCATCAAACACCTTTTTCAATCGCAATTTTCTCACTCGTTTGTGGATCATTTGATGAGTTCTTCATATGGATAGAAAATGCAGCAGGAGAGGAAAGGAACTAAACTAGTTTTGGTTCAAATGATAGATCATAGAAGACAAGGTTGATCAGTCATGATTTCTGTTTATTTTTGGCATCTACTTTGGTCAAATTATGGAGATCACCGAAGTTTTTAGGTCCGGCGAAGGTTTCAGGCAAGTTCTTCTCATCATGCTGAGTCCAAGGTTGATCTGTTTGGTCATTTTTGAGCAATCTTGAAAACTTGAGCTTTGGAGAAGAAGAGTTTGAGCTGGTCAGAGCGTTGACTTTGACCAGGTTTGACCTGATTTTCAATTGGTGATTCTAAGAGTTCTTGAAGGTTTCTGATCATGAGGCTTATACCATTGGATTCGTCTCGTCGAGCTCTTCATTTTGGTTTACCATTTGACCCATTTTAGAAAAGTTGACTTTTGGTCAACCTGGCGATTTTTGGTATTTGACTCGGTTTGACTTGGTTGTAGAAGGCTTTTGAATTGTTGTAAAAGTTTTGGGAATTTTTTATAGTGTGTTTGAGGGTTTTGTTTGGCCATTTTTGCCCCATTATTTGTGTGTTGGTCTATTTCATCCTTTTATGGCATTTTTGCCTGTAAAATAACACAAAAAATATATTAAGAGGTTTCAAATTATGTTTTATGAATTATGAGTATTTTTCATACATATTATGTGAATTATGATTGAAATTGAGATGATACAAACCATAAAAATGTGTATAAAAATACACATTACAACTTTTCATATCTATTCCATTGGGAACGGAACTATTCCGTTGTCAACGGAATGGTACTGTTTTATTCAATCAATAATCCAATAATTGTTTATTTCGTTCACAAATTTATATATCATATGTATAACTATTTTGAGGTATATTCATCCCGTGCGAATGGAGTTCATTGTGTGACCGTGTAGGTTTCATTTAACGCTGGCAACAATCTTCTAAAGATCGTTAGTCATGTGTAACCTCTAGACTGATGTCATGACTACCCATGTTAAATGAAATGATCAGCGATCATAAACCTATCTGAATAGATGTTTGCTTATTCCTTTTGTTCTACAATATATGTCTTGATCACAAGGAATGGAAGTATGTCATCCTTGAGTTTGATCAAAGTCTCTTTCCTGATTGAGAATTAGACTGAATAAATACAAAATGATATTAACAACACATGTTAATCCATTTTGTGCATGGCTATGCATTTCCTTCAGTCCTAGTTCATCAGGGGGCCCAGAGATATCTCCCTCTTAACAAGAGGAACAAATCCCATCTTGGTCACTCACATTCCTCGTCATGATTCAGTGCATACCTAATGATGACCCTAATGATCATCCCATTACGGATGACGTAGGATCATATTAAATTATGCAGTTCCACATATAGGAATCCATGGTTACCTCAGGTCATAGGAACAAGCACACTATTCATATGAGAATTACTAACGACATATATAATGCATATTCTCATAATGTGGTCAGTCCAGTATGTGTTCTAGAACACGTACCTATATTCCATACTTGACATCCCTATGTCCATGATCAACATAATATAATCATCCACTCTGCAAATATACTAGTGTAGATATGTAGCTTCTTACCTGAAGTATGTTTATCTCTATAAACATCCCACATATCACTAGGGACGGTTTAGAATGTCATTCGTTGCTTCACAGTTCTACTATCAGAATCACGTATTCTAATGACGTGAACCCGAAGTGTCATTCATGGTCAATCTAATATATGTAAATATATTATTCACCCATACACTATTTCATATATGAACTTAATAAATGTGTTTCTCATAATCTAATCTCTAGTCCAACACTTTGGCCTAGGGCATAATTCCTTCACATTCATGTACCGAGACTACTCTGAGGGCCAAAGTACTAAAAGTCGAACTTCTAAAAGTTTTAGTAATAACAATAGATTTCACTATTTTCATGATTTTCGGCATATTCATGAGAATAACAGCGGTGTCACAACCGAAAGACTCTATAAAAGAGGTCCTAATTGTTATTATTATGAACTAGTCGACACACATGTTCCGAGAAAGATTCAACCTAATGAATCACAACATCGAGTTCCCAAACATTACACTAACACATATCAAAAATAAAGTTCTCCAAACTCAAATAATTTTTCAAAATCAAACAATTTTGCAAAATCAACTATTTTTAGTGCCATGTCGACCGAACCAAGGATTAGGAAAGCCGAGTTTTCAAACCACTATAAAAATTTTTTAGTGAAAGGTACTGAAGAGAATTCGAACCCGACTTGTTCATTTTGAAACTATTATTGCAAAATAGGTCATATCTAACTAGAGTGTCTAATGTGTAAAGCTGCTAATTCTTCAAAAAAAATTTGGATGTGCAAAGATAGAAACACTAGTAGCTCTACCTCCGGTTTGGAGGTACCGAAGTCTACGTAGACGCTTCAGTAAGCTCCCCCTAATTTTACTAAGCCATATTCTAAGGGGGGGCTATGGGCAGAAAATCATATTAGTTAAATATCCTTAATCATTTTAACTAATATGCTTTCCTATAGATATGTCTAAGTTCATCATGTAAAACCAATCAATGGTGTTTGGATATTAGTTGTTCCCACCATATGACCTGGGATAAGAGCAAGTTCAAGATCTTGAGACTCTTCGACGGAGGTGATGTCACTTTTGGCTGGAATCAGAAAGGAAAGATCGTTGGTGTGGGCTCGATTGGCACATGTAATTGGAAATTGGAGACTGTCTATTTTGTGGTGGGATTTAAGCATAACCTAATTAGCATAAGCCAACTCTGTGATGCAGGTTATGATGTGAAATTGGATAATATGAATTATCATGTGATTCGAAATTCAGATAATATCAAAGTTTCCATGGGAAAAAGAAAGGGTAACTTTTATTTCTTTGACTTTCATTCTTTTGTGCCAGTAACTCATTGTCTGACCACATCGGAATGGAGTTCGCATCTATGGCACAGATGACTGGACTATGTATACATGGACACAATTTTGAAATTATCCCGTAAAGAACTCATTTCAGATTTGCCATCACAAAAACTTAAGCTAAATGGGTTATGCGATACTTGTGAGCGTGGTAAGCACATCAAATCATCGGGTTTTAAGTTGAAGACCGTGATCTCGACGAAGCGCCCCCTCAAGCTTCTCCATCTCAAGTTGTGCGGCCCTATGAGCATCTCCAGCCTCACCGGTAAAAGGTATTATTTTCTAATTGTTGATGATTACTCTTACTTTACTTGGGTTTATTTCTTGATTCATAAGAATGAAACTTGTGAAAAATTTTGTTCATCAAATTTTGTTCCCTTGTGAAAAATGAACGAGTTATTACTATCATTATGGTTCATAGTGATAATGGCAGTGAGTTCAAAAATACAAATTTTGATGACTTTTGCTCAAAAAGAAGATTATTTAACCCGAGCCAGAACAACTCTATTTTGAAAAAGACTTCTTATGAATTATGGTACGGTGGTAAACCAAACATCTCCTACATGAAATTTTTTGGTTGTAAATGTTTCATTCTTGATGAATCTAATAAACTTGACAAATTTGATTCGAAATCTAACGAAGGTATACTCGTTGGATATTCTAATACAATTAAAGTGTATATAGTATATATTAAATCTTCATGGATTATTGTTGAATCCGTGCCACTTTGATGAAACTAAAAATGGGGCCGAGAAAGGTATTTCTTTGACAGATAAAGGTACAAGTGGTGGTTTGAACGGAGCAAACCAACCTAATATTATCAATCTCAACCTCGATGATCCAACTTTACACGAACCCGACAATATCGCCACACAAGAAAATCAACCGAATGGCGACAACTCGACTCAACAAACCCAAAATCCTAATCAAGTCGACTCTCAGCAGATTATTTAACCCGAGCCAGAACAACCCTCCTATCAAATTCTGAAAGTTTTATGAGTGGTCTCTGCACATCCGTTAACAAATGTGGTGGGAGACCCACTAGAAGAATTTCGAACCCGATCCGGTACAAGAAACCTAGTAGTCTTTTGCGTCTTCCTATCTCAAACCGAGCCCAAATCCTTCAAGGAAGCAAATGACGACACCGATTGGATCCTCGCCGTGCAAGATGAACTCACCCAATTCGAGCGCAACCGGGTTTGGACCCTAGTATCTCGACCCGACAACCGATTTTCTGAAATAAATGGATTTTCCGAAATAAACTCGATGAGCATAGTACGGTGGTGTGAAACAAGGCGAGACTTGTTGCTCAAGGTTTCAAGCAACAAGAATGAGTGGATTTTGAAGAGACACTTGCACCGATTGCTCGGTTGGAAGCCATTAGGCTACTCTTAGCATGCGCATCAATTAAACGGTTTACACTCTTTCAAATGGATATTAAGAGTGCATTCCTAAATTGGTTCCTCAAAGAAGAAGTCTACGTCGAACAACCTCCCGGGTACAAGGATCCGACCAATCCCTATCACGTGTACAAATTGACAAAGACGTTATACGGGTTGAAGCAAGCGCCTCATGCTTGGTATGGACGGCCCTCAACATTTCTTGCATCTCATAGATTCGAAAGAGGGAAGAGCGACATGACAATTTTCACAAAGAAAAGAAAAGATTCAATTTTATTAGTTAAAATTTATGTTGATGACATTATATTTGGATCCAGTGATGCAGCACTTGCCGAGAAATTTTTTGTGTTAATGTGCAGTGAATTTGAGATGAGTATGATGGATGAGCTAAATTTTTTTCTTGGATTGCAAATCAAACATGCTGCTGACGGCATTTTTATTAACCAAGCGAAGTACACGCGTGAACTGCTCAAAAGATTCGGTATGGACCAAGGAAAGACGAGCGATACGCCAATGGTGAAAGATATAAAACTTGACGCCGATGAATCAAGTGAATCTATAGACATTTCTGGCTATCGAGGTATGATCGGTAGTTTATTTAATTTAACAGCCAGTAGACCTGATATTATGTTTGCCGTATGTTTATATGCCCAATCAATCAAACCCCAAATTCTCACACCTAAATGCGGTTAAAAGGGTATTTAAATACCTAAAAGGAATAATGAAGTTAGGATTATGATATGACCCTGATAGTAGTCTATCACTTTTGGGATATACGGATGCTGACTTTGCAGGATCAAAAGTGGATCGAAAATGTACTAGTAGGGCATGTCAATTTTTTGGAGGGAACTTGGTCTCTTGGTCGAGTTGAAAACAGAATTCGGTTGCGCTTTCATCGGCCGAAGCAGAATGTGTCATTGCTGGGAGTTGTTGTGCATAACTACTTTGGCTAAATCAGACTCTAGGCAACTACAGACTCGACTTTCGGAAAGTTCCAATTCTGTGCGACAATACGAGTGCACTTTGTATCGCCAAAGATCCCATGCAATACTCCAAAGACGAAGCATATCGAAATACACCATCATTTCGTTCACGACCACGTTGAGAAGGAGGATGTCGAGATTTTTCACATTGGAACAGATGATCAAGTCGCGGAGATCTTTACGAAACTGTTAGATTATGCTCAAGTCTCCAATCTTCAATTAAAGCTCGGTATGCTCGAGTTAAAAGATTAATCTCTCAATCTCTAATACTTTTTATTTTTTCTTTCGGGCATTTTTATGGCTTCTCCCCGTATTTTTTAAAAGATTTTCTTTAATTTTTTTAAAAATAGCTATATATATATATTCTTCAACTATATTCTATGTATCTTCTCTAAATTAAAAAAAAATGAAATTTGAGCAAAGTTGCACTTAAAACCCTTACCTAAAACATTAAAACCCTACTCAATCCGTTCTGAACAGAAGAGTCTCCGTTCAGAACGGAAGGCCCCCAAAACTCACACCCCTCTTCAAAACTGCATCGAATTGTTACTTTCCGTTCAGAATGGAAGTGTTCCATTCTGAATGGAATATGACGGGATTTCAAATCTAGATTTTTTCTTTCAACATTCAAATCCAAATTAATCAAACCCGTAACCCTCTTCAGCCCGCTAGCCCCCACCCCCTTTTATCTCCCAACCGCTCATTCTCCATTTAACCACTCTCATTCTTCTTTTCTCTCCCAAAAACCCTAACTGTATCCCCAAATTAACAATAAACCACCCTTAAATACTCCCATTTCGGCCTTCAAACCAACCCTAATCCACTCTAAACGTGGATTTTACTCCAAATCTCTTCTTAAAAACTTACAAACCTTACTCTAAATCTCCAATTCGAAACTCCTTTGGTATAGACGCTTGGCCGCCTCTTGTGACGATACCTTGCGTATATCGCTTTTCCGAACCTTCCAGTTTCTCCAATCTCTCCCATGCTACCCTACATCGGACCGACCTATCAAGCCGATGATTACGCGGTTGATTTTGATTATACAACCAGTACGACTGACGAAGTGGTATGAGCGATGGGTCGCCACTTTCATCAAAATCAGGAATATATTACGGACACCCAATATCTAATCTTGAATCGGCTTGATAAGATTCAAGCAAAATAAGCGGCCGATTATCAGAATCTTCTCGCGCTTTATCATGATCGCTACAATCTGGGGACCTCTTATTCAAACCCTAATCCGGATGATTTCGGTGGACCCACTTTTTAATCCTCCACCCTACAAACCCTAATTTACCTAAACCCTAGTGTGATTTGCTCTCAAGTTTCGTAAAAAAAAAATCTTATAATTATCAACTTAGTTTATTATTGTATTAAGTTTATCTATTTACTTTTTGAACTTGGTTTATCGCATTGTTTATGTTCGTTTTGAAACTATGTTTGAATTAGCAATTTGATTATGGAATTATTAAATTTTTTTTTATTTTTGTGTGTGTGGTTGACCCAATTTTTATTTTCTTTAATTATTAAATTTGAGGGGAGCATCTATTTAAGGGGGAGGTTTTGATTTGCTCAGATATTCCTTTTGACTGTTTTTCAAAAAGTGGGAGAATAAATTTAAATGACTCTTTATCGGAATTGTTTTGAAAATCATAAAAAGGGGAGTTTGTTGTTCTCAGTTTGATGATATTTAAAATAATTCCATACTACTCATTTATTTTGTGAGATTGGTGTTAAAGATTAGACCATTTAAGCTCGAGCTCATATGACAAAAGATGCGACAATTGATAAAGGAGACTTGTTCAAGTTAGCTTCATTTCTCCTATCTCGAAAGTTCTAAAAGATGCCGTGCATGTTGGATTAGTGCCCTAGGCCAAATGTATTTGTGTTAGGAAATGGATTATGTATTAAGACATTATTATTTATTCAATAAAGGTTGTTTCTTATATGTCTGTGTGTATGGGTTGTGAATGTATATTTCTTATATCAACCAAGAATGACACTTCGGGTTCACGTCACCAGAATACGTGATTCTGACAGTAGAACTGTGAACCAACGAATGACATTCTAAACTGCCCCTAGTGATATATAGGATGTTTATACATACTTCAAGTAAGAAGCTATATATCCACACTAGTATATTCGCATGCGGATGATCATGTTCTACTAATCATGGACATAGAGATGTCATGTCTTGAATATAGGTACGTGTTAGATAACACGTACTGGACTGACCACACTATGAGAATATGCATGGTATATATCATTAGTGATTTTCATATGAATAGTGAGCTTGTTCCTACGACCTGAGGTCACCATGGATTCCTGTATGAGGAACTGCATACTTTAATATAATCTTACGTCATCCGTAATGGGATGATCATTAGGGTCATCGTTAGGTATGCACTGAATCATGACAAGGAATGTGAGTGACCAAGATGGGATTTGTTCCTCTCGTTATGAGAGAAATATCTCTGGGCCCCCTAATGAACTAGGCCTGAAGAAATGCATGGCCATGCTCAAAATGGATTAACATATGTTGTTAATATCATTTTGTATTTACTAAGTCTAATTCTCGATCAGGAAAGAGACTTTGATCAAACTCAAGGATGACATATTACCGTGCCTTGTGATCAAGACGTATATCGTAGAACAAAAGGAATAAACAAATGTCTATTCATATAGGTTTATGATCGCTGATCATTTCATTTAACATGGGTAATCATGACATCAGTCAAGAGGTTACTCATAGCTTACGATCTTTAGAAGATCGTTGCCAGCATTAAATGGAACCTACACGGTCACACAATGAACTCTATTCGTACGGGATGAATATGCCTCAAAATAGTTAATACATATAATGTATAAATTAGTGAACGAAATAATCAATTATTGGATAATTGATTGAACAAAATAGTGCCATTCCGTTGGCAACGGAACAGTTCCGTTCCCAACGGAATATATATGGAAACTATAATAACCTTAGCTGCCAAGTATTCCGTTATGGAAATAACTATTCCATTGGCAACGGAACAGTTCCGTTGGCAACGGAATAGGCGCAGATTAGGGTTTTAGTTATGGTAACTGAGCAATCGTTCGCCTCTCTCTCTAGTATAAATAGAAGGGCAGGGTCTCTCTATTTGACACACAACTCAGAAGCCTAAGAGGCCGTCTTTACACTGAAAAGAGAGAGAGAGTTTTGAGAGATATTCGGAAAGTATTTCCGGACTTGACTAGCCAAGTCCGGTTATTCCATTCGAGTGAAGTTCGCGTGGATATGAGTAGAGGTTCTCTACCTTGAGAACTAGCGAGCGATCTATCTTCATCCCTAGGGGAAGAAGGAGTCTCTCGAGCCGAGCTTTGAGAAAGGGTTTAGCGAGTCGAGCTTCAAGAAGGATTTCTTCGAGCCTAGCAACAGGAAGGAGCTTGGCGAGCCGAGCTTCGAAAGGAGACGGTTACGAGTCGGAATAGTTCAGAGCTACATCCGTTTTTCATCTTGCGGATCAGGAAGATCCGAGGTATAAATTTTAATGGCTAATCTCGTACTTTTATTCCTTTAACGTAGATCCAAGGACGGGTTAAATCCATAGGTTCCGCTGCGCATGTAACGTATATGGCTATGGATTTCCTAACAGTGGCATCAAGAGCATTCGTTAAGAAAATAATCGTCGAGGAAATATTTAAAATTTAGTAAATTCTAGTATAATAAATTTTAGGGTTTTGAAAATATTATTTCAAAACATCACGGAAATAGTTTCTAGGAATATAATATTGGAGATTATTATTCTCTGGAGTTTCGAAAAATAGTTTTTCGAAATCCGTTTTGGAAACGGAACTAAAACAAAAGAAGACACGAATTTCCAGCACGTTTCCGTTAAGAACGGAGTACTTCCGTTGAGAACGGAATAGTTCCGTTCCAATGGAATAATGCTGATTTTGCGAGAAACCCTAATTTTTGTTATACATGGAATTTAAATATACAAATATGGTATGAGCTTTAGATCTGTGATTGTTCTGTGATGTAATCTTGTGTGTGAGTGCCTGTAATATTGTCTAATATCTATGGAAACCGTGAGTTGTCCAAAGTTGTAATTATGGCAACCTGTGAGTTGTCCAAATTTGTAAATTACCTTTTCTAGCTATAGGATAGTTTTTAGAATAGATATTATTTCAAGACTTCAAGGTAAGAGATCTTAGTGCAATCTTCGAAAGATAGCATTGGATCTACGCACACACAATGAAGGGTTCATTGAAGATTACTTCTGCAATCTAGAGATAGATGTAGAATTAGGAACCTCATGATCGCTCGTGAGGGTTAAGCTCATACCAAATTTAACCTTGTTTCTGTGATGTTTATATTTATGAATATAAAATAAAATCCTTCAGAATGTTAAGTAAAGAAGTGCTCATGTAGAGATAGATGTACACTCAGCTTTGGTATGACCCACATGTCATTGAAACCCTCGGTACTTAGACAGTCTTCCATGTGGGTCATGCCAAAGCTGAGCATATGGAGGATTGTCTTTGTAAAGGAGGATACGCAGGAAATGGCGTCCAGCATGGGTCATACCAAAGCTGAGTGTGCTGGACTCTATTTTGCTGATAATCGTACATGGTTAAACTTAACTGATCAAGCTAGTCGGACTTGGGCTCAGGGCACAAGATGGAATAATACACCGGTCATATGATGCTCATTCCATAAAAGGAAAGAGTTATATATGATATAATTAGAAGTGTTACTACCTAAATAGTTGTGTATTGAGGGTTGCGCCAAAGCGCACTTAATACTCAATGAAATACGGATCTTGACTCACTATGAAACCCTATTCATTTGAAGTTTCCGAATCAATACTACTGAAGGTGGTTGATTTGAAAAAAGATATTGGGAGTACATTATAGAAACACCAAAACAAAACAACCCCAATGAATAAATAATAATGGCACTTTACATTTTAACTTGTAGAATAATGACAAATAATAATTCAACTGGGTTGAATTTGCGATCTATCCTTGAGAAGGATAAGCTCAATGGGTCTAACTTCCTTAACTGGTTTAGAAACCTGAGAATTGTTCTCAAGGCTGACAATAAACTGTATGTCATAGAAGAGGCTTACCCAGAGGAACCAGAACAGGGAGCCACAAGGGCTGCCCGAGATGCGTATGCCAAATACGTTAAGGATGACATGGAGAAAGCTTGTCTCATGCTAGCGACCATGACCTCCGAGCTTCAGAAGAAACTAGAGGACATGGGTGCTTACGATATGATCGTAACTCTCAAGGAAATGTTCCAAGAACAGGCTAGAAGTGAGCGCTACAAAGCGACCGTCTCTCTGACTGACACAAAGATGGCTGAACATTCATCTGTGAGTGCTCATGTACTCAAGATGAAGAGCTATCTTGATCAATTGGAGAGGCTTGGTTCAGCTATGCCTAGAGAATTGGCTGTTGACATAATTATCGGGTTGTTACCTCCTAGTTTTAAGCAATTCATCATGAACTATAATATGCATCAGATGGAGAAATCCATCACCAAGTTGCATGGGATGCTTAAGAATGCACAGGAGGACATGAAGACAAATATTATCAAAGACGTTCTAATGGTTCACAAGAAGAAGGGTAAGAAGACCGGGAACAAGAGCAAGGGTAAAGATAAGGTGTTGCCTAAACCTAAGATCAAGAAAGACAAAGAGGGAGTTTGCTTCCATTGCAACAAGGTTGGCCATTGGAAGAGAAACTGCAAACTCTATCAGGACGAAATCAAGAAGGGTAGTGTGACTACCGCTTCAGGTATTTTTGTTATTGAAACTAATTCACTTACTCCTAAATCTTGGGTATTGGATACCAGATGTGATACTCACATTTGTAATGATATGCAGGAACTACAAAGGAGTAGAAGATTAGCTAAGGGTGAAGTCGACCTACGTGTGGGAAATGGAGCAAGAGTTGCTGCATTAGCCGTAGGAACTTATTTACGACTTTGCCTAGTGGACTTGTATTAGTACTTAATAATTATTATTTTGTACCCGCTATGAGCAGAAATATTATATCTATTTCTAGTCTAGCTTTGGATGGTTATAAATTTGTTATTGAGAATAATAATTGTTCTATCTTAAAGGATAATCTCTTCTACGGAAATGTTCTATTAGAAAGAGGTCTTTACGTGCTAGATCTTAAGAAAGAGAATTATAAGTCAATATATGACATTAACAATAAACGATTTAAACCGAATGACTCAAATAAAACATACCTCTGGCACTCTCGCTTAGGCCATATAAATGAGAAACGTATTTCTAAACTCCACTCTCATGTACTTTTAGACTCATTTGATTTGGAATCATTTGAGACGTGCGAGTCTTGTTTACTTGGCAAGATGACTAAGAAACCCTTCACAAAAGTTGGAGAAAGGGTCAATGACTTATTAGAACTTGTACATACTGATGTATGTGGACCAATGAGTACGGCCGCTAGAGGTTGGCATCGGTACTTCATAACTTTCACCGACGACTTCAGTAGATATGGTTATGTCTATCTAATGAAGCACAAGTCTGAATCCTTCAAAGTGTTCAAAGAATTTAAGAATGAAGTACAAAATCAACTTGGCAAGAAGATTAAAGCACTTCGATCTGATCGAGGAGGCGAATATCTGAGTCAGGAATTTGAGGATCATCTCAGAGAATGTGGAATAGTTTCACAACTGACACCTCCAGGAACTCCTTAGTGGAATGGAGTGTCTGAAAGGAGGAATCGAACCTTATTGGATATGGTTCAATCGATGATGAGTCAAACGAGTCTTTCAATGTCTTTCTGGGTTATGCTCTTGAGACTGCCGCATTCATATTGAACATAATTCCATCCAAAGCGATTCAAAAGACGCCATATGAGATATGGACGGGGAAAGCCCCAAGTTGTCTTTTCTTAAAATTTGGGGATGTGAGACTTATGTCAAACGTCAGTTTCCTGATAAACTCGGACCCAAATCTGATAAGTGCCTGTTTGTGGAATATCCTAAGGAAACCAAAAGAGATTACTTTTACCACCCATCAGAGAACAAAGTGTTTGTTGCTCGCAATGGAGCCTTCTTGGAAAGAGAGTTTGTCTCTATGAGAAGCAGTGGGAGTAAAGTGCAACTCGAAGAAATTTGAGACCCACCTATGGTTGCAGAACCTATGATGGAGGAACAAACAAGCTCTCAAGGAGTTGGCGAGCTTGAAACACAACAAACTCAACGTAGGTCTAATAGGATTCATCATGAGCCCAAGAGATACGGATTTCTCATGTCTAATGATGATGATGTGACATTCATAGATGATGAACCAATGTCCTACCAAGATGCTAAGAAGAGTCCCGACTCTCATAAATGGTTAGAGGCCATGAGAGCCGAGATGCAATCCATGCAAGACAATCAATTTTGGAATTTGATTGACCCATCTGAAGGCTTGAAGACCATCGGATGTAAGTGGGTCTTCAAGAAGAAGACTGACGTTGATGGAAAGGTACAAACCTACAAAGCTAGGCTTGTGGCGAAAAGTTTCAAACAAGTTTATGGTATTGACTATGACGAAACTTTCTCACCTGTAGCTATGCTTAAATCCATCAGAATTCTATTAGCCATAGCAGCTTATTATGACTATGAAATATGGCAAATGAATGTCAAAACAGCTTTCCTAAACGGAAATCTGACCGAGGACGTGCATATGATGCAACCCGAGTGTTTTGTCGATCCTAAGAATTCTGGTAAGGTTTGCAAGCTTCAGAAATCCATCTATGGATTGAAGCAAGCATCTCGAAGTTGGAACCTTCGTTTTGATGAAGTCATCAAAAGTTTTGGTTTTACCAAAAGTGAAGGTGAGCCTTGTGTTTACATGAAGTTCAGTGGGAGCACGGTAGTATTCTTGGTGCTTTACGTAGATGACATATTACTCATGGGAAATGACGTTCCGATATTATTGAACGTCAAGAAATTGTTGGGAGATAGTTTCTCCATGAAAGACCTAGGAGAAGCCTCCTACGTGTTAGGAATCAGGATCTATAGAGATAGATCTAGAAGGCTTATAGGTCTGAGTCAAAGTACATACATAGACAAGGTAATGAAACGGTTCAGAATGCAAGAATCCAAGAAAGGATTTTTGCCCTTGTCACATGGCGTGTCTCTCAGTAAGACATAGTATCCTAGAAGTGAGCAGGAATGAAGACGCATGACTAAGATCCCATATGCTTCGACTATAGGATCTATCATGTATGTCATGATATGTACTAGACCAGATGTGTCATACTCATTGAGTGCAACAAGCAGGTTTCAGTCGAATCCAGGTGAAAATCACTGGATAGCTGTTAAAAGAATCCTTAAGTACTTACGAAGAACTAAGGACCTGTTCCTAGTCTATGGAGGTCAGGAAGGCGAGCTCGTTATAAAGGGTTACACCGACGCAAGCTTCCAGACAGACTCAGATGACTTCAGATCGCAATCAGGTTATTTATTTTGCCTAAATGGAGGCGCAGTGACATGGAAGAGTTCCAAGCAATGTATTGTGGCAGATTCTTCAACGGAAGCAGAGTATATAGCCGCTGCAGAAGCGGCTAAAGAAGCTGTTTGGATAAAGAACTTTTTGGAGGAGCTAAGAGTAGTTCAGAGTATCTCGGAACCAGTGGATCTATATTTTGACAACAATGGAGCGATCACACAAGCAAAGGAACCGAGATCTCACCAAAAGTCCAAGCACATACTGCGACGCTTCCATCTGATCAGAGAGATCATACAAAGGGGTGATGTTAAAATGTGTAGAGTGCCATCAGACGACAATGTCGTCAATCCATTAACTAAACCACTCCCGCAAGCGAAGCATGAGGGTTATGTTAGGTCTATGGGCATAAGATGCTTAGAATTGGCCTAGTGCAAGTGGGAGACTGTAGGATTAGTGCCTTAGGCCAAATGTATTTGTGCTAGGAAATGGATTATGTATTAAGACATTATTATTTATTCAATAAAGGTTGTTTCTTATATATCTGTGTGTATGGGTTGTGAATGTATATTTCTTATATCAACCAAGAATGACACTTCGGGTTTACGTCACCAGAATACGTGATTCTGATAGTAGAACTGTGAACCAACGAATGTCATTCTAAACTGTCCCTAGTGATATGTAGGATGTTTATAGAGATAGACATACTTCAAGTAAGAAGCTACATATCCACACGAGTATATTCGCATGCTGGATGATCATGTTCTGCTGATCATGGACATAGAGATGTCAAGTCTGGAATCTAGGAACGTGCTAGAGAACACGTACTGGACTGACCACACTATAAGAATATGCATGGTATATGTCATTTGTGATTCTCATATGTATAGTGTGCTTGTTCCTACGACCTGAGGTCACCATGGATTCATGTTTGAGGAAATGCATACTTTAATATGATCTTACGTCATCCGTAACGGGATGATCATTAGGGTCATCGTTAGGTATGCACTGAATCATGACAAGGAATGTGAGTGACCAAGATGGGATTTGTTCCTCTCGTTATGTGGGAGATATCTCTGGGCCCCCTGATGTACTAGGACTGAAGGAAATGCATGGCCATGCTCAAAATGGATTAACATGTCTTGTTAATATCATTTTGTATTTACTCAGTCTAATTCTCGATCAGGAAAGAGACTTTGATCAAACTCAAGGATGACATATTACTGTGCCTTGTGATCAAGACGTATATCGTAGAACAAAAGGAATAAACAAATGTCTATTCAGATAGGTTCATGATCGCTGATCATTTCATTTAACATGGGTTGTTATGACATCAGTCTAGAGGTTACTCATGACTTACGATCTTTAGAAGATCGTTGCCAGCGTTAAATGGAACCTACACGATCACACAATGAACTCCATTCGTACGGGATGAATATGCCTCAAAACAGTTAATACATATGATGTATAAATTGGTGAACGAAATAATCAATTATTGGATAATTGATTGAACAAAATAGTGTCATTCCATTGGCAACGGAACAGTTCCGTTGCCAACGGAATATATATGGAAACTATAATAACCTTAGCTGCCAAGTATTCCGTTATGAAAATACCTATTCCGTTGGCAATGGAACAGTTCCGTTGGCAACGGAATAGGTGCAGATTAGGGTTTTAGTTATGATAACTGAGCAATCGTTCGTCTCTCTCTCTAGTATAAATAGAAGGGCAGGGTCTCTCTATTTGACACACAACTCAGAAGCTTAAGAGGCCGTCTTTACACAGAAAAGTGAGAGAGAGTTTTAAGAGATATTCGGAAAGTATTTCCGGACTTGTCTAGCCAAGTCCGATTATTCCGTTCGAGTGAAGTTTGCGTGGATACGAGTAGAGGTTCTCTACCTTGAAAACTAGCGAGTGATCTATCTTCATCCCTAGGAGAAGAAGGAGTCTCTCGAGCCGAGCTTTAAGAAAGGGTTTAGCGAGTCGAGCTTCAAGAAGGAGTTCTTCGAGCCTAGCAACAGGAAGGAGCTTGGCGAGCCGAGCTTCGGAAGGAGACGGTTACGAGTCGGAATAGTTAAGACCTATATCCGTTCTTCATCTTGTGGATCAGGAAGATCCGAGGTATAAATTTTAATTGCTAATCTCGTACTTTTATTCCCTTAACGTAGATCCTAGGGTGGGTTAAATCCATAGGTTCCGCTGCGCATGTAACGTACATGGCTATGAATTTCCCAACAGTGCACTCTCAAGAGATCAAGCTTTGGAGCATCCTCAGTATTTTTCTATAATTAATTTTTGTAGTTTTGAGAAATCTTTATTCTACACTTAAGAGAGAAAATTGCCTAATTTTTGTCAAATACCCCTTTTCTAGACGTTTTTCTGTTTTATTCTCTGACTGAAAAATGACCTCTTCGGTTTTGAACGGAAATACTTCATTCGAAACGGAAGGACAAATTTTTTAGCCGTTTGAAAGAATCTGATTTTATTATGTTTCCTTATCTGCCTTCCATTCTGAACAGAAGGTCGCAGATTTCCTTTTCTGAGAGGCTGAACTTTCCTCTTTAAAAGTCTAGCCTCAATTCTATTTTTCAATCAATTTTCTCAATATTAAAAAGGCAAAAGCTCTTTCTAGTGTTCTATAAAAATTGCTCTAAAAGAATCGTGAGATTAGCGAGTTTTTGAGAGATTGATTTGGTGTTTGTTTGTTGAAGTTAAAGAAATCAAGTTTGTAAGTTATTGCTCCATCGATTCGTCAAGTTTGTTGTGAGATGAGCGGTGGTTTGAGGTCTTGTAATGATCAAGTTTGTTAGTGAAATCGGAGCCGCAAGGCAAGTCCGGGAGAGTAGGCAACTCATGAACGCGGTAAGGGCCGCTAGCGGGTCAACGGGTGGTTAAGGCTAACGCAACCACCTCGCTAAACTTTTTCAACAGATCTGGTGTTCGGTATCGATTTCTTTTTTCATTTACTTTAATTTCTTGTTTATTTAATTTATTTTGTTAATTAGAATTTGTACAACCATCATCCAAAAGTCTAAAATTATTAAAAAGTAAAACCCCTATAAATTAGTTTAATCTTTACACTTCCGCACGTAGTAGGCCCCCCTATAGCTCTTCAGTTTACAACAATAAGACTCGTCATAGCCTAACAAAGAGGTGGTCATGCTTATAACCTTGAAGAAGTGCTCTTGGAAGGCAACCTTAGGATTTTTCTTTTTCTGAATTTTATCTCTTTATTTTCATTTTGTTTTTGCATGCATGTTTCTATTATTTGTCTTTTGTTTTTCTTTTTTTAATTGCATGTGGGTATGAACAAGTTGTGGGGACAAAATAAGGAGTTTCGACTACAATAAATCTTGAGCGAGTTGAGCAAGAAAATGAATACATCAGATCGAGCATGGCTCAATAGAGAGCCACCCAGCAAAAACCTAAGCCGGTTCAACCACATTGAGGAGATGGTCCATCATACAGAAGTGTGGCATTTCAGTCAAGGACATTTTCCTCATCCGAGCAATCAGTGAGGAGTTTTCTCTCCTTCCCCTTAAGTTTTATTTTCTTTTATCTAATTAGTGTCCCGAGAACGGGCCACTTTTAAGTTGGGGAGGGTTCTACCTATAATCACTATGTATACCATACCTGCATCGACAATTTTCTTTTTGCATATTTCATTTACAAAAATAAATAAATACAATTTGAAAAATCAACAAAATAAATCATAGGTGATAGACTAAACCATGTCCTTTTATTTTGTGGAGACTATCCTCACTTGAAACAGGAACATACGAGCTCGCGGTCGTAAGCACAAAGGTCCCCCATATAAACCGCCTGTCGGAACTTCAAATGAGGAGGGGTAGTACACCCATGAGAGCGACGGGTTGTTTCGGTGGGTTTCCTACGTATCCTTGGGAGATTACTAGAGGACTATCCTTTGGAGAACCTTTGTCTACCTAGTGAGTGCGACCACCTACATGTGATACCACCTAAAAGCATACCATCTAACTCTCCAAACCACAAAAGGGGGAGTGATACACACGGTTAACTCAATCGCAAGAGAGTAAGGGGGAGTATACCAATTCAGAAATCATCAACGGAGAAATCGCGACCACGGTGGTAGTCATCCTCGACCGCCGTTCACAATGAGCCGAGTAATAGCAATCGAATCAACATTCACCTCAACCACTGTTATCCAGAACCGAGACCGTTGTAATCAAGACCACGGCCGTGAAGGCCATAGGCCCCGTCTGCTACGATAGGACCTCAGACCGACACCACACCCTCATCGAAGGAACCGATCACAATGGTTCATATTAACAAAATCACGGGTTATACACACAAAAAAATGAATGTATTACCTGAGACAAGTGAAAGAAATCCATTGACGGTCTACCACAATGGACTAAAGGGAGGAAGAAGAATTAAAAAGGCAGACAGACCAATTCTCTTAGGAGGATTTACGAGTCATACTCAAAATGGTTAGGAGAAAAGAAGAAAATTAAAAGTCAAATGACTCACGATTAGGAATGCATGCCGCTCAAGTAAGCTTATGAGAATAGGTAGAACGTCAAAAGGCTAGCGGCTGTGAGGGATTAGGAGAGTAGTTTAGCTGGAGGTCAATAATAGGCCAATCTCAAGAGCCAAGAAGTAGGAGAAGTTCACTCGAATAAAGGAGTCTCAAAATAATGACAAGTTCTAGGCTTGGGAGAATTATGATCGGCTAAATTCATATCTATTATTCCGGCGGATATATTATCTATTATTTATCTATTTTCAGAATTATTTATCATTATTATGTTTATTTTGTCAAGAATTAAGGTACTGCTAAGATTTGTTGCTTGTTGTAGGAAAGAAGTGTAAAAGGAACCAAGTGGAGAGAAATGAGCATGAAATGGAGCAATTTGAGTGCTAGGAATGCAAGTGAGCAAGCAAGGAGCTAAGTGTACGAGTTGTTTCGGGCAGTAAAAGAAGAAAAAAATGCAGGGAACAACTGCACCCGCGGCCGCGGTAGTCCCTACGTGCAGGAGTAAGCTGCTGACAGCTGTACGCACTTTTGATCATAACTCGAGATGTGGAGTTCCGATTGAGGCGTTCTTAGATGTGATGAAAAAAATAGAAATGAGATATACAACTTTCTACAAGGCCATCTCTCCTGATTTGGCCTATAAGATCACTAAAATCGCAGATATTTGCTGCTAGACAGAAAAGAAAACAACACCAAATGCAAGGATCCTCTTCCCCACCTCCTTAGGAATTTATGCAAATGACATGGCAATTAGTCATGAAAATAAATCATTGATTAGGAATTAGAATTAATTAGAAAGATTTGTTTCTCCGGCTAGGGAAGTTAATGAACCGAACCGAAAGCAGTCATATTCATGTTCGGTTCGTTAAATATTCGAACGAACGCAGTTCGGTTCATTTATTTCGAACATAAAATCAAACAAATCATTTAGCGAACGAACTTCAAGCAACGAACAAAATAACAGTTTTAATTTTCATTCATTACGAGTTTAAATATTCAAAATTTAACTAACTTTTTAGCTCAAATTTCATAAAAATATAAACAAAAATATCAACCAAACATAATTTAAATTTATGGGTAATACGGTGAGAGAGAAGAGAATAGTGGATGAGGAATATGCGATTAGGAATGGGAACTAGGGTTAGTCGATCATAAATTCAGAAGGAAGAGAAGGGAGTCATAAAGATTGGGCCACGGGAGATTAAAGTTTAGGGATGAGTAAAATAAAATTTTCTTTTTGCTTTCTGGACTAACAAAATTTTATAAATATAAAAATATTATATATCAGAATTCTTTGGTCAGGTCTTATTTTAATGGATCATTGGATTGGGATGGGAAAAAGTTTTATTGGATATATAAGTATGTATAATTATATATATTTTGGACTAATAAATATATACTCGAACATATTATCGAACAATTGACCGGACATAGATATGTTCATGTTCGGTTCTTTAATTATTCGAACGAAGACGATTCGTTTGTTTATTTCAAACGAAAAATCGAACGAACCATTTAGCGAACGAACTAGAACTCAACACGAACGAACTTCAAACGATGAACAAAAGTAACAACCATATTTCTCCCTCTTGGATGATCCAGCCCTCAACTATAAAAGAGATCCTAGTGCTGGTCAGAAAAGGGCGGAGTCGCAGTAGGATCCGGCTTCGGCCGAGGCAACAATCCAGGGAGAATTCGTTCTTAATTATTATTATGTATCATGAATCTTGTATTGCTTTGTTTTGTAGCTAAATCCTTTCTAGTGTTAGATTGGTAGTAGTTAATTTGAAGTTTATTTGAATCTACTTGTGTTACGTATTTGTTTTATTTTCTTCTTGATATTTTATCTATCTGTTTTAATTCTTACTTGATCATGTGACATGATCATGTACGTAGGTTGTTAGGCATTGCACCGAGAGTTGAAACCTAAAACCCGGCCCACATAGGTGAAACTTGACGAGAAAGGTGTTTGATCGAAAGGTGAACCTACGTTTCGGGGACCGAGCTGTGGACTTAGGAGGACCAGAAGACTTGCTTGAGGAGGGTGAGTGGCAGTCCCTCCGCGAAAAGATAAGTGAGAGGTCCTTGCGTCACAAAGAAAGAGTTTGGCGATAGTAACAAAATGACGCAGAAAGGACATCCCCAAAACTCATCACGACTCTCGATTCCATAATGGTCCGAGGTTATGTAATAGGCCCACGAGACGATAGAGAACGAGAGAAAGGAAACGACACTAACAAGAAGAGCAACTTTCTTGACCACCAAATCAGATATTTACGGTCGCGGCCTGTGACAACCTCGACCTCAACCTTCTGAGTAATCTTTTTCTTTTCATTATCTTACTTTATTTTATTTCCATTTTCTTTAAATTAAAAATAACAAACTTATTTGATTCTATCAAAACTACAAAAGTCAATCTAGACCTCTCTGTGGATCGAGACCTGCTTCCGCTAACTACGGTTTATAAGTAGGTTAGTATAAATTTCGTTTGATAATTCCCCACACTACAGGGACCTATCAGTATCCTTAAAAATATCTTAGTTAACTTAAAAATACTGTTCTGCCAAGATAAACGACAGGGACCTATCAGTATCCTTAAAAATATCTTAGTTAACTTAAAAATACTGTTCTGCCAAGATAATTGGCAGAACATATTAAATTTTAATTTTTAGCCTTAACTATAAATTGGTTAGGAAAATTAGAAAGAAAAAAAACATTGTTTTGTCAATCTACTGTTCTGCCAATCAGTGTGATGGAAAAGTGCTTTTTTTTCCGAACATTCAGGGGCTGTTCAGATGCAAAAAAAATATACAAGAAATTGGCTGTTCCATCAGGTCCATTGGCGGAACAGTAAATTTTATAGTTTTTGGGTTAATTTCGTTATTAAATTTGCAGTTAATACTGAAAATTAAAATTTTAACATGTTCCGCCAAATAGCTTGGCCGAATAGTATTTTTAACCTAATTAAGATGTATTTAAGGATGCTAAATAGCTAAGGACGAAAGAAATTACGAAATCTATTGTTTCGACGGATAGCTTCTGCTCCGTCAGAAAGCTCGACATGAGTGCTAATTCTGCAAATATTCTCAAACCAGTTCAATTTTCTTAATTATTTTTCAAAATAGTGCTAGTTCAAAAATAAAAAATGACCTTTAATACTTGAATGTAACCTTTTGCCAAAATACATGAAAGGTTTATTATGTCTTTTTCATTGCTAATTGAAATTTATGTTGATTCTTATATCCTGAATAATTGAATTATTAAACCTCCTTTGTCTACTATTTGAGTGTATTTTATATACATAATTATTTTGCTAATTAAATCATCAAATACACTTTACAATTTTGGAATTAATGTACATTTTTTACTACGTAAATCATACGATAATATATCATTTATGTATCATTTTTAATGTATACTTTTAACTTTTTTTTTTAGAGTGTGTAAAGTTACAATATCTCTTAGTATTGGAAATATATGACTGTAATTTTATCCAGCAAGATAAATAGATGAATATTTCATTCTAATAAATATTTTGTATTACAATTAAGAGTAAACAAAATTGAGTTTAGTCTAATATTTCATCTTTCTTACCAAATGGAGATATTCCTCTATTATACCTACTTAATCCATATAATTCCATAATTATTCAGCGAAATAAAAAATTTATTTCAGTATATCAAGTTTATTCTATCCTTGTAGAAGGATCTCTTAGCAAAAAGTAATACTCCTCTTTTTTTCTACAAAAAAATATCCTCTTTTTGCTCATTTTTAAGAAGATACACCAACAATGGAGATGTTTAGCAAAGTAGGGACATATCTATTGAAGTACTTTGTTAGATTCTTTGCACTTCATTCCACCACTTGGCAACACTCATGCTTTGGTGTCCCGCTCACCCACCGACCTCTCTCCTTCATCTCCTCTCTCACTCCTCGTTGGAAAACAATTTTACTTGCGGCCATCGCATTAAATGAGTATATTTTACTACGTTGTTATGACACGATATCCATCCCCACATTTTGCTCTCTATTAGCTAGGACACTGGAACAAAAGTTTGAAGGAATACAATGACACATATTCATATCAAGATGTAATGATTTTTAATATTATGTTCTTTTTTTTTTTGGCATTTCAAATAAACTGATATTCCGCTATGACATCTATCCCTTGAATCTTCCAATTTATTTTTTGAGAAATTACTATTTTTTATTTAATATTGGAATTACTGAGATATAAAATTTTGTCGAAAATAGTTTGAGATTAGCTCTTTGGAATTTTCTCATATCATGAGTTAGGAGTCATTCATTTTTTACATGTGTGAAAGTTTGCACCTTTAATTTTTTTTTTCTCAACAATGCCCTCTATTAATTATTATTAAGTACTAACATGTTAACTTGGTATCAAAAAGTTGTGAGCACAAAAATGTTCTACCTTTCATAATTCTGAAATCAATTATAACCGCTATATTACAATTTTAATTCTATACACACATTTTAAATTCCAATTAGAGCATGATAACATTTCTATCTACGAGGCTTTTGAAAAATATAATACTCAAAAGCCTCAAAATATTATTATTGAGTTAATTACAAAATTATTTAGTTATTTTGGTGTAAAACTAAAATAAGTATATATAAACAATAATAGTTTCTTTTTATCTATCAGAAAATACATAATTCAATTATAATTAACTCTCGACTATCATAATGTCAAAAAGTTGTCAATGCAAAACAATATCATATGAAAACCAAAACTTCTTGGTATTATTTCCAAACTATTTTAATCATAGCGAAATTGATGTTACATTCATTTCTGTTATTCACTTCAACAAATAATATTTCAGCAAGCTAGTAGTTAGATATATCAGTAGTATTTTTCAATATTACATTATTATAGTGTAAAGGTGATACATCAAAAATCTATGACCAATTAACTATTGGGAAGACTTGTAGCTTCATAACAACTCACTTGTAAAGTTAAATTGTTTGATTAATCTATTATTAAGTAATTGGGATAATGTATCTTTTCAAAATTTTATATATTTATTCCTTTTCATGAGTGATGTAATCGGCTCCATTTGTCCTGATATGAGTTTAGGACAGGTCTTTATCCTCTGTTATTCCATTTTAAAACATATCCAATGTTTTTACGTTCATGCACATAAAAAACACATCAAATTTAGCAAGTCTAATATAACTTTTTCACATAAATACACATACTATATTTATAAGATAATTTCTTATTAAATTTTCATTGCTTAATAAAATAAATTTTAATAATGACATACTACAATTGTATATGGTCCTCCTCTGTTTTAATAAATTTGTATTTGTTAAATAAGAGTAAATACTCATGAAAGTATATATTTATAAATTAGCTCATGAATTAATATGACAGTGATACTTTCAATTTATTCTTTAAATGCTTCCAAATAATTATTTTACAAAATAAATTATATAATTATTTTAATATTTCCAATGATCTCTAGTCTAACTCATGATTGAGATATTAGAGACTGGCTATTCGCATCTTATATAAATTAGTTAGAGTGAAGTATTTTGTTTTTCTTTTTTAGAAATTTCCTCACTTAAATAACTTCAAAAAGAATATTCAATATTATCTCATGGTTTTCTTAATAAAGATCTACATAATCGGTAAATGATAAAATATTTTATCTTATTCTTAGTGATAATATTTTATCATACTATTAGAATAAAAGCTAATAAAATTAAAACATTTCATTTAAACAATTGCATTAAAATTGTATAATTGATAACAGAAGAGTGGTATATTAGAGTCGATGAGGAGGCAGGTTATTGCGTAGACGAAGAGGAGACGTCCACGTCGGCAGCCGTCACTTGTCAATGGACGCCACGTGGCGATCCTTCTCTTGTCTTTGTCGGTTGTATTTCGCCTAACATGTCCAATGTGCTTACGTGGTTCTTTCTAGCCGACATCTCCAATTAGCCAAATCTTTTGGGACAAAATTCTAATTAGACTCGATTTAGTAGTAAATGTTACGACCATGAAATTAATTTTCTACTTCACAAAAATATCATTTATTTATTTTATCATTTATTTGATTTGACAATAATTAATATTGATATCCTTTATAAATTTTTATATTTATATATCATCAGTGACTGAAAATTTTTCAAAAAATACTGAACCAATTTGAAGTCTAAAAAAACTCCGTCAAAAACCATTGTGAACCCTAAATCCTAAACTCTAAGCATTGAGAAATAACCCAAGAAGTTTTCATCAAAAGACTCAAAATTTGAAGACCTCATAATATATTTTATATATTTTTATATACTATAATAACCAATGTAATCAGGGACGGAGCATAATAGGAACTGGAGGGGACCATAGTCTCCCAAGATTTTGATGGGTTATTATATATTAGTAGTGCTTTAGTAGAATTTTTTTTGAAATACATGTATTTCTATGGATTTTGCCCCCCCAAATATTTTTAAGGTGTTAATCAGTAGGAAGAAATTTTTTCGGCCCCCCAGTAAATTCAGTCAAGCTCCGTGCTTGAATGTAATAATTAACTCATTCTTACTTGATTGCAATAATTTAATATCTAATTTAACACCATAATATAATATATATTCAACTAATTAAAAATAATATTATTTTATACTTTTTACGGTTTCTTAATAACAATAGAAGTTAAATGAAATGATATAACTGATACTTATCAATTGTAGAATTTTAGGTCTACAAGTTATACCCAAAGACCAAGTCCACCTAGATATTACTCAGCCGCAACGACCTTAAGCACAAATCCTCCCAAAAATCCAAAAAGTAATCACGACGACGAAATTTCGTAGATGAATACACGGGTTACCAGAAAAGAATGTGAACCCGAGCTGTACAGTGCGGCCCACTGGACTAATTCCGCTATTTGTGGAATGATTAGTACAAGAGTGTTTTTGTTGGAGATAATTAATAGATTTAGACAGATTTCAGATGTGCCCTTACAATATCTGAAAATATCAAACTAAAATATCTTCATAGCCCTACAAAATATAGGAAATGTCAGCTATTTTTTATTTGTTTTAGGACCACATAAGGAATTATGCTGGAATGGCAAAGATGTCTTTTTCAGCCCAGCTTTCCCATCAATATCTTTTATCAGCCCCCTCATTTATAAATTCGGAGCTCCTAAAATTATTAAATTTTTTGAATCAATAATTTGGAATGTATTTTATATCAAGAGTTTGTTTGTTAAGTTTAATACTGATATTGTCATAATAATTTTCAGAGAATTTCCTGGAGGACAATATTGTTATAGTTTATGGATCAATTATAAAAATTATGAAATATCAAAAAGAAAATTATGAAATATGTTCTAGTTGACTTTAATTGAAAGCGTCTAAATTGAAGTAATAAATGCATTACATATTTCCAAGTATCATGTTCCATAATTTGTATTTACTTCTGATATGAACATCTTCAAATCTTCAAATGTCATTGCTTGTTACTTTGTTAGTCTCATAAGGTCTTTTGTGCTAAAACATAGATGAAACTATATGAATCAAAATCCTAAATAATATGTCTGAATTCATGCTTTGCATATGGACTACAATATGGTCTAAGATCATATTCACAAATGTGAATATTATCTTCCAAACACTATGATTTCATTAGAGGCCCTTGCTTTTATTTTATTTTTTATTTTTTAATATTCCTCTCTAGTCTTTCTTTTTTTAATTGATATTTGATGAGATAGTCCAGAGAGAAAATCAATTCATATGTATTGGTTTAAATAAAAGCGATTTGATAGAACACGCCGGCTTAGAGTATGTTGGGCATCACACCAATTGAAATCAGCCGGTCTTAATCAAGTCTTAATCACGATGGCTTTCATTAATCACTTCATTTCAACGGTGCAGTACTCCCGTCACGCCCATAACAATATATATATATATATATATTCACGTGAAATAACAGTATATAATATATCGGTATATAGATATGATATAACAAGATATTCACGTGATATATAGATATGGTATAATAATATATAGATATGATATAACAAAGATATAATTCGGATATAACTGTATATATATAACAATATATAATTCACATATAAAACAATATATATATCGGTATATAGATATGATATAACAATATATAATTCAAACCAAAACAGGTATATATGTAACAATATATAAATGACATATAATATATATATATATATATATATATATATATATATATATATATATATATATATATATATATATATATAATTCGAACCAAAACAAGTATATATGTAACAATATATAAATGACATATAATATATATATATATATATATATATATATATATATATATATATATATATATATATATATATGTATGTATATATGTATATATATATATGTATGTATATGTATATATATATGTATATGTATATATGTATGCATATGTATATATGTATATATATGTATGTATATATATAGATATAGATATATATGTATATATATAGATATATATGTATATATACATATGTACATATATATATATACATATGTACATATATATATATATATATATATATATATAGTCGGCCAATAACAGTATATAGCTGTCGTGCTGGAGAAAAAAATAGCAACGGAAAAAAAAGGTAGAAGGCGCTGGCGGTAGTGCTACACGACGGGTATGATTTCGGCGTGATTTACTGCCTTGTTAACACATTTTCCTAAATAAAAAAAATCATATGTATTGGAATTAAAATGCATATATAAACAATATATATCTTTCTAATTAAGTCAATCATAAAGTTTACAAACACGACAACTTCAATAATTCAACACATCTTCTTTCGCATGAGATTTTATAACTCTGACTCACGTTGTTAGTCTCGAGATTTGAATTATTCAATCCAATCAAGGGTCCGTTTAGACTTTTTTTTCTCAATAAAAAAAAGGCTCAATCAAGGATTAAAAATGGTTGATACTTAATATAAACGATGATCACCACTATGAGAATCAGTCACCATTTATGTTGCGCGGACACTTCAAAAACCCGGCCGTATCCGTGTCAAACAACGTGTCAGACACGACTCTCCTCGGACACTACTCGGACACGTGTCGAACACACCATGTGACGTGTCAAATATTTTATTATTAAAAATCATCCGGACACTTCTCAGACACTTTCAGGACACTTCTTATACACGTGCACTGAACTTATTAGCGTAATTATTATACTATTTTATTATTCTCGTATTTTAGAGACTATGTCATCTTACTTTTCTATTCCAGTAATTGTGGGACTAAACATTTAAAGTATATTTTGATTATTTAGTGTCAAGTTTCCATACACAAACATGTAAAACATAAAATATCTTGAATGCACGTATAAAAATATAACTTCAAATGTTTATATACTTGTATCAGTTATAAAATATTACGTATAACTTTCTAATTATAAAGTAAAATATTATGTATAATTCTTTAAAATAAAATAAAATTGACATAAATAATATATACAATAATTAACTTATATATTTTATTCATAAAAATAATATAATAATATATATATAAAACGTATCGTGTCCTAATGAATTTTGAGATTCACCGTATTATCGTGATCGTGTCATATCAGATACGATATTCGTGTTCGTGTCCGTACAACATAGGTTACCATAGTTCAAAAATAAATCTCAATTTAATAAATTTCGAAATACAAATAGCTTTGGACTATTTGTTCGTACGTAGTCCACCTTTACCACTAAACTAAAATGTGAATCAATCAATCAATATCAGACCTTTAATATAATCCCTCAAACAAGGAAGAAAATAAATAGAATGAGATAACTCTTGATGAGAGTTACATTTAATTATTTAAATCAATTGAATATAGGTATAATATTTGGACAAAATCTTTTCCTCTTATGATCGATGCATACACTATCATAAAAGAATGTAGAGTTATTATAAAAATCCTACAATAACATCCAATATGATATTTTAGCTATAAAATTAACTGTTAAATTCTTTAATATTAATAAATAAAATAAACCAAGAATCAAATAGTATTTCTTTAGTATAACTAGTTAAATTTAAATACTTCAAGTAAACATCAGCAAACAATATCAAATAATTTTTCTGTTGGCCAAATCATCTAGTACCAACGGGGGACACAAGTTGTACACCAACGCATTTTGTATCCATCCATATCTTTTTTTCACAATTTCATTCCTTTTCTATTTATCCTCCTCACAAAAACAACTTCACACATATAATAATGCCCCAACTCCCCCCCAATATAATCCCGAACCCCAATAGAGAGAGAGAGAGAGAGGAGAGAGGAGCAACAAGCCGAGAGAGAGAGAGAGAGAGGGGGGAGAGAGGGGAGAGGGAAAAAAATGGATAGACAACTAACAGAAGCTTGTTGCTCTACAAAGCTCGAACCTACAACCATAGACCTAGAAAGAAAAGCCATGAACAGACAAGAGCCCACAACATCGAACCCTTCTCCCGCGCCTCCTTCGCCGTCCTCCCGCCGCGGCCCCGGCGGCGCCGCCAGTTCCCGCCATTACAGAGGTGTTCGAATGAGGAAATGGGGCAAATGGGTCGCTGAGATCCGAGAACCCAATAAGCGGTCTCGTATCTGGCTGGGATCTTACGCTTCCCCTGTTGCAGCCGCTCGAGCTTACGATACAGCGGTTTTTTACTTGCGAGGTCGTTCGGCGAGGCTGAATTTTCCAGAAGAGATTGAAAAGGAGGCGGAATCCGTCTCCGTTTCGGGTGAATTGTCGTCTGATCTGATTAGGAAGAAGGCGACTGAAGTCGGGGCGAGAGTTGACGCCATGGTTTTGAGGAGAGAGGATAAAGAGAAAACGGAGCCGGAATCCGAAACGGAACGGAAGGAGAAACGGAACCGGAATGTGAATCCGGATCTTAATGAGGCGCCGCCAAGTCCGGATAGTTCGGATATGGAGTGAGAGAGAAAAATGAAGTGAGAAGTTTGAGGAAATTTTAATGCGAAGAGAAATTCTTGGATAGACTTAGTTTGGTGTTTAATGCATGGACCGAATTGGCTAGCTAGCAGGCTATTATTGGATTGGAATTGAGTGTGTTTTCAGTTTTAACATTTAGTTTTTCTGGAGGAGAAATGAGGTAAATTATCAATTTTGAAGAAATGGTTACTTAAATGGCGATGCGAAGATAAAAAATTATGATAGGAAAAGATAAGAAGTTATCAGACTTCATTAAAACTATATTGCGCCAAGTTACTATTTTATATGTTCAAAACAGTTGTGAATTGAAGAGCGTAGATTTTGAACCAATAGCACTACTAGCGAAAAGGTCTATGAATTAAATGCTGAACAAACCTTGCGTGAGAATTTCTTGTTAGAAGCCTCAAGTCTTTATTATTTTATTTTTATTTCAATTTTTGTACTTGAAGTTTTTTTAGTTTGGGATAAGAGAAGAAGGTACATACAGGTTGTTGGGCGAAATTCCCATGTTCTTCCTTAGAGAAAGAAAGAGGGTTAGAGAGAGAAAATGGGGCTAAATGTCCTTTAAACAGTGTAGGTCCCTATGATGTCAGACTGTCAGTTAATGTTTTTTGTAAACAATTGAATGAAAAAAAGTATATTTTTTGTTCTCTTTTATTTAGATAAATATTAAAATCCTTTTTTATTAGATGCTTTTATTGGTTACTATTCTAAAAATTAATCAAATTAATTAAAGTTAAAATAATTAAAATAATATTTAAAAAATAAGATAAGCCTGAGTTGTAGCAATGTGATCGAGTCGCGACTGCTCTAAAGACAGAATAACACATTCTTATGCTGGAAATGTCGTTTATCCTCTTCAAAATTCTATATCACGAGAAAGTCTTGTACCTGCTCTGGTAGCACAGTCACACAACATGCCTTCATTTCCAAAAGAGATGAAGTTATGCATCATGATTTTTCAACCAAGTAGAATTTTGTGTAATCGGAAGAACATACTCCTTTTATAACAAGAGAGAAGAGAAGACTTGGTAAAAGAAATTAATTTCATTCCAAACTCCAAATTAAATGATTATTAAATTATTAATAAAATACAACAAATAAGTTTTAAACTTTAATATATTATTTATAAATAAATAATATATAACGTTACCCTCAAATTTTAAAACTTAACATTTAAAATACTTGGTATCTACTATGCATAAGTATGCGTGGATGTAGCTTTTAAACTCATACATAGTGATGAATATATACGATCAAGATTTACATGTTAAACAAATATTTTTGAACCACAAATCTTTTTATCGATTTTCTGTAACACACATATAGTAGGAAAAACTTTTAGGTATTTTGGTGGGTGTACGTTATTTATGGCCATGTGCTAAACTTGATTATCATGAGAATACTTAAGAATTTCACCCGTATCCTTAGTCGCGGCCACGATGATTCTCACTTAGGTAATTCCTTAAAGAGTATTCCGTAATAAAAGATATTCAAAAATTATGATATCATATATATATATATGTGTGTGTGTGTGTGTGTGTGTGTGTGTGTGTGAGGAGATAATTTTATCAAACTTCATATGCTATATTTTGGACCACAAAATAATTAGTGAAATCCAAATTCATTTGAAGAGATAATTTAATCAAACTTTATCTATTTTGCTTGTATTACGCAATATAAAAGTTTAATAAGTTAGCAAACTTTTTGCACTTGTTTTTTTTTTTTAAACAATATAAATTCATATTGTTCGATAAATTATTATATTGGTCAATGATTATATTTTTTATTATAAAAATATATAGGGTAAAATTAATTTATCTAGTTATAGATAGAAGGCAAATATAAATTTATTTAAAAATAAATTATGGCTACAATTTTATAAGCCAATATTCAATTTTTTTCCCAATAATTAATTAACAATATTGTATTGCCAATATAAGGCAACAAAATTCAATGATATCTTATTTTTGAATCGAATATAAGATTATTTGTCATACAAATAAATTTATATTAAATAAACAAAATATAATAGTAATTTTGTAATCCAAAATAAATTAGGGAAAAATGTTTGCCTTTTATATTTTTATCCAAATTGGAAATATTGTTGGTCATACCAACTTTATTATATTTTTATATTTCAAAATATGCAAACTATGCAAAATTTAATATGGTCAAAAATTAAAATAATGTTAATACCATATAGCCATATGGACAATTATTGACATGCCTCCATTCATCGGAATAGTGAAATTAAAAGCAATAAGTAGCTTTACTCTCACATAGAGATAATAATATACAACGTAACTACAGAAACTTGCTCAAATGCATTAAAAAGCCATATTTATATATATGCAACTATATATGAGATGACAACATCCAATCTCTATAATATATGTTTAAGAAGAGTTAAGCTGGATCATTATTTGAGGAGATTCGTTAAATATTCATTTCATAATCATCATGCTCATGCATCAAAATAACTCATCAATTATTTATTTCAATTGTTAATACATCAAACAAGATATCTTGATGATCTTAATGGATGCAATTTCTCCACAATATATCATTATAATAGATGGATTGTGACACAATAACTCCTTTTGGGAAATATTGAATTTATAATTCAAGATAATATTTTGTGCATTAAAGAATTTAATTTTATATTCTTTTGAATAATATATATATATATATATATATATATAAGGTAATTATATAGTTTTCTATACGTAATTTTGATCAATTACATAATATTCATTCAACAAACATTCGTTATAGCACTTTTACCACATAGCTCAATATTGCATTAATTCGTACAAAGATCTTTGTAATTTAATAGATTAAATCTCTCGAGAGCTTGAAATGCTTCATGCATTCTAAATCCTTCAGGGATTTTCATTAATGTATTGCAATCAAATAAAATATGAATAATTTGCTATTACGTTAATGAGTCCTCCAGGGATGACAAAATTAGAAATATAATTACACATCACAATTTAATTTTCTCATTACATATTCTTAAAACACCCTCTTATAAGTTATACCCGCTTATAAGTTATCGTTATACAATGCTAGGTGTTTGGACTACATGTCCATAATTTTATATTTCACTAGTGAAAATAATGATGCTTTAATCACATCTTTCAATTTGGTCAATACTTTATCTGTCAATATTATACAAATAATTTTAATTCTAGATCATCATTTTCATTTATATATCAATTGTAATTGCATTAATAAACTTTGATTAATCACAATTTTATTTCGGTTCCATATTTATTCTAGTAGAGACATAATTTTTTTGAGATCTCATTATTTTTAATATTGTATTAGATACCTAAACCTCATGTGAGGTAATTTGTTCATCAATGTCTTCTACTCTTTTATCATCAATATTTTTTTCAGAAAAATTTATTTATTTAGAAGTATCAATAACTTCAAGCCAACTTTCTTATGATTCTCTTTCTTCTTCCTTGAAATTTTATTTTTAGAACCGATTGGTCGACCATGCTTCTGGCATATATCAAACATAGAATTATTCAAGGATATTTCAATATAATTATCATCAAATATTGCTAGAATGTATGATATGATGATCATTTTTTCATCAATATAAATAATATTATTGTATATTGTTTCACATTAATAAATTTATGAACTTCTAGTTCATATTAACTTGTTTGAGAATCTAAGTGAAAAATATTAATGATGCATTCCATATAAGTTATAACTTATATTTTTCAGCTCTTGTTTCTCTTCCCTAATATTATCATTAATTATTAATCAAGCTCTTCAGGACTTTCATTGTCTATTATATCTTGAACATATTCATTAATATTTGATTGTTTCACAACAATCACTTGGGTATATATTCAATTCTTTCTTCTGAAATTTTGTCTATAAACATCTAATACACTTTAGGTATGTTTTTCGTTGATGCTCCGGGGATATTCATCCGAATTAAAATAACTAGCGTTGCCAATAATAGCAATATGTGGCGGCAAAGTGTTTTGCCTTTTTTTTAATTAGTAAATTATAATTAATCTTTCTTCTTCTTTTTATTTTTATTTTTTATGTGTACTTTTGTGCTTTTGTACTTCATTTTGTTGAAAGAAATGAAAATTTGTGTATGGTCATTAAATTTTGTTTTGTTATTTGGTTGTGGCATAAACAAAATGGAAAATGTACATAAATTTGAACTTTTTGTAATTATAATTCCTTATTTGGTTTGATCAAACAATCAGTATTAGGACAAGGTTATTTCACATAGAAAAAATCAAGTTGGGCTCTAATTCGGGTGTAAATTGATCCGTGGCAAGATTAAATTATTTTCGGGTCAAAAAAGAATTTATACTGCATGTATTCTGATTGTTGGCACTCCATCAAAATCGTTCAAAAGTTTTGACAGGTTGAATACTTAAGAAAATAGAAAACACATTTGCATTATCCCGCTTAAACACTACCTAAAGAACGTCTATCACATGTTAACGTCTATCACATGTTGTATATTTTTAGTTGTCCAATATATCTTTGTATACAATTATTTTTATGTTTATACATCGCATTTTATATATATATTATACTTTTTTACATATCATTATACTATTTTATAATTCTGTTATATCTTTCTAAATTTCGGCGATACTTGTGACAATTAAGCCAATAATTCATATCAGGTCCTAAGAAAATAATCTTCTTTTTGCAAAAAGACGTAAAATTGATCCAATGTGTATATAAACATGCAATGATGCAAGTGTAACAATATAAAAGGAAGAATACAATTTTGGTTATAATCACAAAAAAAAAAAAACGAATAGTAATTGGTTAGTGGTTGAATATCTTACTTTAAATACAAGAATTTGTAACTTCAAATATATAAATATCAATAATGGGTGAAGGAAAGTAACTTTTCTTTCTTTCTCGCAGGTATTTCTCACTTGAAGACTTACAAAATATATAATTAGGAAAATAATTGTAACTACCTAATTAATCATCAGATAACCATTATATGATATAATTTAATAAATTGATTTGATGAAGATATCTGTTAGTCTCACATACAACTATTATATATTGAATGGATGATGATGTTGGTCTCACGTTGAATATAAATTTTGAAATGAATATGTTCCACGCAGAGTGACCTATATATTATTATAATTTGTTTTATTAATTAATCTAGTTATTAAATGATTCATTATTCATTGGTGTACAAACTTTTTCTCTCCTCTGTTTATCTTTGTTTCATTAAATGGTTCATTCATTGATATGATGACTTTGTCTCCCCTCTGTTTATCTTCGTTTCTTTTTTCTGCATAGGCAGAGTAGTACTTAGAATATCACAATAAAATACACTTAAAAAAATTAATATATGAATGTTTTAGTTTGTAAATGCAACATTTTGTAAAAGTGCGAAACCCATTTTTGGTCTATTTTGAACATGTAGAGATTGAAACTTCAAAATTTATCTTTTCAGAAGCATCTGTTAATATCTATGGGAAGCGAATTCGAACTTGAACATGCGAAGTTCGAAATTCCTCAACTCAGAGTACTATATATTTGGATATCTGGGAGAGTTTGAAAATAAATTTCATTTCTCTTTAGGAATGAAATACAGTTAATCAATTCAAATAAAGAGGTTAAATGAGAAAGAAATACAAGTGATCACTTGTTTCGTTCAATATTTAGGATGGACTCCTATATACTTATCTAAATTTTTTAAATCCTGCTGGACGCAAAATTCGAACCTTCACCTACAAAAAGATAGAGTTAACACCATACCACTAGACTAACCTAGTTGTGATAGGAGGTTAAGTTATATAATATGCATATCTTTTCAGCACTCTGTTTCTAAACTCCTTACGATCTATTAAGGACTTTTCCTCTTGAAACATATCACTGAAAAATATGTTTTCTTCATGTTTAGCTTTTTAAATTCGATAAGATTTTCATTGATATGCTTTTGAGCATTCTTAAGATGGCACATTTGCTCAATTATTTCAACTGTTGGATATTGAGATGTAAAAAAATCTAAACCCTTGATTAACTATTGATTTTAAATGGCTATATCCATTTTGTAGACTTTTATGTGTTGCTTATTTGACAAGTACTTTTATGAATTTTTAGGAAGACACATCATCTTTTGCTTATGACATGTATTGTTGTTATTCATTGGACTCATGATAGACCAATTTCATCTAATTAAATATCGCATGAGATCAAATCTATTTGTAGACTTTTATGTGTCATCATGTTACATCTAATTTAAAGCATTTTAAGAAAGACACATCATTTTATATTGACATTTATTGTTGTCATTAGTTGGTTTCATGAACGGATTTCACCGAATTAAATATAAATCATTTGGAATTAAATGTAAATAGAAGATGAAGAGTTCACATATAATTACACAAATATATATTTTTTTCTAAAAAATTGTAATTCTTAATCAAATATCCTATTTATCATGTTAAAAATATTATATAAAAAATAGTCTCGAATTTTCTCGTTTATTCGAACTCCATATTAATATAGTTCTAAATTGATTTTTCTCTTACTTAGGTATGTGTATATGGACTATGTAGAAAAGTATACGGAAAAACTACGTAAGATGATATATGCATTTATAATATTGATATTAAGTAGATAAGTTGTAATAAACTATTTTTATTTTTAATTAATAATAAATTATAAGAACCGCAACATATAGTGGACTTCTCATAGAATATATTTTTATCAAATATACTACTTCATTTAATTATTGTAAATTATAATTAATATTTTTAAGGATTGTCACACTTTTTTTGTACTAAGAATTTAGTAAAGATTAAACAAACTATAAATTTTTTTAAATAAATCAATATCTCAAGATTTTTCAATTAAACCAAATAACTTTAAAGTACTGTTTTCATATTTCATTTCTTTCCTTTCTTCTCTTTGTAAATAAAATTTTAATTATCATTATTTAAATAATTTTTTCTTATTAAAACTTTTATATTTAAATCTCTTTAAATTTTCTACTATATTTAGTTCTGTATCACCATAGTTTCCAATTTAATTTTTTCTCATTTCAATGTATGAAAAATAATGTTAAATATGTATATAAAAATTATTATGTAAAAGAATGATATTTTACACAATTAAATTGTTATAACATATTGTAAATGAATAAACAAACTTTTTAAATGTATCATAAGTGAAAGATAATATATTGTAATGAATGTTTTTCTTTTATGAGGGTTATATTTTCATTCAGTAAAAAAATAGTATTGCAAATTAATTTTTTTTATAAGTGACTATTTATCATACTTTAATTTTGATACAATTTTTTTTTAATTTACAATTTTTTACTTATTATTACGCTTGCACATAATTAAATGCTTATAGTTCGATGATTGTAGTGAATAATTTTAATTAACAACAAATTTAAAACTCGTAGCCTAGCGCGACAGTGCTCCTAGTGCAAATAATAAAGGAAGAGTACCATAGACAGGATAATAAATATATTTTACTAATTAGAACTTTTTTTTAATTCTTGGTTTCAATGAGGGTTATTTGTTCTGTAAATCGCGTAGAACTGTCGTTTATATTTCACACAATTTAACAAAACAATTTATATCTCCCTATTAATCAATTATGAGTATGTGTGGTAACAAGTTTAGGGGTCGAACACAAGGAGGTGTGGCCTCAAGAATTAACTAGTCTCAATGATTATTCTTCAGTGTAAAATCTTGTAATTCAAGGATTATTAGATAAATTTCCAAATTAAAATTTTATTTTCAACCTTATCGTAATAATTCAGCACGTCACACTTTGGTGTTTTAATTCATAACTTGACCAAATAAACTCCGATTCCAACACACAAGGTACCGTTGGAAACTAGAAAGAGAGATCTATGATATGGTTCTTTACTGGTATTACTGTTTTATTCAAAAATTTTGACATATTTGCAATTTAAATCCAGAACTTACTTCAGATTCATAATTAATTCAGCAATAACTACAGAAAATTATAGAAAAATCATCAAGGCTTGCAAAATTCCAAAATTTGTACAGAAATTCACTTATCAAGTTTTAGATTAGTTTTTAAAATCTGATGGTTTCAGATTTATAAAGAAAACTCAGATCTGGATTAGAAACTGGTTCTGACAGACCAATACTCATAAAAGTTGTAATATCTCCTGATCTGATTTAACAACTAATATTTTAAAATTTATATTTGGATTTTACACTTCAAACTAATTCGAGGAGGACTATTTTTATATTTTTAATATTTGTTTTTCTATTTTTTAAAATTCAGAAGAAAAGGAACAGTAGATCTGGACAGAAAGATAGAAAACAAAAATATTACAAACTTAGAAAATTCATATCTCACAAATTATAGATTGGATTTGGGCAAAATTTGATTTGAAAATTATCTAATAAATGAGACCTAAATTTTAAAGAACAGATTAGGACACGAAATTAAGGGAAAAACATTGAAAATCAGAGAAAATACAATAGCAAACAGAAACTGATTAGTGTTTGATTTTTGGTTTAAAAATAGAGATTTAAAGGAAATTTATGATGTGTAACAATCATTAATCACTTAAGGTAAAAATTTTCATATTTAGATGATGGATTTGAGCGATCTAAGCTAAGATTCACTCAAGAAATTGATTCAAATATTAGTTTAATTCAAAAAAGTCATTTTAAACAAAACTAGAATCCAATCAATCACAACTCCAAATTAATCACACAAAATACTAAGCTAAATATTTCAGATGATTAACAAGTCAATAAACTTCGGATTTAATAGATCAATTGATGAAAAATACCAAGCTAAGAAATTTTCCCCAATTTATTTAAAATTATATATATATATATATATATATATATATATATATATATATATATATATATATATATATATATATATATATATATATATATATATATATGTGTGTGTGTGTGTGTGTGTGTGTGTGTATATATGTATATATGTGTGTGTGTGTATATATATATATATGTGTGTATATATATATATATATATAGGTATATATATATATATATATATATATATATATATATATATATATATATATATATATATATATATGTATATGTATATATATATGTATATGTATATATATATGTATATGTATATATATATGTATATGTATATGTATATGTATATGTATATGTATATGTATATGTATATGTATATGTATATGTATATGTATATATATATACATATATATATATATACATATATATATATATATATACATACATATATATATATATATATATATATATATATATATATATATATATATATATATATATATATATATATATATATATATATATATATATATAGCTTACGAATGTTGACGATCAATATTTGATAAGTTCACCAGTAAATGGTCAACATTTTTACTTGGGCATGATCAACTTTTGACCAATTCAATGGTCAACAGTCGAGGGGTAAATTAGTGTAGTCAACTATCAACAATTAACAGTCACTACAATAAACAATCAACATAGTCCATAGTCAACATAGTGGGTCAACAGTCAACTGTCAACAAGATCAACACCTGGTCAACTTTGTCAACACATATTTTTCTACACATTTATTCATCATATGCATCTTTTCATAAATTCAATGCATCACATGTAACTTTTCATGAAATAGTGCATCACATGCACCTTTTCATGAAATAATGATGCACCATTTCAAAAAAAAAGCAATTCATGATATGCACCCATTCATGAAGACACAACTATTCAAGAGATCACAACACTTGCGATTGCACCTTTTCGGTCGCACCCCTTGGTTACACCTGTTGGTCGCACCCGTTGGTCGCACCTCTTGGTGGCATCCGTTGGTCGTAACCTTTCGTCGTGTCTTTTGGATGTGACATTTGGATCACATCCATTGGTCACACCCTTTAGTCACATCCTTTGACTGCACCCGTTAGTTGGACATTTTGGTCACAACCTTTAGTCGCACCCATTGGCCACAACTCTTTAGACACGACCTTTTGACGCATCCCTTGGATGTGACATTTGGATCGCATACTTGGTCGCACCCGTTGGTCGCAACTCTTGGACTCAATGTTTGGATCGCATCTCTTGGCGGCATCTTTTGGACACAACTTCTGGATCACTTCCATTCATCGCATCTTTTGATCGCATCTCTTGGACATAACTTTTGGTCACATCTGTTGGTCACACCCGTTAGTCTCACCTGTTGGTCACAACTCTTGCTCGCAACCTTTGGATCATATCCTTTGGTTGCACCTCTTTGATGCAACTCTTGGATCGCATTACTTGGCGGCATCTTTTGGACACAACTTCTGGATCACATTCATTCATCACATCTTTTGATCGCATCTCTTGGACATAACTTTTGGTCACATCTGTTGGTCGCACCCGTTAGTCGCACTTGTTGGTCACAACTCTTGCTCGCAACATTTGGATCATATCCTTTGGTCGCACCTCTTTGACGCAACTCTTGGATCACATCTCTTGGCGGCATCTTTTGGACACAACTTCTGGATCACATCCATTCGTCACATCTTTTGAATCAAATCTGTCCATGAAATCAAGTTATGAGACTTTGTCATGTCACATGTGACAAGGCTTCATTAGTAATCAAATAAATCCAGATTTATTTCATGATCATATCTCTTATTTGAAACTTTTGGATGTATCTTTTCATGAATCCCCAAATTTTCGCATCCTTTCGGATTAAGAATATTGAACACTTAAATACTCAATATGCAAGCCTTATAATTATAAATCAAAATTATAAATGGTATCTAAATAGTATATATCTCATATATACCGTCTCAATTTAACCGAAATACATACGTTGCTCTGATACCACTGTTGGGTTTCAGACGTGCATAACGCAGCGGAAAATAAAAATTTCGTCCAAAACCAATCTGAGGATTCGTCCGTATCAATTAAATCAAAGAAATAAATCTTAAAGATACCTTTCTGATTACGCTTAATCCGTGACGCTCAAACCTTGCGTGTTGTCCATGCGCCTCTAAACCGGTTACGGTCCTAACCGATTTTTCGTCCGTCTAGGCCGTCTAGGTCGGATCGTGCGGAAGTCATCTACCGCACACACAATCGGTCTCCACCAAAACTCTCAACAAAACGTTCTCATCTTCTTAGGCCGAATAGATCACAAGCACCAAAAGTACGAACGCCACTACCGGTGTCCACACGAACATACTTCTTAAAATGGAAGAAGAACAATATATATGCTAGTACCTTGTTCTCCTCTTGCATAAGAAAACTCTTCTTATTTTGTCTCACAAAAGATGTATATAATTCCTCTCATATAATCGCACTCTTTCATTTTTGTCATACAAAAAGAAAGCACCCTTTCATAATTTTGTCATATAAATTAGAAAGTATATTTTCTATCTTTTGTCTCACAAAAAGAGAATGTGAAATAATGAGAGAGAGAATGATGTGTTGTGTTGTGAATTTGGAGCATTCTATGTCCTTATATAGAGGTGAAGAGTCATGTCTCTTCACACTAAAAGATGTATATGACATCACTCATCATTATTCATATGCCATTATCTAGACTCTTCTAGATTACATGATATTTTGTACTCATAGTCTTTATATACATATATATCACATCTTATTATATAAGATGACAATATATTTTGTGACATTCTTATGCAACTCATCATATAAGTCGCTAGGATTTTCTGCGCTCATTTCAGTTTGTTCTTTGTGTGTGACCCTATAGGTTCACTTAATGTTAGCAATAGACTTGACAGTCTATAAATCATGAGCGGACTCTAGCAAGCCATCACGACTACCCAATTTAAGTGAATATCGGTGATCCGATTTACCTAATCAACAATCACGTATTTAGTCCCTTTGTCACGCGATATCTATATCGATCATAAGGCATGTAATATGCCATCCTTATATAAATCGATTAATATTTCTTGATCCCAAATTAAATTGAACAAGAACAAATGACATTAATAAAACTTATTAATTCATTTGAGTATGGCCATACATTTCTTCAGTTCCATTCATCAAGAGGCCTAAATATATCTCTCTCATTTATGAGAGGAACAAATCCCGTCTTGATTGCACTCATCCCTCTATATGATTCATTGTATACCTAATCATAACCGTTATGACCACCTAGTTAAAGGCAGTGTTAGATTATATTAAAGTATAAAATTACTAATGTTGGGAACCGAGACAATCTCAGGTCAAAGGACTATAAATACTTTATGTTACAAGAATCGCTAATGACGTAAAACATATAGCATTCTTATGGAGGGTCAGTCCAGTATATGGTCTCTAACATATACCTATATTAATGACTTGATAACTATTTATCCATGATCAGTAAAACATAATCATCAGTCAACTAATATACTGATGTACGTTTATAGCTTGTATATAAATATATATTTATATATATCTGCAAGTATATTTGTCTCCACAAATATCCTATAAATGACCAGGGAGGATTTAGAATAACATTCATAACACTTTCTAGTTTTACTATTAAAGTCACGCACTTTGATGACATAAAGCTGAATTTCATATTCATGGTCTATTTTAATTATATTAAAATAACCTATACGCACATATTATATGAAATATCTTAGAATAAATATTATGTTTGTTATTACAATCCATCATCTAGGTCACAAATACTTTGGCAAAGGGTATAACACCATCAGGATGTGCGGACACTTCTCGAAGTACATCCGGTATTTGATATTTCGGAGGTTGCGGCTCGGGTTGTTTAAACGGTTGGGAGTCGCTATGGTTAGGGTTTTGTGTCGGTTGAGTCAACTTGCCACCGTTTGGTAGGTTTTCTGTTGGGGCATTGTTGTTGGTTGTATCTAATGTCGGATCACCAAGATCGAGCTCGAAAATGTTTGGTTGATTGGCTCCTGTCGAATTGTTATTATCACTGCATCTGTAATTAAAATACCTTTTTCGGTACCCATTTGAGTTTCATTGAAATGCACATGTATAGATTCAACAATTATCCATGAAGATTTAATAAAAAATGTAAATGCTTTACTTGCATTTGAATATCCAACAAGGACACCTTCGTCAGATTTCTAATCAAGTCTAACTAGTCTATCTGATTCATTAAGAATGAAACATTTACAACGAAATACTTTCATGTATGACATATTGAGCATGCGACCGTACCATAGCGCATAAGGAATCTTTTTCAAAATAGACCTTAGGCTGACTCGATTTACGACATGACAAGCAGTGTTAACTGCCTCAGTCCAAAGAAATGATGGAGATGGATGTTTATTTAGCATGGTACATGCAAGCTCAATTAAAGTACAATTTTTAATTACGCACAACTACTCCATTTTGTTGTGGAGTGCGCAGAGCGGAAAACTCACATTTATAAACTTTAGCGAATAAAATTCGTCAAAGCTTGTATTTTTAAACTCGCCACCATTATCACTACGACCCATAACCATAGAAGCAATAGAGTCAATTCAAAAAAGTACTAGTTTGAAATACTCATTGGAATTGATCCGCTACGAGATTGACATTATATGTTAGAAAATCACATGAAGTACTAAACAGGTATGAGTTTGATTATGGTTGGAGCAGCAAACTCGCATTCGGCAAGAATCTCATTTTTTTGGCAGAGCGAGACTTCGTGGCTTATTTAATTTCCCCCCGAACCGCGTGAAAGGGTTGCCTGTTACACGACTTACAAACTCTGCCTGAGGTGGGTGAGGATTTCAATTATTCGTAGGTGGTATGTACGTGCGACGCACGTAGGACCTCGTGGACTTCCTAGGCCCTACAGAGTGGAAGGGGCATACAAGGAAAAAAAAAGAAATCAGATCAGGTTGGAAAGAAACTCAATGAAATCTCGAAAAAATCAGAAGCATTCCCATATGTTTGGAGATTTTCTGTGATGCCTTGTTTATTTTCAACGAGAGAGTAAAATTTGATAAAAATATCACATGTTTTATTCTTATGAATCAAGAAATAGACTCAAGTAAAATGAGAGAAATCATCAACAATAATAAAACAATACTTTTTACTAGCGAGCCTATAGACCCTCATGGGGCCGCATAAGTCGAGGTGAAGTAACTCCAAAAGGTGCTTCATAGAGACCACATTCTTGGACTTAAATCTTGATGACTTGGAGTGCTTACCACGCTCCCAAGTATCCTGCATCACATAATAACTTATGATAATTAGATTATGTTTAAATAGACAATTTTCAATGTCCAATTACCTGTGCCGATAAAGCCCACGCTAACAATCATTCCCTTTCGATTCCCGCCAAAAGTCACATCTCCTCCATTGAAAGTTGATGAGCTCTTTCGGCCCGATATCTTGCATCGTCATCATAGTCACCAACACAACTCGTAGTGTCTCCCAGACCTGATTAATTACCTACAACTCGACCATTCGTTTGTTTCTCTCCTAAAGACATCTATCCATTTCGGATATGTGACATATGAATGTACATATCCTCGACGTCACCTACAATCATCTGAAAAAAGTCAAATTATTGTTTGAATCCCATTAGCTTAGTCTTCTTCGTTTGGCTATTTTCCTCTAATCGGTTTAGGAAACCCCGTCACATTTGATTAGAATTAACACAACTATTTGTTATAACCGATAAAGTATTTGACATATTAGTGAGTATTAATTTTAGTGTCATAATGTCAAGCGTCATATTTGTTTTTGTGTTTTCAGTGTGGTTTTGACGCTTAACAAGTTCTATGGTAAATCCATTTTGTACTACCTTACAAAGTCCATGTAGATCGAAAGCGTTCATTGTACAACTTTTCCAAAGATTCTAGCTCTTGCCATCGAGCTTCTCCGGATACATAATATGAAGTCGGTTGATTGAAAGAGTCGCCACGAATAAAAAAATTAAGTAGTTTCAAATTGAATTTGAAACGGTCTGTATTCCTGCTCTGATGCCAATTATATTTTAATTGGGGCCAAAAGGGGGAGGGGGTGAATAGGCCAATTCATGCGGAAGTATTTTTATTTTTTTTTAGGGTTTTATACTTCTTAAGTTTTTAGACTTAGTTAGATAATTGTATTAATACGAAATTAAAATAAAGATAAGCAAATGAAGAAAAGTAAATAGAGATACCGAAAACCAAACTTGTTGATGAATTTCGGCGAGGTGGTTGTGTATAACCACTTGTCCCCGCTAGCAGCCTTTGCTGCGTTCACGAGCACCTATTCTCCGAGTATGTCTTTCTGGTCCTCGATTCACTAGTCCGAATAGTGTTCTTTTACAACTCGAATCACTGATTGCTTTACAACACCCATAGCGATTCGATGAAATAAAACTTCAATGATTTCTTTCAATCACACAAAACAAAACAAAACAAACAACTGCCCACTAAATCTCCTAATCTCACAAAAATTCTAGAGTAATTTTATCGAACGCTTAAGAGCGAATTCTAGATTTTGAATATTGAGAAACTGATAGAATTTTCGGATTGTGACTTCTCTTTTTAAAGGGGAAAGGAGTGGCTCCACAAAATAGAAATTCAGACTGTTTTGTTCGAACTGAATTATAACTCAAAAGAGGAAAGCAAATAATTTGGAAATTAATTCAAACGGCTAAAAAATCTAATCTTCTGTTCGAAGGGTGTTATGTTCGAACGGAATGGAAGGATTTCAAGAGCCAAAAACAGTCAGAAAAGAAACACTCTGAACGGAGCGTTCCGTCCTAAATGGATGTTCCATTCAAACGGAGTTGTATTCCATTCGAACGGAACATACTAAAACATCTAGAAAATCTCTCTTTTTAGTGCAACATAAAATTACTCAAAAACCAACTATACTGGAAAAACTCTTGAAGAAAGCTCCAAAACATGATGGCTTGAGATAGTGGGTGGTGTCTTCTGAGATTAAAGATTTACAACCATTCCGAATAACACTTCGTTTCTTTCTCGCTTGAACTTGATTTCACTTAACTTATACAACATTATCAAAAAATTAATTAGTTGCTTGTAATTGGTTTAAATATCATCGAACTGAGAACAACATTCTTATATTATTATGTTTATACAACATGATGAGAGAAAAATAGAGAAAAAAGAAGAACAACATTAATGAAAGTAAGAATATATTCGAAGAAGAGAATAAACTGTTAGGGGAAAAAAATATGGTGATACATAAGAGAAACTAAAATTTTCATAAATTATTAACATCAATCTTTTCATTCTTGATTTTTTTTTAGTGTAAAATTATGTGCAGTATATAAATACTATATAAATAAATATAACAAATAATCTATTTATGAAACTTGTAATATACAAAATAATATAAATTTGGTTCTTGACAACTTAACAATTTTTTTTGATGTAGCGGTTTCACAAAACAATGATATAACGCAAAATATTAATTGAAAAACATATGATGTTGTGCCAATAAATATGTCTAAATTATGATAAAATATCAAGAAATTTGAGAAATGAATAATTTGTGTGGTTTTCAAGAAATCGGAAATAGAATACAAATATCAAACCAATTATTTGATAATGTATTGATTAAAACCACAATTAAGTTGTCACATAATATCAATCATTTTTGATAAATGAAAATACTAAGATTTAACAAAATTTCGTCAACATACGAATAGATAAAAAATGGTAATGTGTCTCAATGACAATTAAGAAAAGATGGTAAAAAAAACATAGTAAGTTAATCAATTTATGAATATACAATTTAGAAGTTTAATTACATAAATTTGACTTTCTAAATAAACATTATTTTAAATAGTTTTCTCATATATAATCTTTTTTATATTCTCATACATAATTCATCCTATATTTTAAAATCTAATTATGTTTCTTAGTTTTCTAAATATACAATATTTTACTTAGATTTGTCTTATATAATAGTTTTTTCATAAGTCATTTTCACGTAATTAAGTAAAACAATTTAATCGAAATAATATCAATATGGAGTTCAAAACGATGAGAAAATTTAAACAAAATAATATATGAATGTGTTAGTAAGATAAATATAACATTTGATTAATAATCACTAATTTTTTTAAGAATAGTAGAAAAATTATGTAATTTACTAGATGAACACTCCATCTTCAACTTGACTTAATGTTTGAATAAAAATAATTTCAATTGATAAACAACTAAATGAAATTGGTTTAACATGGACCAAATCGATGAGCACACTTCATGTCATTAACAAATGATGATATGCTTTTCTAAAATTCCATAAAATTACTTGTAAAATAAACAACACAAAAAGTCTACAAAAAAATCATAATCATAGAAATCATTAGTCGATCAATGATATAGACTTGTTTATATCCCATCATCCAATGGATGAAATAATTCAGTTGCTGAGACCTTTTGAGAATGCTCAAAAGAAATTGAAGTGGGTTAATTTTAGATAATAGATTGATTTTCGGTTTCATAACCTTTGATTTGTTCATTTGTTGTCCCTTAATGTTTTTATTTATTAGCTATTTTCCTCAATTATTCAATTTTCTTAATTTTTTACCCTAAATAATTTTTATGTATATGATTTATTTGACAAATAAGATGACTGAATAAATGTTTTCTTAAGCTATTATACATTTTAGAGAATAGATTGCTTTTGGGTTTCTTAGCCTTTGGTTTGTTCATGTGCTATGTTGAACGGACAAGAACACGAGTATCGTATCCAACACGACACGTACATGACGACATGACAATCTTAAAAAATCTCAGGACACAATACATTTTGTATATATAATATTTATTAGCTATTCTCCTCAAGTTTTCAATTTTCTTATTTTTTTGCCTTTAATATTTTTTATTTATTAGATTTATTTGACAAATAAAATGACTGAATAAATGTTTTCCTAGGCTAGTTATTATACAGTTTAGAGAATACATTGCATTTTTTTTTAATGTAGGCTATCGCCTACCCGAATTTCATTAAATAAAATAAGAGATTGTAGTTTTTTACACACTAATTTGTACCACACAGAAAAAGATAAAAAGAAAGAAGAAAAAAATCTCAAATACGCCTAATCTGAAGTGCTATCCTTAGGGAGAACTCATCTTCCGCCTGCTTGAAGATGACGTGTGATATTTTAACCCCTTTGGTCTGTTCATTTGTTTTCCCACAATATTTTTATTCATTAGCCATTCGCCTCAATTATTCAATGTTCTTTGTTTGTTTACCCTAAATATTTTTTATTATTAGATTTATTTGACAACTAAGATAGATGACTGAATAATGTTTTCTTAGTCCTAGCAAAATAAAATTCTCATTTCATATGTTACAGATGATGCATACACAAAATCATTTCCCATGTCAGTGCTATATAAAAATGGCCGCTTATTGTGAATTACTTGAGAATAAGAAAAATCATAGATCAATAATTTTTTTTTTAAATCATTTATCAATAAAAGAAAAGAGACGTCTGTCTCGTTGGATTTTATGCCAACCTAACAAATTTTAACACGGAATCTTCATTTTGATTGTGTGCTTTTTTTTCTTTGGATCAATTGGTGTAGCGGGTTATAAGCTCCACTATATTCTTGAAAGATCCAAAATATAAGTAATATTAACATATTTTCATGTTAATATTATGTTGTGACAATGATTTTATTTGGTGGTATAGTTAACGAAGTAATAAATTAACTTTTCATCGTTCTAATTGCAACAAAATATGAAATTTATTAGAATTTGATACATGAAAATAAGTGTTATTACTCTTAAAAAAAAGTATTATCAAATGAAAAAAAGCGCAAACAAAACTTCATATAAATTTTATTAGTCTTTGATACATGAAAATAAGTGTTGTCAAATGCAAAAAAGAGCAAATAAAACTTCAGATACATTCTGTCAGAACAAAATACAGTATTATAATTAGTCAAAAGAAAAATTGCCCTCTACACAAATCGTCATATTCCAATAATTAGAAGCATCTTACCAGAAGCTGAATATAATTTGGCAGTTCCTAAGTACTACATTCGATTTTGGAAACTTAGATAACATTTGGATTATTAAATTGAGTCGTACAGCTGGTACGATGATACTGTAAGTAAATATGAATTATTCCCACATTTGCAAATTGGTTGGTTGAAAATTTAAAAAACACAAATAATACAGCATTCAAATTTTAAAGTTCACAAACAGCCTTTTAATTAGTTGGAAATGCAAGGATCATGTCTCTATTTATTAATATTACTTATTTGAAAGTAATATAATATAAAAATTTGAAGTGTTTTTTATATCATGTTAGTTAGACGCGGTATGAGAGACAAGTAACATTATTTTTATCTTATATTATTTGCAAACAATAAGTTGGTTCTTATATTAGCTTAAGCTTATATAAATTATGAAGAAAAAACACATACAACTTGTATATATAATATAAGCCACAAAGATTTTTTTTTTCTGAAGGCCTCAAATAAAGAATATTTGCAAGAATAAAAAAATATTAGTTTTCCATTACTGATGTATATAGGATTTAAACCTATAACATCTTACATCTCTTGCAAAATACTCAAGCATTAGTTTATACTGATAAAAAAAATCATTTATCGATAAAAGAATATTTGCAGGTATACTGATTTTTGAAAGAGGAAATTTGCAGGTATACTGATTTTTGAAAGAGGAAATCTGAAAGAAAACCTATGATATAAGTTCTTTTAATAATTTATTTCACTTTACAGTGACTAGAAGAAAAAATCTACAAATTTAGGAGAGAATTTTAAATTATTCAGAAAAGTTTGGTTGAAATTAGGAAAAAAAATTCTATTAATACTTGTAAAATTATCTAATCATTGTATTTTATAGTAACATAATCTTATTAAAAAAATACATTTCTTCTCGGGCAGAGGAAGTTTTATCAACACTTAGTGCATGATTTGGTTCTCCGATATCATTTCTCATTCAATGTGCTGGATTAAGGTTTTTTCCTATATTTTGTTGCCCACATCCTGATTGTTGCCCAAGTCCACGGCGTAGGACTTTACGTTAAGACCAGTCCTTATATACATAGTAACATATTTTTGTATGTTATACTATTGTTTAAACACGTTGCATAACTATTTTAGGCGTTGTGCAATAGCACGTAAAAAAACATATACTAATTGGTACACAATATAAATATTTTATAATATTATGTGCCAATAATAATATACGTTACCATTGTGCGCAATGTAATATTAATTTTTTTTATGTTTGATAGGTCATTAATTATACATATTTTATACTTTATACATATATAATATTGCACTATTATATGTGTTAATATTCTATTTATATGGATAATAATCACAGCTTGAATGTTGATACTGCTAATGACATATTTATGTGAATTCAGGTGTAATTTGGATGGAGCATAGCTTGGAGAAAATATGTTGGAGCACAAGATGGAGATAATAATCAAGACTCGGACCTACCGACACAGGCTTAGTATTTCGGCCATAACTCACAATCTGGGCCTTCTCTATATGCATACTATATACTGTTGGAAAGAAGAGAACAAGGCCCACAATTCATTCCATATAACCAGATCACAATTCAGAGATATACGTGTCCCAAATTGATAATCTTCTGGACAGATCTATCATGCACTTTGCATTCACTCTTCATGTTTTTGCCATGCTCATTCACACTCTTTGCATGGGGTCTCATTCATCCCTCATGATCACCTTTTGAGAGCCATTATAACCAGGTGCAAGGCATCTATTCTATTCACTTTTGAACTTCATCATTCTCTCTCTTGGAGTTGGGCAAGTCAAGCAAGCTTCACTCTTCCATCCGCGCTTCATTAATGGGTTCTATCATTATTTTATTTTCTTTCTTTTCCATGTATTTCGAGTAAGCCTCTCGAGGCATAGTTAGTATTTATGTTTTTGTGTTGTAACTTTTGAGACTATTAATAATGAATTTCATTTGAACCGTTATTATTCTATTTTCACTTACTTACTATCTTTCATGCTCAATGAATTGTTTTAAGTTTATTTCGGTCAGTTCTATGTTCAATAGTAATTAACAAGGGCCACAAAATTCCTATGGTTGCTTTGCTCAATAGCCTCCATTAGAATTTGAATAATAGCCAAGTGCAAATAACTCATAACGATCTAAACAGTTCTGAACAAGCTCATTGTTTAGGAGGTTTTGATTTGTTTAAATAACCAATGATTTCTATTGAATTGGTTATGATATTCAAATATGTTAGTGTTTTTATTTACGAGCTCATCTAAACTAAAACCCTATCTTTTTGTTTGAGTTATTTATCGGTTAGAGCTCATCTTACTGCACTTAAGAGATTAATTCCAAATTCATTATTATATTCAAGAATAAAGTTACACACAAATTCACTACACAAACTATGCCTCAATTCACAAAGTCACCACATCTCTTGATTTTTACTCTAAGTTTTCTCTTTACTTGTTACTTTCATTTTGTTACAATCAACCAATCAACAGCCCCCCCAATTGTGTGTATGATTTTAGATCTTGTGTTTGGTTTTATTTACGGTCTTGGTTTCTCTTTATTTTAGTTTTCTATTTTTGTTGAGTCTATTTTCATTAGAGAAGTAATCTTTTCACCTAGTTTAGTCTAAATTGCTCTCTGTAGTTCGACCCCTACTTCCACTGTCTACTATATTGTAGTTAAGTCTAGGGTTACAAATTTCTTTTGGTAAGTGTAAAACGACTGCGAAAATACCTCTTATCAATGCTCGAAATATTAAATTTTTTAAGGGACTTTTTGGTCAGAAATATTTCTGTGTTTTCTTTAATGTACTTGTATTAATTCTGATAATTCCGATCAATGTACTATTATTATAAAGGGGTAAATAGCTGGAGATGATCAAATAGAGAAGATTTATGTGGGGTAATGGTCACCGACATGTTAAATAAAATGTAGAGAAAGTGACCTTTCATCTTATTTTGGCCCCAAAATGGAAGGTACCATAAGAAATCCACTGGATTTGCTCTCTCCTGTCAGCCTGTCACTACAGTACAAACCCTGGACTTGTATTTTCAATTTATTATTTTTGTAAAGAATTTTTCAGTTTATTATTAGTTATTACATGGAAAATGATTTTGAAGGTGAAATAATAATTGTTGTTAGTGATATATTGATTTTTTTATTACAAGGACAAGCTTGCATATAAAATATTTTATTATAAGAACAACCTTGTATATATAGCATGACAAGCTTGCATATATAATATTTTTTATTTCATGATGCAAATCTATGTTAAGGTGGTAAAACTTTTATATTTATTGTAATATAGTATTTTGGAAGGGCGACATGAAATCCTTCTCCAAATTTCCCCAAAAAAATTACAATTTACATCATGTTAGGTTATTTCATGGCTCATATTTTAGCGCTATATCTTTCATGTATGCATACAAAATACATATACAACGGATAAATATTGTATAGTAGACATAAGAGAATAATACAGAGATAAAACTGATGTATATGAGTACATGAATTTATTTTGTTTTCTTAATTAGATCCTATATATTATAAGAAAAATAAGAGAGAATTACAAGTGATTGTTTGTTTTTTTATGTATGTTTATATATTTTCACCTAAATCTATTAAAATTCAATTAGACGTGGGATTCGGATTTCTAACTATGAAAAGGTGGGTTGGCATCATACTACTAGGCAATTCTAATGGTAGTAGATCCTATATATCGTAGTTCTTTTATTTTTATTTTACATTAAATTATTAATTTGAATAAAATGGATTTTATAATATAACATTGAGTAGGAAATGATAATTGGTTAAGTAATGATTGAAAGAATCATCTAATTTGGAATAATGAGTTAAATTTTTTTATTTTTATTATGAAACAAATGGTCGTGCTATAATTGGTCGAATGGAATTATGGAAACAGATAAAGTTAGGCAGGCAGCCTTCCACCAACAAACATAAACTGATTGGCACGCAATTTCATAGGTACTTGACAAAATCTTAAAATATTATTTATTTATAGGGAGCTGATATTGCATGACGCGTGCGCGACGGCCGATGTGGCAAACACAATCTCGCCAAAATGCGACGGATCTTCAACCGGCGACTTTCACCTCAGTACACGATGACAGTAACATGACGGATGAAGCTGGCTGCTGAAATCTGAAACAGAGGTGCGACGCCTGAAATAATATATAGATATAATATAACAGTATATAGTCAGACAAAACGATGTGTGTGCGTGTGTGTGTGTGTGTGTGTGTGTATATATATATATATATATAAGAGAGGGGCTATATTGACCCCAACTTATCATACCCCACTTGATGGATGGTTCAGATCCCACTCTTTTCAATCAAGTACGTGTTGTCGTCAAACAGTTTTTTGGGAAATTATAAAGGAATAAAATACAAAAAAGGAGAAAAAAGAAGCGACGGAAAGAAAATGTAGGAGACACCGGCAACCCACAAACACGTCGCGTGGCACGACCTGTCAAGTGCCGATCGTTATCAGACCCATTATGATTTCTAATTTCCCTTAATTATAAACCTTCACATATAAAGAATGTTGCACATAACATTGAAATTATGTACAACTAACAATCTTCCATATGTATCTGATATGTATAGGACTTGATATTTGAAGAACCCGCATGAGGTAGATAAGATGATTCCAATTTTGCTAGGTATGTAGGGAAATTAATCCCCTGATTTTTCTGAATATTACAAGAAATCTCTTATATTTTCATATTTACAAAAAACTCCTTGTGATTTATATTTTCTTTTCATGAAATCCCTACCATCAACTTTTGCATCCAAGCCATATTAATTTTTTCAAAATTGTCATTTTACCCTCAACATAAAAATAATCATATGTTTCCATCTATTTTACAAATAATTTGTTTTAAAAAAATATATATAATTCAATATAAGTTAAATACTTTTTTTATTATTTATTAAATAATTCAATATAAAATAAATAATTTTTTTATTGAAAACTGTACTATAAATTATAATTTTTTTGAAAGCAAATCATTTGAAAGTGTTTTTTCAAATAATTTTCTTTCAATAAAAAATAATAATTTATATTGAAAAATATTGATATTGAATAAAAAAATTTAAATAAAATTTATTCAATATAAACTATTATTTTGATTGAAAGAAAATTATTTTAAAAAATCACTTTTAAATAACTTGCTTTTAGTTTATGTAAATTTTTTCAATGTAAAAATTATTTAATTTATATTGAACAATTTAATAAAGGAAACCTCTAACTTTTCTGAATATTACAGAAAAACCCTATATTCTTAGATCTCAATATAAATTAAATAATTTTTATATTGAAAATTTTATTTGAAATTTTTTATTCCATACAAATTATTATTTTTATTGAAAGAAAATTATTCAAAAAAAATACTTTCAACTGATTTGCTCTCAAAAAAATTTTAAATATAAAAATATTTAGTTTATATTGAATTATTTAATAAATAATTGAAATTAAAAATATTTATCTTATATTGAAAACAAATTATTTGAATAGAAAAAATATGGTCCTTTTTATGTTGAGGGTAAAATGATAATTTTTACAAATTTAACAGGTAGAAGTGGCAAATGGGCGGGTTAGGTCGGGTTCGGGTCAGGTCTTTGGGTTACGAGTCATTCGGGTCTCGGATTATTGTGTCATTCATATTTGAGGTCGTTTGGGTTTGGGGTCGTTCGGGTATCGGGTCTTGGTTATTCGATAAAAACAGAAAAAAAATAATTATAGGGAAAATAAATTTTTTTTTTATCTGGGGAAAATACATTTTTACATTTTCTTATATTTTAATCACATTTTTGATATTTTTCTTTTGTTAAATTGGGATCTTCCGTTGATTATTTTTGTTGGCATGAGTATTACTTTGAAACATTTATAATCTGATATACACGAATTACTTGGCGTATCAAATAGTTATAATAGTGATATTTCTATAAACATTACTATAACAAATGGATTAAGAGATTATTATCATATTTCTTTATTTAGTCAAATAAGATCATCCCTAAAAATATAATTAAAGAGTTCTATTCTAAATTTAGGATCTATTTTGAATTGTCCATCATAAGGTCAGCGGCTTATATCACATTCTTGATATTTGACATAAATATATACAAACAGCCCAAATAAAAAATTAATGATTAATTACAAGTAATGCCCTTAGTGATTAATTACAAGTAACAGCCTTGTTCAAGTTCAGAACTCAAAATCAGGTTTCACATTTATTCTCTCCTCTTTTTAAACCCTTTTTTTTTTATGAAAATGAGTAGACTCAAAATCCTACGTACAATTTTGTTAATAAAAACTAAGATAATACATAAATGAAGCTAAAATAAACATATAAAAAAATGGAAAACAGGGCGGTTAAGGGGGGCACTTTTTTAAAAAGGTAGTTAACTAAAAGTACAAAATAAGAAAATAGAAACAAAGAGGAAAAAAGAAAAAAAATTAGAAGGAAAAAGCTGATTTGCATAGTGAAAATTCTTCCAACACACATTCTGCTAGGGAGATTTATAGGAAAGTATTCATCTCGAAAGATTCTGCTGTAGCGCTCTTTCCATATGACGAAGAAATATGCTAGCAGAAAGTGATTTTCATTAGTTCGTGATGTGAGATGATTGAGTAGTGAGATTAAAACATCGAAGTTCCAAGTTGATAGTGATGGATAGAGTGATCGTAGTTAGGGTTGTCAACGAGCCTAGCCGAGCTAGGCCCAGATCGAGCTCGGCTCGACTCTAGCTCGGCTCGGCTCGGCTCGATTACAATGTCGGTTTCAAGCTGAATTCATTAGCTCGAGCTCGGCTCGGCTCGGATAGCTCGATTAAAACCACAAACGAGAGAAAAAATAGCGGCGGAAGGTAGAAGCAGTGGTGGGAGGGGAAGAGACGGCCGGAGGAGAAGAGATGACGGGAGGATCCACCGTCGGAGCTCCGTCCGGCGTGGAGTCGCGCGGCGTTGAGTTAGGTTGTGTGTTTCCCTCTCCAGAGAGGTTTCATGGGGACGGGGAGAGGGTGAAAGAGATGAGGATTTTGGGGCTAAGGATTCATTGTTTTGGGCCAGATTTTAATTAATTAAATAATTGTTGGGCCAGATTTTAATTAGTTAAAGAAGTTATGGGCATTAATTATTCTGGGCTGAAGCAGTGGTTTGGGCTAATCGAGCCATGAGCTGAGCTGAGCCGAGCTGGGCCAAGCTTGAGCTCGGCTCGTTACTTGAGCTCGGCTCGTTTAGACCTGAGCTCGGCTAAGCTCGGCTCGGCTCAGTTCAGTTTCGAGCTGTTTCGAACGAGCTTTTTTCGAGCTTTTTTCGAACGAGTTCAAGCGAGCTACCGAGTCCCGAGCTTTTTTGCCAGCCCTAATCGTAGTACATTCCAAACTTGTTGCGAGAATTGACATGCTGAGAAGAGACGATGTGCTGATTCGGAGTCTCTTTTGTAGAGTTGGCATTTGTTTGAAATTAACCAGCTTTTTAGGTTTTAGGGCTTGTTTGGATGGCTAATAATTCTTTGGTTTTGTCTAGTATTAGGAAAAATTTCCAACTTTATCAAAACGCATGTTTGGATGCATTTTAGGAATTTCTAGTATAGGATTTTGTTAGGGAACTATTAGAAAATTTTGTATACAAAATCTCCAACTTCGAAAACTTACCTTTTTGTCAAGTTTTTTAGTATTTTTTTAGGAATTATATTATATTATATTATATTACAAATTTCTATGAATTGACTAATTTACATCCAAACACACCACTTCTTCATATACCCTAGAGCTTATAATACTTTAGTATTTGATTTTTGCAAATCCTAATCCCTAGAAATATCCTAATACTATACTAGAAAATTTATAACATCCAAACAAGCCCTAAATTGTCTACGGTGTTGAGTTTGTTCTGAATTCATAGCCATCCAAATATTGTTATCCGTGATGGTACTTTGAGTTTCTAGAGCGTTTTGAATTGAGAGAAAGCAACAAGGCCATTGTGAAAGAAGTTATATGCGCTTTTAAACGAGAATGCACCATTATTTTTCCATTGCCAGGTAGGTGAGTCATTTGCGTCAATGAGGATGTTGAGCGGAAGAAGATTCGTTATTCTGACTCGGCTTGGATACTTAGGTTGTCATGTAGGGATTGGTTCCAAATGTTGTTTGAGTTCAAAGCACAGATTAGTCATGATTGATCGGTTGAGTAGGAGTAGAGAGCTAGGAAAAGATATCGCGGTATCCCATGTAGTCATGAACAGTTATAGAAGTCTGTTATCATTCTAGTTTCTATAGTGAAGGTGGTGAAGATATGAAAAATTGGTATCTGATGTTAGTGGACAGATACATGATGTGTCTCCAATCTGTAGGTCCACCCTTGTGGAATTTCCAGAGTCTTTTGAGTAGCAGTGCTTTGCAAACTTTTTCCACCATACATAGTAGGATAGATAGGTTGTCGTTATGTCTTTTTCGTAGGAATTTTCTTCTGATGGTGTCTATTGATTTGATGAGTCGGGCAGGCAGGTTGAAGGTTAACATGAAGTATGTCGGAAGGGCCAAGAGTACCACATTGATAAGTGTGAGTCATCCTCCGATGGATAACATGTTTTTCCAGCCAGAAAGCTTCTTGTTGAATTTTTCTAGTAGTGATATGTATGTTTTTCCTGAAGACATTTGTCGGATATGGGTAATCAAACATATTGGATAGGAAACTCAGTGTGTGGGCATCCGAGTGCCTCTGAAAGGTTCCAGGTCTATTTGATAGTTTGTGGTTCGTGCGAAGGCGGATTTATTGTAATTAATTTTTAGACCCGATGCTTTTGATAAAGGGACTGTGTTGGATTTCGTACATTCTTAACACAGCAGAAAAAGAAAAATCGAGTAGGAAACCTAAAAGAAGGATCCGTGAATTACTATTAAATCAAAGAAAAACTTATAACTTTGTACCTTAGGATTACGCTTAAATCGTGTCGAAAAGCGAAGATCGGATGAACGCTTCTCTGAACCAAAATCCAAACCGGTTTCCAAACCAATTGCTTGAATGCTTCACCTAATAGGTCTCGCAAAAATTATCTCCAACCGATTCTCCAACCGTCTCACAAATTCAACCCAAATCACAAGATGCCACACAATATTTTATCCTCTACCAGTATCCACACGAACAACCCCTTTGAATGGATGAAAAATAATATATTCTAGTATACGTTCTTCACTTATTCTCTCACAGAAAATTCAAGATGAATTTCGGATTTGATCTTTCTCTCTTTCTTTTGTCTCATTAAAGATGTTTGAAGATAATGAATAGGTTAATCCGAAAATGAAGTCCCTTTTGGATATATATAATCGCATCCCTTCAAGGGTTGCCATCAATTATTAAATCATATGTGCATGATAACTATATAACTATATATGTAGCATATCTTATCATATAAGATTCATGATTATATATAGCAATAACTATATAATCTTTCATATAATTTATCACATAAGTTTTTATTTTATGTGAATGTTTCAATACTTGTTCTTTGTGTGTGACCATGTATGTTTACTTAATATTGACAATAATCATAACGGATTATAAATCATTAGCGGCCTCTAGCAAGAATCACGATTACCCAATTTAAGTAAATATCGATGATTGGATCAAACCTAATTTGGGTTTACATATTGTATCCCTTTATTACATGATATTTATATCGACCATAAGCCATGGTATGTGTCAACCTTATGTTGGTCGATAAACATTTCTTGATCCTGAATTTGATTGAACATGAAATGGCATTAATAACTCCTTACTAATTCACTCGAGCACGACCGTCCGTTTCTTCAATCAAATTCATTATATACCTAATTAACATTAATCAAGAGGCCTTAAGACATCTCTCGCATTATATGAGAGGGACAAATCCTATATTGATTTAGCCATTTTCTCCGCATGATTCATTATATACCTAATCATAATCTTTATGACCACCCAGTTAAAGCTGATATTATATTATATTAAAGTATAAAATTTCTCATATAGGAAACTGAGAAAATCTCAAGTCAAATGACTATAAATATTTCAATGAGAATAACTAATGACACGAACCATGTAGTATTGTCAAGGTGGGTCAATCCAGTATATGATCTCTAATATATACTTACGTTAATGACTTAATAACTCTTATTCATGATCAGTAAAAATAAGATCATCAGCCAACTAACATACGGATATAAATTCATTGCTTATTTAAAAGTATGTTTGTCTCACAAACATCCTATGAAAGATGAGGGATAATTTAGAATATCATTCATAATACTTTATAGTTTTATTATCAAAGTCACATACTCTGATGAAATAAAGTTAAATTTCATATTCATGGTTCATTTAATTTATAAGAATAAATAACCAATACGCACTTATTATATAAAATACCTCTAAATAAACATAATGTTTGTTTCACACAATTCATACATCTAGGTCTCAAATACATCGACCTAGGGAATACTACTAACAGTCTCCCACTTGTACTAGGCCGAATCTAGTATCTAATACTCATCGACCTAGCATGACCCTCATGCTTTGCTTGAGAAAGTGGCTTAGTCAATGGTTCAACAACATTATCATCGCTAGCTACTGTGCATATGTAAACATCTCCTCTCGCAATGATCTCCCTAATTAGATGGAAACATCAAAGTATGTGGTTGGATCACTGATGTGATCTTGGTTCTTTTGCCTGTGTAATCACCCCATTGTTGTCACAATAAAGACCCCCTTGATTTGCGATACTAGGCACCACACCTAGTTCTTCAACATAGTTGCTCTATTTTGAGCGATTCTTTGTTCACAACATAGATCGTCAGGCTTTAAGAGCACTCTGGACTACTCCTAGTTCCAAGATCAATTTTTGATTTAATTATGCCTATTTTCCGCTTCTAAAGCGAAAATATGATTTTTGTTTCTGTTACAGTATCTTATTTGGAACTCTTTCCAAATAACTGTATTCAAAATAAATGAATTGCTATAATGATCCATGTTACGAAAGTGTAATCTCTTACCACTACCTAGCTCCTCATAGATCGGGATATCTCTTAGCTCTTCATAAGAACTTAGATGCTTAATCTAGCCATCAAATGACTATCATTTGCTCTCTCATGCTCCAAGCGAATTGCACAGTACAATAAATCGTTTGAAGAATCTCATTCATTCCATTATCAAAAACTGCTTATTGTACATTGAACGTTTCAATAAACAAATGATAAGTCTATGTCTTCATTATATGAATGTCATAGGCAAGAGTTCTTTCTTGCATATTGAACTCCTTCAATATATTGTTGAAAAGCATAGAATTCAATTCATGTCTCTTTCATTGTTCATATTAATGCCATAAGCATGAACTCTTTCTTGCATATTGAATATTCACTACATGGTTGAAGGTATAGAATCTAACTCCTATATCCTTGTATTGTTCAAGTGAATGCCATAAGCAAGAACTCTTTCTTGCATATTGAACACTTCAATATATGGTTAAAAGTATAGAATCTCATTCGTATGTCTTTAATCATTCCTATGAACATCATAAGAAAGAATATTTCTTGTGTATTGAATTCTTTCAATATTGTACTAATGTACTTTGTCTTACAATTATAAGTCTACATAGACTTCAACTCCCAACTATTAGGATGGTGTAACGGATCATGAGAACTGAGATGCAGCCCATTCAAGTTTTGAACTTGCTTGGAGTATCCAATGGCTTGATAACCATTGCATGGTTAACCTATAAATAGCAAAAGAAAGTTGTTATAGTATGGGCTATAGTAAAAGACTTTCTCACTTGTTGCTATTAGGAATTCTAACTTCCATAGCACAATACGATTGTGAGTGATGAAACAGAGATATAAGACTCACATTCCTTTACAGGAACTTTACCGTGGATATATCTTTGATACATGGCAAGAGTTTTATGATCCCAAGAATTCTGAAAAGTTAACAGTCTTCGAATCCATGAATTGATTAAAACAAGCACCTCAGAATGAGTTTTTTGACAAAGTAAATTGCAGAATTTAGCTTTATCGAAATAGATAAGATCACATCGGTTTCAAGAAATTCAGTGGGAGTATGACAGTCTCCTAGTGTTACAATAAAGAACCTCCACCATCCTAATAGTTGGGAGTTGAAGTCTATGTAGACTTATGAATGTAAGATAAAGTACATTTGTAAAATATTGAAAGAATTCAATATGCAAGAAATAAGACATACGAATGAGATTCTATGCCTTCAGCCATATATTGAAGTGTTCAATATACAAGAAAGAGTTCTTGCTTATGACATTCATTTGAACAATACAAGGATATAAGAATTATATTCTATACATTCGATCATATATATTGAATATTCAATATTCAAGAAAGAATGCTTGGTTTTGGTACTAATATGAACAATGAAAGGCACATGAATTGGATTATATGCTTTCAACAATATATTGAAGGAGTTCAATATGCAAGAAAGAATTCTTGTCTTTAACGTTCATATAATGAAGACATGTCATCTGTTTATTGAAATATTCATGTATAAGAAACAGTTCTTAGTGACGGGATGAATAAGATTCTTCAAGCCATACAATGTACTGTACAATACGCTTGGAGCATAAGAGAACAAATGATAGTCATTTGATGACGAGAATAAATATCTAAGTTCTTACGAAGAACTAAGATATTCCGATCTAACAGAAGCTAGGTAGTGGTAAGAGATTACACTTTCCTAACAGGGATCATTATCGCAATTTATTTATTTTGAATACAGTAATTTGGAAAGAGTTCCAAATAAGGTACTCTAACTGTAACAAGTCCATATTGTCGCTTTAGAAGCGGACGATAAGTATGCTTGGATCAAGCACTTGATCTTGGAACTTAGAGTGGTCCCGATTGCACTTAAGGCCTGACGATCTATGTTATGAACAAAGAGTCACTTAGAATAGAGCAACAAGGATACATGCGCTTGTTTTGGAAGTTCTCGACTAATGATAGAGATCAATAGTAGTCGTTACAAGTTTGCAATGTAAATTTTTTATAATCTGATAGGCATATATTTCCCGCTAGTAGAACATGAAGGTCATGTTGCCTAATGAGCATTGGATGCTTAAGATGGGCATAGTGCAAGTGGGACACTTAAGTAATTATGCCCTAGGCCAAAGTGTTCGACTAGAGATTAGATTATGAGAAACACGTTTATTCAGTTCATATATGAATGAGTGTATGGGTGACTAATATATTTATATATATTAGATCGACCATGAATGACACTACGGGTTCACGTCATCAGAATACGTGATTCTGATAGTAGAACTGTGAACCAACGAATGATATTTTAAACCGTCCATAGTGATATGTAGGATGTTTATAGAGATAAACATACTTCAGGTAAGAAGCTACATATCCACACTAGTATATTCGCAGACTTGATGATTATGTTCTGCTGATCATGGATATAGAAATGTCAAGTCTAGAATATAGGTACGTGTTAGAGAACCCATACTAGACTAATCACACTATGAGAATATGCAAGGTATATGTCATCAATGATTCTCATATGAATAGTGTTCTTGTTCCTACGACCTGAGGTCACCATGGATTCCTGTATGTGGAACTGCATACTTTTATATGATCCTACGTCATCCGTAATGGGATGATTATTAGGGTCATCATTAGGTATGTACTGAATCATGATAAGAAATGTGAGTGACCAAGATGAAATTTGTTCCTCTCATCAAGAGGGAGATATCTCTGGCCCTCTGATGAACTAGGACTGAAGAAAATGCATGGCTATGCTCAAAATGGATTAACGTATTATTAATATCATTTTGTATTTACTCAATCTAATTCTCGATCAGGAAAGAGACGTTGATCAAACTCAAGGATGACATACTTCCATGCCTTGTGATCAAGACATATATCGTAAGATAAAAGGAATAAGCAAATGTCTATTCAGATAGATTTATGATCACTGATCATTTCATTTACATGGGTAGTAATGACATCAGTCTAGAGGTTACTCATGACTTATGATCTTTAGAAGATCGTTACCAGCGTTAAATGGAACATACACAGTCACACAATGAACTCCATTCATACGGGATGAAAATACATCAAAATAGTTGTACATATGATGTATAAATTGATGAACTAAATAATCAAATATTGGATTGTTGATTATGCAAAACAGTGCTATTCCGTTGTCAACGGAATAGCTCCGTTCGGAACAGAATAGATATGGAAACTGTAATGACCTTGGCTGCCAAGTTTTCTATTAAGGAAATACATATTCCGTTACCAACGGAATAGTTACGTTGGGAACGGAATAGGCGCAGTTTAGGATTTTCAGTTAAGGTAATTGAGCAATCTCTACCTTAACGAAGTAGGCGATCCCCCTCTATTAGACACACAATTCAGAAGTCTTAGAGGCCATCGTGATATATATATATATATATATATATATATATATATATATATATATATATATATATATATATATATATATATATATATATATATATATATATATATATATATATATATATATATATAGAGAGAGAGAGAGAGAGAGAGAGAGAGAGAGAGAGAAAGAGAGAAAGAGAGAGAGTATTGTGAAGTTATTTTCGGAAAGTATTTCCGGACTCGTCTAGCTGACTCCGGTTATTCTGTTTGTCTGAATTCGCGTGGATACGAGTAGAGGTTCTCTAACTTGAGAACTTGCGAGCGATCGTTCTTCATGCCTAAGAGAAGTAAGGAGGTCCATGGAGTCGAGCTTCAGAAAGGAGGAGGTTGCAAGTCAGAACAGTTCAGACCTATATCTGTTCTTCGTCTCGCAGATCAGGAAGATCCGAGGTATTAATTTTAATAGCTAATATCGTACTTTTATTCCCTTAACGATAATCCTAGGACAGGTTGAATCTATAAGTTCCATTGCGCATGTAACATACAAGGCTATGGATTCCCCAACAGAAACTCCCCCTAAATAAGTGCTCCCACTGAGTTCACTAACCCGTTAAAAAAATCTTTAACAACATATGATTTTTGTAACTAAAAACTTCGGAATATAATTAAGGATAATATTAAAAAAGTTTCAAATAGGTATTTTTTTAAAAATTCATAAAGACTTTTACAATTTTAAGAAATCCTTTTATATAATTAAGACATACACATAATCTTTTAAATAAAGTTCAAAAGACATAGTTTCTAAATGAAAATCGAGGAGAACACATAATGTACCGAAAAATAATATATAATGCGTAAATGAAAATTAAGCCTGAACATGAATTGCATAAACTCAACCAAGTATCGGATAGTATGAGAAGTTACACGTGACTTGGAAAAAATATTGTCGATTTCAAACCGATGAGTCGACTCGGCCAAGTCTACAAGATGACAAATGTCGCGTCGATTGTCCACAATTCTTGAATGGTTCCAGTTAAATTGTCAAAATTTCCTGTATCTGAAAATAAAAACTTTCTCGACTACAAGTTAGATCTGTCAAGACAGAACTTGACTACAATTCCCCTTAGAATATGGCTAATTTAAATTGGGGGCAAATCGAAGCGTCTAGATGGACTTCGATTTTTCCTCATTTAATGAGGAGTTGCTTTCAATATTTCTATCTTTCCGCAACCAAACAAATTTAGAAGAATAAGTGGGATTACGCAAAGGACACTCTGGAGAGATATGGCCTATTTTGTAATAATAGTTGTAAAATGAACAAGTTGGGTTCGAAGTCTCTTCAATACCTTTCCCAAAATGATTTTTATAGTGGTTTGTAAAATTGGCTTTCCTAAGCTTTGCTCGGTCCACTTGGCACTAAAAACGGTTGATTTTGCAAAATTGTTTGATTTCGAAAAATTGTTTGATTTCGTAAAATTGTTTGAGTTTGAAAAACTTTATTTTTGATGTGCATTTATGTATGAAAATAGTGAAACCTATTGTTATTACTAAAACTTTTAGAAGTTCGACTTTTAGGACTTTGATCCTTAGAGTAGTCTAGATACATGAATGCATTTCCTCTACCCTTAGGTTGATTGTGCTCCCATTTTATTATATGATTTTTAGGTCTTGAAGGAGCGGATTTAGTACCGACTTCCTTCTTGATTCCTAGACCGGTTTTATCATTTAGTTTTGGTCCTATAAATAAGTTGTCTAAATCAAATTTGCTCCAAATATTTATGGCACAAGCAGACTTGAGAAATTTATTTTCGCTTTTTAAACTTACAATTTCGTCTTTTAGATGACTTATTTCAGTTTTTAATTTTTCACAAACACAATTATTTAGCTTCTTGTTTAAGTTATCGCCGATTGAGTAGTTATTATTAATTAAGTTTAATTTTTTTAATTCTTTTATCTGTGCCTTGTATGACCTTACCGAGGCTTCGGAAACAATAAAAAATTCCTGAGTACTTATAAGAGACTCCCGAACCCTTTTCAATTCTTATTTTAGTTCATCGCGGGTTCCGGGTTCTACATTTTTAATTACTAGACTGGAACTAGGAACATTTATCTCTTCTAAAATATAATTAATAGTGGGATCTAGATATATCTCGCGACTCGTGTCGCGGGAAGAATTGGAGGAAGTCAAGTCGACGGAGGATGTCGCGGAGGAGAATGAGGTTGAGCCGAAAGTTGTCCTAGTCGAATCATTTCTTGTATCGCCCTTTCACACACCTCAGCCACATCATCATACGCCATGAATGCGATATTAGCCATATCCAAGTCGGAGTCAAGATTCTGATTCAGCATATTTGGATGAATCGTTCGAGTAGTTCTTCGACTTCTTCTTCTTGTCCATTGCCTTGTTATCACGTCTTTTCTCGCATCTTTTCTCATGTCGTTCTTCTCGTCGCTCGTCTTCTTTCTTGTTCCAAGGTGCAAGCTCAGGGCGAAGCGTGTAACAATTTTCCATCGTATGCCCCATCTTGTTGTACTCGAAACAATACGCCTTCTTGTTATTGCACCGATGGTTGTCGTTAAACCGTTTCTCTCATGCTCGTATATCACCAAATCGTTTCACAAGAAATTCCATCTCCTCATCATGTGCATCAATTGCCGGCATGGTTATGATTGTGGATTGAGAGTCTGTTTGCTTGAGTCGGGCTTCGTAGTTCCGAAAGTAACTGATTAGATCTTCTGGCCTGATCTCTTGCGTCACCATCATCGTCTCTAATGAAACTCGAAGCGCTTCCCAACTTTGCGGCATTCCCCTGATTAATTTTTCTACAACTCAAAAATTTGTTAGGGTCTCTCCTAAAGCGGTGAATCTGTTTCGGATATGCGACATACGAGTGTACATATCCTCGACAGATTCACCTTCGATCATCCGGAAACAGTCAAATTGTTGTTCGAGTCCCATTAATTTGGTCCTCTTCATTTGACTATTTCCGTCAATCCAATTTAGAAGGGCTCACCACATTTGATGGGAATTAATACAACCATCTATAATAACCGATAAATTATTTACCATATTTGTGAGAATTAAATTTTGTGCCATTATGTCAAGTGTGATATTTGTTTTGGCTACATCGATATGGTTTGTGGTACTATTGGGTACATATTCTATGGCAAAATCATTTTCTATTACCTGACGAAGTCCATGTAGTTCGAAAATATTCACCATGAATCTCTTCTAAATATTTCAATTTTTATCATCAAGTTTCTCCAGATAGAAGATGTGTAGTCGATTAGTCTGAAGCGTCGCTATTGATAAAAAATACACGTTGTTTCAAACTGGAATTTGAAACTGTTTGTATTCCTGCTCTGGTACCAGTTGTTGTTTACTTGAGACCTATAGGGGGGTTAAACTGGTCTAATTTCATGCGGAAGCGTGAATAATTGAACTTTTTAGGGTTTATTCACGATAATCAAACTTTTTAGGGATTTCACAATTTTATGTCTTAGAGGTGGTTGCGTTAGCCTTATTCATCTGTTTACTCGCTAGCGGCCCTTACCGCGTTCACGAGTAGCCTACTCTCCGGGTCTTGCCTTGCGGCTCTGATAGTCACTAATCTAAATAGTGTTTGATTACAAAATCACGATCCACCGTCGTCTTACAACAAACTCTTGACGACCGGTGGAACAATCAACTTACAAACGGTTTCTTTTGATCAACAAACAAACAATAATCGCTCTCTAATTTCTCCCTAATCTCACAAAACTATTGAGTGAATATTATTCAATACTAGAGAGAGAGAATTCTTGCTTTTTCTTATCAAAATCTTGTTCTTAAAATTCGGATTGAAGCTGCTATTTAAAAGAAGGAAGGAGTAGCCCACAAATATGGAAAAACAGGCTATTCCATTGACAACGCATATATTTCGTTGACAACAAGAATACCAAAAAGGAACAAAATCAACCAAATAAATACTCAAACGGCTAGAAATCTGTGTATTCCATTGACAACGGAATCCCACTGTCTATTCCTTTGACAGCGCAATAATCCAAGCTTATTCCGTTGACAATCGAATAAGACTAAACAAATTTTTTGCAAGAATAGACTATCTTTAGTATAAACTAATATAACACAAAACTTTACTACACACTAGAAGAACACGAAGAGCTCCAAAAGTTGAACGCCAAGAACGCGAAACTTGAAAGCTGGAAAAAGCAAAGCAACTCTTCGACAACTTCAAATCCGATCGAGATAGAACTTTTGCACGTCGACTCGAACTTGAGAAAACTCTTGATAAACATGAAACTCAAACAATATTAGTAATTAGGAATTGTTTTAAACATTATCAAACTGAAAACAACATAGTGTGCTTGTTCCTATGACATGAGGTTACCATGGATTCATGCATGTGGAGCTACATACTTTAATATGATCCTACGTCATCCGTAACGGGGTGATCATTAGGGTCATCATAAGATATGCACTGAATCATGATGAGGAATGTGAGTGACCAAGATGAGATTTGTTGCCCTCGTCAAGAGGGAGATATCTCTGGGTCCCCTTATGAACTAGATCGAGTTCTTCGTCCCTAGGAGGAGCAAGGAGGTTCGCATGTCAAGTTTTAGGAAGGAGAAAGTTGCAAGTCAGAATCATTCAGACCTACATCCGTTCTCTCTCTCGCGGATCAGGAAGATCTGAGGTATAAATTCCAATACGTTATCTCATACCTTTATTTCATTTACGATGATCTTAGGAAGGATTAAACCCGTAGGTTCCGCTACGCATGTAACGTACATGAATACAGATTCCCCAACACAGCTTACTATAACGCTTTGTCTCCCACTATTAGAGAGAGATAATGAAGGAAGTGGGATATGAGACATCGTCAAGAGAGAGGGGGAGAGAGAGAGAAAGGGGTTCGAATTGGGTGGGTTAACAAAGTCGTGTGAATGTGTGAATATTGAAGAGAAGAATGGAGGGGAAAGATTGTGTGGACAAAGATCATGAGACATTTGTTAGCTATGCTATGCGGATACTTCAAAAATTGTGAGTTATCCTAAGGATAGGATACAACATCAATATAGCACCGATACATATCTGATACGTCACATGACGTATCCAATTATGTTAATATATATTTTTTTCCGGATACGTGAGTGATACGGCAGGATACGCTTAATTCTGGGATACTGTGATGATACTTCGAGGATATGGCGACCCATATTTTGGCCCAAATTTTTTTTATTAAACATTTTTTTATTCAAATCATGAAAATTATTGGCCCAAGTTTAAGACCACTCGTATATTGGCCCTAGCATTTTAAACTATTTATTTTGTGACTTCTTCCGATATATTTTGGGATTTTTAGATGGTATATTTTGGGACTTTTGTATGGTATATATATACTAAATACTAGGAAAATATCCGCGACTTCGCTCGGTTTTGTATTTTTTTTCCGTTTATCGTAAGTATTCTCATAGTCAAATTTAATTAAAAATGCTTCAACTTTTTTATAAAATTCATAAATTTAGAAATTGAACGCAACTGTGGCATACTGAGGTGGATGTGAAGTTGGATTTAATATTCTTTATTGCAGAATTGAGAAATTATTGGTGTTAAATAGTTTAGGGCTAATGTTTACGGGTGATATTTTGAGAACTATCCTTATCAACACTGTCTAATTTAATAAATAATATTGCCTATTAAAAAATGTAATATTAAAAGTATAACAATTACATTATCAATGTCATCTTCTTCCACAATCACGTACCAGTATTAAAGTCGCACATGCTTATACAACCAATATATATAAGATACATGGAAAGTACAACAATTGTAGTTTGAATATCTATATTGATCTAATTGGAACATCCAGTATCATTATGGTTCTTATTTATTCAATCAAATATTGAGTGTTATATCAACAATCATACGTTACTTTATCAAAAAAAGAAAAATCAACAATCATACATTAGTACTTATGCCATTTAGACATGGTACAAACTACATGACATAATACTATAGAATTATATATTCTGCTCAATAAAACCACAAAAGAATAATTACGATTGCAAAAATGTTGCCAAAATAATTTTGGTACAAAGATATTTTTGTTCAATGGAAATGTTGTCATTTAGCCCTCCAGTCATTCAATGAATACCCAGAATCATTGCACTACACTACATCCTTCAACAAAGCCTCCTCAACTTAGTTTAAACCGTGACATAAAGATGAAAAAGAATATGCTGAAATAGAACATCTTCACAATAGAAAACCAACAAAAGCTCAAAAAATGAAATGTTACAATGCTTTTATTAATAGTAAGTGCTAATGATCCATAGCTTAGTTGATTGTGCATCATGCATGAGACGATTCAAGAAGAATTCAATTCTTATTTGCAATAAAAATGGACATGGGACATTGAGCCTTCTCCATTACATAAAAAAAAATAGCAAGTAAAACAAGGTATTGCCAAAAAGTGAATGTGGTACCTAAAAAGTTGGACCAGTACAATTATATACTTGCATTAGAAAATAGGTTGGTTACCACGCAATTAAATTAATACAAAATATTATTGAAAGTGCAGAATATCTCCAAGAATACAATGATCTTAGACAAAAAAGGAAAAACTAAATTAATACATATATTTTAGCAACTAATGAATCAAGTACTGAAAGAAGCAAAAGAAAACCACGGTCTATGGATCCTGAAAAAAAATCCGAACATTAACTCAATTTCATCCCAAAATATTAAAGATTGAAGATTTTGACAATTTACTAACCAAATTTATTTCAGTTAATGTTTGAATTAGTCAAAGAGGTAGTCTTGGTTCTAATCTAATTAAGGTTGCAATTTTCAGGCTATTTTGCAAAAAAATTTGTAAGTGAGATTTCTGATTTTACTAGATTTCAATATTGATCAAGAATTTTATTCTATTTTCAGGGGTTAATTGCATTTTGCATCATTTTATTGCTATTTCATAGTGTTTCTTTTGCAATTATCAACTGATGCAAATTTGAAAGGTTTAATTGTAAAATTCATGATTTTATTGCCAAATTAGCAGTTCTCATTCAAAATTCTGGTTTTCTTTCGAAATTAATAATTTTAATTGTAGAATTTTGTCATAGACCAATTATATTTTTAACACTAAATTTTTAATAATGTTGAAATAATAATATTATGCAAGCATCGCAAAGGGGTTCAATGAGAGAAAAAGATGAGAAATGTATTCTTTCTTTTTTAAAAGCGGGTCAAATATTTGTGACAACTTTTCCTTATTTAGTGCAATCTCTCATATGCATAGATAATTGTCAAATAAATGATTTCCTTAATTTGAAGGATGAAGCAGTGTTAACCCTCCATCTATTTAAAATATCTGATGATCAAACATGAATCTTAATGAAAATTCGGCACCATAAAAAGCAGTAGCATTAACCCCTTTCGTGATTTTAAAAACTGCCTAGCCGGACTATATATATTAGCAATTAAATCATATTTCATGAACTGAATGACTTAGGCAAAGAGAGAGTAATGGTTCTAGTTTAGGTTTCACCTTTCGACCTGTTTCCTCCTTTCTTTTGGAAGTTGGGTTTTTTTTGTTTTGCTTGGGTTCCTATATCAATCAAACATTTGTTTACAATTTAAGGGATAATTGTAATTTTCAGCATTCTATGTTATTTTGAGAGTTACTTTTGCAAATATTAGGGTTTATTGCAAATTATAAGGTTCTTTATGCAAATTTTATGGGCTCCATTGTAAAATTCAGGATTAAATTTGCCAAATTAACAGTTTTAATTGCAAATTCAGGAGTATGCCATATTAATTTTTTCATTGTAAAATTTAGGAGGGGCAAAATCATTTTTGGGTCAATGATTTCATAAATGTTGGTCAAAAACTCAAATATAATCAATACCCATAATATAAAATCAAAACCCTAATATTCTTTATCACCAAGACAATAATGGATCACAAACTCAAATATAATTGAATACCAAAAATTTGATGACATATACAAAAACCCTAAATCAACACGGAAATTAATATGAGAGATAGAATCACTCTTACCTTGATAAATTAGAAATCTCCTTATAATGTACAAAGTGACAATAAAAGAACCCAAAAGTCAGAGATTCCATGATAATTGAGCTCCCGTCTTTGAGAATATCCTGTACACAATGCAATACATCAAATTCGCAAAGGGAGAAAATATTGTATGAAAAACCTAAATCAACAACCAAAAGATTTAAAGAAACAGAAAATGACCATTTTTTTTTGGATCTCCACAAAGTGAAAATATAGAAAAGTCAGTTATGGATCCAATAGCAAGCGAATATAAGGATGGAGAATCGCACAAGTAGAAAATGAGTAGGATTCATAATTTGGGAAAAATCAGTAGTCTAATACCATTTTGTGAAATATAAACATACACCTTGAACTAAATATAGGAAATGTAAACAAAGGACTAATCGAGTCGTAATGAAATTGGCCCAATTTGGATCTTCAAAGCAGGAAAACAGTACCGGAAGGTAAGCCTGAACTAATCGAATAAAAATTGGGGGGAAATCATGATAAAACCATATAGTTGAAATATTAATTGGTGAACCGTCATTTTGGTACATTAAAAAGACAAAAAAATGAGCAATATAAAAATATCTTTTGGAGACATCCGTTAAAATTGGAAGGATACAGAGCAATATTAAAATATTTGCTTTTTCCTCACTGAAAATATAATTAGAAAAGAGAGAAGATGCAAACCTTGGCCAATCAGGATATTGTCCGCATGATGAGAGAAGTTACCCCCTTTTAGTTCATAGTCCTTTTGATTAGTAATATCCGCTGCTACTTTGGAATTTTGTTGCCTACTGTAGAAATTTTTGTCAAAATTACTATTATTTAAACCCTAAAACACAATGGTGAAAACAGTAAATTATAACCCTAAAATATGCTAAACACAATTCAAAGATAGTTGAAACAGTAAATTGGTTAAATTCAATGCAAGAATAAAACTGTATATATGATCATTTCCAATTTACAGGGTACATCGTTTGCTGATATTCTGACGAGGTACACATAAAAGTGCCTCTTTATTGTAATTAAATGTACTATTACATTGTAGTCGTTATTCCCAAATTGGATAATCCTGACATGATTTGAGCGCAGAAACTCCAGAAGTATTAGCCCCTGGATAAGTATATAGACAAAGACACCTACAGAAAAAAAAAAACAGAAATAGAAATCACAGAAAAAAATTTCAATGATTATGATCAATATTACAAGAAGAATCTACATCTTTCAATTTCGAAAGAAATTTGTTGAACAAATACTGATATAACTTGGGGATGAAACACCAACAAAGATTGTCTTATTTCAAATTCCTCTAACCAAGTCTTCCGGCAAACTCTGACTCACCTTTGCTTCCTTGATATTATTACGACCACCTGTCTTGCTCTTCGATTAACACTTGATAGTTTTGATGAGTCACTTCTTCTTTCGTTACAATTCAAGGCTGAGAGAGTGAGAGCTGAGAGCAGGCATAGGGGCATAATCAATAGGCGTTTTGAGAGGGAGAGGGCCAGCGGGTGGAGGGATGGGGCGCGGCGCGAGAGAGAGGGACAGGAGTGAAGAGTGAAATGAAACGAAATGAAACGGAAGAAACCCAATTAATTATTAATCAGACGGTTATTTAAAGTGGATGGATAAAAGTTAATTAATGACTAGGCTTCACTTAATTACAAGATTACTGTTCAAAATTAATATACTAAGATAATTCGATGTACTAACTATAATGTATATTTTGGATTTTATTTGTGTATACCAATATGGCAATATTATTGATATTACGTATGGCCAGGTGTTACTAAAGACGGTATGTTAAATGTGGAAGTATAGAGAGAGAAGAGAAAATTGTTTGTTAATTATGATTGATTAGTATTGATTGAATTGATTAGGCTTTATAAGGATACTCTATTTATAGAGTTAGCTATCTAGCTAATCTACCATATAATTAATCGATACATCTCTACAATATAATCACTATAATTGTTATAATAAACTACTTCTATATACACTACTCTAACCCCCCCCCCCCCCACCCCCAAGACTAGCCAGGTTTGAACATGGTGAGCTTGTCACGTAGTCGAGTAAAACGAGATGATGTTAGTCCCTTCGTAAGGATGTCCGCAATCTGATCCTTGATGCTTATGAACCGAACTTGAAGAGTTCGAAACTCGATTAGCTCGTGTACAAAGTGATAATCAATCTCGATGTGCTTCGTGCGTGCATGAAATATTGGATTTATAGCTAGATATGTCGCTCCAATGTTATCACACCATAGGATAGGGACTTTCTTTTGAAGGATATGGAATTCGCGTAGTAGGAATTGTATCCAAACAAGTTTCGCGGTAGCCATTGCAAGGCTGCGATATTCCGCTTCGGTGCTAGATCGAGCTACCGTTGCCTACCTCTTTGCGCTCCACGAAACTAGGTTGGGACCAAGAAAAATACAATAACCGGTCATGTACCGTCTATCGTTTAGACAACCAGCCCAATCCGTATCGGAGAAGGCTTGGAGTCGTAGAGATGGAGAAGAACGAAGAAGAAGACCATGGATTATTGTGCCTTTGAGATATCGCAAGATACGCTTAACCGCGCCCCAATGGATATCGGTTGGTGAGTGTATGAATTGGGAGACTTTGTTCACCGCAAAGGCAATTTCTGGTCTTGTGACTGTCGCGTATTGAAGTGCGCCAACCGTACTTCGGTAGAGTTTTGGATCCTCCATTGGATTTTATTTTAATTTGGAGAGTTGTTCTCCAGCAACCATGGGAGAAGAGCATAGTTTTGCACCTTCCATCTTGGCCTTCTTAAGAAGATTCACGATGTATTGAGGTTGGGAGAGTAGAACCCCATCTTATACTCTTTGTGCCTCAATGCCAAGAAAGTAGTGAAGGGAGCTAAGATCTTTCCATGAGAATTGAGCGTTTAGATCTTGGATGAGTTGCTCGATTGAGACTGAATTACTTCCGGTTATGAGGATATCATCCACATATACTAAGAGTACTAGAAGTTTGTAGTCTCGAAACCGAATGAAGAGAGAAGTATCAGTGCGAGAGCCAACAAAACCAAGACTCAAGAGAGCACCTTTGAGCTTTGTGAACCAGGCACGTGTGGCTTGTTTGAGCCCGTAAAGAGCCTTTTTGAGGAGACACACATGGGTGGGTCTTGAATCATACACAAAACCAAGAGATTGTTGCATGAATACCGTTTCTTTGAGATCTTCATTGAGAAAGACATTGTTTACATCGAGTTATCGCACTGGCCAGCCTTTTGATAGAGCAAAGGTAAGAACTACACAAATGGTAGTTGGCTTAATTACTGGACTGAATGTCTCGTTGTAATCAATCTCTTCTTCTTGGTGATAGCATTTTGCTACTAGTCTCGCCTTGTAATGTTCTACTGATCCATCCGCATTTCTCTTCACCTTGAACACCCATTTGCACCCAACTAGATTCTGAGAAGAATGAGAGGGAACAAGATCCCACGTTTGATTTTCAAGAAAAGCATTAAACTCGGTTTGCATGGCGGCACGCCACTTTGGATCTTTGTTGGCATTGATAAAACATGTAGGTTTACTTTCTTGTTCGGATAGAGTGGTTGGAATGTGGTGTTTAGTGGCTGCATACGTGACATGATCGGAAAATTATCGCGTGGGCCTTGTGTTGTCTCGTGTGCGAGTTACCATCGAATGAGAGGATTACGGTGGCGTAGAAGAGGAAGAGGGAGGCATAGTATCCTCACTTGATGGTTGAGAACCTTCAGGTAAAGGGCTCATTAGGGGAGGGAGAACTCTCATTGGAAGGAATTGAGGGAAGAAGGGTGAGAGTTGTTTGAGTTGGAGGAGAAGAGGTTTGAGAGGATGTGGGAGTTTGTTCATGCATAAAAAGGAAGTATGTTTCGTTGAAGATGACATGATGGCTCACATAAATTTTATTTGTTGGTATATGAAGATATTTGTACCCTTTTTGGACGCTACTAAATCAAGAAACCACTCGTCCGATGAATCACTAGGCGGTTCCGCAAGAAGAGCGGTTAACGGGTTTTGGTCGAACCGTTTCCGACAATGGAGCGCAATATGGTTACGCTTCTTGCAGATTTGGCACTTGACACCTCCATAATTTATAGTTTTCGCATTAGTTTCTTGACCGCCTTTTTCTCTTTTTCGGTGCCGATAAAAAGTATTTATCATTTCAAATTGTGCCGCAAAAGTATCAAAAAATAACTTCGAAAAATTATCTAGATCAGGACCGGAGCGTAAAACCGAGTCCAGTTGAGGATTGACAGGATTGACCAATTGCTCGAAATGAAAACTTTCAAAATCAAAAGCCATTTATGTCTTAAAAAAAGGGATGGAGGAATGAGGTAAAGAGAAGGAACGACCTGACACTCGTTGATTTCTTGAATTTCTTGACCGATTCTTGATTGGGTCTTGATCGATACCTGATCGATTCTTGATCGAATCTTGACTGATTGTGAAGAATTCAATCAGTACACACCTCACAACACCTCACACTTCCTCACTACTTCTTTGATTAACACGAACACCTCTGATAACTCTCTTCTTGACGAATTCTTGAAAGAATTCAGTCAAGATTTGATGAGATTTCTTCAAGAAAACAGTTCTTGAACTGTTCTTGAATTGAAAGGCGCAAATTGCTACACTCTTGATGAAGAGAATTAGAAGAAAGAGAGAGGGAAATTGGGAGAGTTTGAAAAGCGGAAGCAATAATTTGCTCTTGATACCATGTTAAATGTGGAAGTATAGAGAGAGAAGAGAGAAGTGTTTGTTAATTATGATTGATTAGTATTAATTGAATTGATTAAGCTTTACAAGGATACTCTATTTATAGAGTTAGTTATCTAGCTAATCTACCATATAATTAATCGATACATCTCTACAATACAATTCCTACAATTGCTACAATAAGCTACTCCTATATATGTTGTTCGATTGAGGCCTATAAGATGGGTTTAAAAGGTCTAAAGTGCGGAAACGTGAATATTTGTATTTTAGTGTTTTATATTTTTATTGTTTTTAGACTTTTGTTGATGGTTGTTTGAATACTAATTAACAAAGAAAAATAAATATATAAGAAACAAAAGTAATTGTAAAAAGAAAAGAGATACCGAACACACGATCTGATGACGGAGTTCGGCGAGGTGGTTGCATGAGCCTTAACCACCCGTTTACTTGCTAGCGGCCCTTACCGTATTCACGAGTTACCTACTCTCCGGGACTTGCCTTGCGACTCCGTTTATCACTAACAAACAAGATAGTACAAGATCCCGAACCATCGTCGTCTTATAACAACCTCTTGACGGCCGGTGGAACAATAACTTATAAATTCAATCTCTTGAACTTCAACAAACCAACGAGCAACACACTCAAAAACTCCACTAATCTCACTTTAAAGTTTAGAGTAATTTAACAGTATTAAGAAAGGAGTATTTCTGCCTTTTAAACCCACTAAACTGAGAGGGGCGGATTGTAAATCGCGTTAAAATCGTCGTTGAATTTTACACAATTTAACAAAACAATTTATATTTCCCTATTAATCAATTACGAGTATGAGTGGTAATGAGTTTAGGAGTCGAACACAAGGAGGTGTGGCCTCAAGTATTAACTAGTCTCAATGATTATTCTTTAGTATAAAATCTTGTAATTCAAGGGTTATTAGATAAATTTCCAAGTTTAAATCTTATTTTTAGCCTTATTGTAAAAATTCAGCACGTCACACTTTGGTGTTTTAATTCGTAACTTGACCAAATAAACTCCGATTCCAACACACAAGATACCGTTGGAAACTAGAAAGAGAGATCTATGATATGGTACTTTACTGGTATTAATATTTTATTCAAAAATTTCAAGATATTTGTAGTTTAAATCCAGATCTTACTTCAGATTCATACTTGATTCAACAGTAACTTCAGTAATTTATAGAAAAATCACCAAGTCTTGAAAAATTCCAAAATTTATACAGAAATTCAATTATCACGTTTCAGATTATCTGTTAAAATTTCATAAAATGATGTTTTGTAGTTTGAGATTTACAATGAAAATTCAGATCTGGATCAGAAACTAGTTCTGACAGACCAATACTCACAAAAGTTGGAATATCTCCTAATCTGATTTAACAACTAATATCTTAAAATTCATATTTGGATTCTACACTTCAAAATACTTCCAGTAGGACTATTTTTGTATTTTTAGTATTTATTTATATATTTTTTAAAATTCAGAAGAAAAGAAACAGTAAATCTGGACAGAAAGTTTAAAAACAGAAATATTACAAAATTAGAAAATTGATATCTCACAGATTACAAATCGGAATTGGGAAAAATTTGTTTTGAAAATTATCTACTAAATGAGAACTGAATTTTAAAAATATTTCTTTAATTTTTCAGATCGGAATTAGACACGAAATTAAGGTAAAAACACTGAAAAACAGAAAAGCAACAGCAGCAAAACTGAAACTGGATTAGGGTTTGATTTTTGGTTTAAAAATAGGGGTTTGAAGGAAATTTGTGATGTGTAACAATCATTAATCACTTAGGGTATAACTTTTCAGATTTAAATGATAGATTTGAGCGATCTAAGCTAAGATCCACTCAAGAAATTGATTCAATTGCTATTTTAATTCAAAACAGCCATTTTAAACAAAACTTCAATTCAATCAATCACAACTCCAAATTAATCACACAAAATACTAAGCTAAATATTCCAGACGATTAACAAGTCAATAAACATCAAATTTAATAGGTCAATTGACAAAAAATACCAAGCTAAGCACTTTTCCCCAATTTATTCAAAATTGTGTGTGTTCATGACTATTCATTCAAATTCAGCAAAATTACACGAAATTAAAGCAAGATTTCATGCACACAAACCACAAATTCCTTTCCCTATCTATATTTACTCACTCATAATCACAAGAACAAGAATTGAACAAGATTTCATCATGATTATTACAAAATTGGGTTCTTGTGATATAAAATTTAAATCGACTAATTAAAAGAGAATTAAAATAAACCGAGAGTTGGAAGACCAGCCAGTAGCTTCCTTGAGTCGATTTGAAGCTCCAATTGCCGCTCGATTCAAGCTAGAATCAACCGATTCGAATTTTCCCCAAATCAGCCCCAAATTGCGCAATTTCACTCAAAAACGAAAATTAGAGCTCAAGAAAGCTTGAAACTCATTAATGGAGATTCTAGAGGTTAGAGAAGATTATTGAAGAGTGGTGTCTAAGTTAAGGAGAGTGCGAGAATGAGTGATTTGAGAGATTGGATGAAAGAGCTTGTTTTGATGGATTGAAATACGGTTCTTTATATAGAGAGTTCAGGGATATTTTGGGGCTTGTGATTGGCTCAGGTAGATCAAGGGATTGTACTGAACATCTCGACCAAGTTTCGTTGAATTTCGTTGAGATTTGAGTGATTTTTGGGCGGATGAAATTTTACCCTGTTTTGATTTGGCGGACAGATTTGGATCGGTTTAAAAAATCTTTTGTTCGTTTGTGGCAAAATGGGTCGGAAAAAATTGAAACGAGTCAGGTTTTTGGGGCTGAATCTTTGAACAAACGTCCCCGATCTCCTGTGTCGCAGCCAGTCAAAATTCGTGAAATGAATCGCGTTGGGCGCGAGTACAGTTTCTGCCAATTTTTCGTTTCTCTTCAAACAATCACTTATAACTCTTGATTCGCTACTTTTTAGCACAAAGTTTCCATAAGAAAGATGTTCCTCTCGTTCTTACGAATCTGTGGGGCTTTGAATGATGCAAAACGGTTGAGTAAAACTCGAGTTATTCCAATTTTACCAACTGCTGCCCGGTATTACCTCCAGGTTCGCCATTAATGGCTTCTCGAGCTCAAACTCGAGTTTCAGCCAACAACATTGAAAATTATGACTTAGGGACTTTTTCTCAACTCCCCAAGATGCTACAAACTGAATTTTATGTTCTAATTATCCTCCATTTACTCGAATTTCATCGTTAACCACCAGCTTGAGAATTAACCCGAAAACCACCAAAGTGGTGATTAGAACTCATATCTCCATCCGTTTTTCGATCAAATTACCATTCCATAGAGATGCACCATGATGTTTACAAGCCTCCCATTCTATTTTTAGCTTCTAACACCTCATGAAACTTGAGTTTCAACAATGGCGGCAAAAAATAGTTTCAAAAATCTGTTCGAGTTATTTCGTCAAACAGTTCGTGTGCATGAGTTCAAACGCGAATATCTCACTCATTTCTTCATAGTTTTCTGTGTTCTTGATATCCATGGAAATAGGGGAGAGAGAATAAGATAATGGAATTGGTTTTGCATGAAAACGAGGTCTGTGAAGCGAGATATGGACTTGAAAACTTTCAGCCCGAATTGAGTAATTTCAGCAAAAACAGATTTGAATTTCGTCGAACACTTTTTTCAAACTCGATTATCTCACTCAATTCTTAATAATTTTCTGAGTTATTTATATGGTTGGAAATAGGGGATCAAGAAGAAGAGAATGGTGTTGGAATTTTGTAAATTATAGGTCTGTGGAGGGAATGGCAAGCTCGAGAATTCCTCATCTCAAACGGTCTATTTTCATGGCTGACAGGAGGTTTTTCGCGTTTTCCGGCCAGCTCCGGCCGTTCCAGCGGTGACTAATCATACGGTTGTTCTTGTCTTGTCAAGACGAGTCAAATGATGGTGAGTTTGTTCAATTCCGAGCATTTCGGAAAATCAGCGCATTTTTGAGAGAGAAAGGGTTGACTTGACTGCGACGGTTGACTTTTCAGTTTTGACTAAAATTTTTGCGCGTCGCATTTACTTTATTCTTGCGCTGCTAGGTTTATTTGAGTTGTAAAACGATGGTTAGGATTCATTTGATCGGAACGTCATGTTCCGATACGAAACGTCATAGGAAACGTGGACGTTTCTTCTCTGTTTTGGGACCGAACGTGGTCGGTTTACGTATCGGTTCCGCTGAAGAACGTCGTGAGACAGTTGACGTTTTCATAACGTTTTGTGGTCGTTTCTTACTCGTCCCAATGCTTGGTCTTTTCCACCGACATTGTTTATCGTTTAAGGTTAGAGAAGTATGTGTATGGGAAATGTGAGGGTTTTAGGGATAATTTGGCCATCGTTGGCCCATTATTTGCGTTATGGTGCTTTTTTTGGAGTTGACTTTCGAATAAGTCCTCAAATCCTTCTTTTTATGGCTTTTTCGCCTGTAAAATAACACAAAAATGTATTAAGAGGTTTCAAATTATGTTTTATGAGTTATGAGTCTTTTTCATACATTTTATGTGAAATTCGATTGAATTTGAGATGATAAATACCCTAAAAATGTGTATAAAAATACACATTACAAATCCCACCACACTTAAACTAAGCTTGCCCTCAAGCGCAAATTAAAATCAAGTTTTTGGACTTTTAGAATCAGTTTAAAGCGTTTTGAAAAAAAATTTAGTTATTGCCATGAATGTTATATACTAATATTTGATTATTATAATAATACACGAGGGTCGATGACTATCCATTAATAATTTCAAATTCAATTTTATTTAAAATTCCCCAATCCTTCAAATACGAACCTTTTTCCAAAAAGTAATGCCCTAATTTTGTTTTTGATACTTTCTCCCCCTAAATTTAAAATGGTGAATTTATACAAATTAGCCCAAAAGTTCCAACTAACTCAACTTTCTCTTTTATAAACACGTAAAGGTTGGTATGCTATCCACTCATGTTATCAAAAGACAAGCTGTGCTTTGCACGTACAAAAAATCCTTCATTTTCTATTGCGGATATGTAAATTTTTTTTTTTCAAGGGTTTAAAAATAATTTTTCACATTTTTGAATTCTTTTTGTGAAGGGATAACAGGTAACGATTTCGGTCACTTGCTTTTAGTGCGAAAATTAGAGATGGACATACGAGTCATTAGCTATGCCATGAAAGATATGTTCAGTTAGAAATTTTTGCGGAACTAGTGGTATTAAAAGTAAGGTTTGATTTCTCAAAAGTTTTAATCACAGCATTACTTTAAGGAAAACGATTTATAATTTCATTAAAGGGGTAAGTGAAATATTTATGAATTTTCGAAACGCTTAATGGATTTTAAATGGATATTATAGATGGAGTGAGTTGGAAAAAATGGCATTCATGACAAAGGTCAAATCCTTTTGAAAAATTTCAAATCTTTTCATCATTTTCCAAACCCTAAGTAGTTTTAAAAAATTGCTTGAGAGGGCTTAGTTTTAAAATATTTTTCATTTTCAAAATTTTTTACTTCTTTTCATTTAAATGTCTCACACACACAAACTTTATTACAAACACAAATAAAGAAAATGAAGAAAAACAAGTAAAAATTTTTAAATTTTATGGTATTTATGAGTTTTTAATTATTTTTGAAATTTTTAAATTTTCCAATTTTTAAGAGTTTTCACATTTTTACAAGAAAACAAAACTTGGTTTTGCACAAAACCACCCCACCACACTTAAACCTTTGTTTGTCCTCAAACAAAAAGTTCAAAAATGAGAAAATTGTGGAAATTGGAAAAATTATTGGGGTTTTATGCAAAACCTCCCCCACCACACTTAAACTTTTGTGTAGCAAATGTTTAAGTGTGAAAGAGAAGTTTTGTAAAGATAAGAAAATAAAATAAAGAAAGGAAAAATACGACTCGACACGACGAGTTGCCTCTCGCCGGCGCCCTTGTTTAACGTCTTGAGCTCGACGCATTTGTGCTCATTTGTTCGTATCTTCCCTGCTCGGGTATTTGCCGAACTCTTGCTCATCTAGCCACCTTGTGTCGTGATTTTCCTAAAACGCCTTGAGTCGGTGCCCATTGACTTTGAACGCGCCATTCTTTTCACTAAAAATTTCAAAAACTCCAAAGGGCAAAATATTTGTTATTTCAAAAGGCCCTATCCACCTACTCTTCAATTTCCCGGGATGTAACCTCAACCGGGAATTGAATAACAGGACTTTATCTCCTACTTTGAAATCCTTTCTCTTAATTATCTTGTCATGATAGGTGACTATTTTTTCTTTATAAATTCGAGAGTTGTCGTATGCCTCAATTCTAATTTCCTCCAACTCCTGAATTTGTAATTTACGCATTCCCGCGTCTTTTGGGTATTCACAATTTACGTTTTTAATTGCCCAATATGCTTTGTGTTCTATTTCAACAGGTAAATGACAACTTTTACCATACACAAGTTTAAATGGTGTCATTCCTATTGGTGTTTTGTACGCGGTTCGGTACGCCCAAAGCGCATCCCCAAGCCTTTGACTCCAATCCTTGCGAGAGGGATTAACCACTTTCTCAAGGATTGATTTAATATCTTTATTTGAGATTTCGGCTTGTCCATTAGTTTGGGGATGATAAGCGGTAGACATACGATGTTGTACATGATAATTTTTCAAGAGGTTTTCCATGTATTTATTGTTAAAATGGGAGCCCCTATCACTTATGATGGCTTTAGGGACTCCAAAACGCTGAAAAATGTTCTTTTTGAGAAATTTGATCACCATTTTCGAGTTGGCGTCCCTTGTGGGAACTGCCTCTACCCATTTTGACACATAATCTACACACACCAATATGTAAAGATAACCATTGGATTGGGGGAAGGGACCCATGAAATCTATCCCCCAAACATCAAAAAGCTCACAAAACAATAAAGTTTTGAGAGGCATTTCATTTTGCGGGTTAGATTTCCCGTCTTTTTTGGCAATTTTCGCAACTCTTTACAAAGGAATGAGCATCTTTGTAAAGAGTTGGCCAGTACAAGCCACTTTGAAGCACCTTGTGGCTTGTACGTTGCCCCCAAAATGACCCCCACATTCCAAAGTATGGCAAAAAGAGAGTACCGACTGTTTTTCGTGGTCAGGCACGCATTTGCGCACCATTTGGTCAGAGCAAATCTTGTAGAGATGAGGGTGCTCCCAAAAATAATAACGCGCGTCGCTTTTTATCTTGTCCTTCTGAGCTCGAGAGAGAGTGCCAGGGAGCTCCTGAGTCTCCAAGTAGTTGACGATGTCGGCGTACCAAGGCGTCACTCCATGAATAGCGTAAAGTTGTTCGTCCGGGGAAGAGCTCGTTTATGGGGAGTATATCGCCCGCTTTTTTTGTCGGGAGTCGGCCGAGATGATCGGCTACCAAGTTTTCGGCGCCTTTCTTGTCCCGAATCTCCACGTTGAATTCTTGTAGAAGAAGGATCCATCGGAGAAGTCGAGGTTTGCACTCCTTCTTTTTCATCAGGTGTTTGAGCGCCGCATGATCTGAAAATACCACAACCTTCGTCCCGACCAAATATGATCGGAACTTTTCCAATGCAAAAACAATGGCTAATAATTCTTTTTCAGTTGTTGTGTAATTTCTTTGGGCTTCGTCTAGGGTCCTAGAGGCATAGTAAATAACATGAGGATCCTTACCAACGCGTTGGCCCAAGACTGCACCAACGCACAAGTCGCTGGCGTCACACATGATTTCGAAAGGAAGATTCCAGTCGGGAGGCTTGATGATTGGAGCCTCGCACAATTTCCCTTTTAAGATGTTGAATGCCTCCTTACATGCGTCATCGAACTCGAATTTCACTTCCTTTTGGAGAAGGCGACACATGGGTTGGGCGATCTTGGAGAAATCCCGAATGAACCGCCTATAGAATCCCGCGTGGCCGAGGAAGGAGCGTACATCTTTTACGTTGTGAGGGTATGGAAGCGTCTTAATCACATCAATCTTTGCTTTGTCGACCTCCAAGCCTTTTCCTGAGATTAAATGCCCTAAAACAATTCCTTGGCTCACCATAAAGTGGCACTTCTCAAAATTTAAGACAAGATTAGCTTCCACACACTTTTCCATTATTAGGCCCAAATTATGGAGACACTCGTCAAATGAGTTGCCATAAATGGAAAAGTCATCCATAAACACCTCAATGAATTTAGAAATATATTCAGAAAAAATAGAGATCATACACCTTTGAAATGTACCCGGTGCGTTGCATAACCCGAACGGCATCCTTCGATAGGCAAATGTACCAAATGGGCACGTGAAGGTTGTTTTCTTTTGGTCATCGGGGTCGATGGCGATTTGAAAATATCCCGAGTAGCCATCCAAAAAGCAATAGTAAGGTCGCCCTGCTAATCTTTCGAGCATTTGATCAATGAAGGGAAGAGGGAAGTGGTCCTTCTTTGTTGCCGCATTGAGTTTTCGATAGTCGATGCACACTCTCCATCCGTTTTGCACTCGTGTTGGCACTTTTTCTCCTTCGGCATTCTCCACAATCGTGATGCCTGTCTTCTTGGGAACCACATGGATTGGAGATACCCATTCCGAGTCTGCTACCGCATAAATGATCCCCGCATCAAGAAGCTTGAGAAGCTCCTTTTTCACCACCTCCATCATGACGGGATTCAGCCTTCTTTGTGCTTCTCTCGAGGGTTTGGAGCCTTCCTCGAGTGAAATTCTATGCATACAGGTTGAAGGACTAATCCCAGGCATGTCGGCTAGGGTCCACCCAATTGCCTTCTTGTGTTGTTTCAGAACGTCGACCAAGCGATCTTCTTGCTCGGGTGTTAGGTTGGAAGCAATGATGACAGGTAGGGAGGGTCTCCTTAGGTCCAAGGTAGGCATATTTGAGATGCTCGGGTAGCGTTTTGAGCTCAAGGTCGGGTGCCGTCTCGATTGATGGAGGCATTCTTTTTCCTGAAATCTTAAGTTCGCTTGAAGTTGGACCTGAAAAAGAATAAACCTCTTCTTTTCTACAAATTTCAAGATTAGGTAAGTTTTCATTTTGTATTTCTTCTATCACTACATCACTTTTAATTGGATTTGTATCTTGTAGTAATTCATTTTCATTCACATTTTCTAATGCATTTACATGTTCTAAATCATCCCAAAAGTCATCAAAATCTGAATTAAGTGAATTTAAAGAATTTAAATACTCCCCTTCGAGATGCTCTTACACTAGCTCGTCGATTTCGTCAATGACACAAATGCTAGAAACATTGTAATCGTCGGGGTATTTGATTGTGTCAAAAATGTTGAAGGTGATTTTTTCGTTGTCGAACTCCATGGATAATGTGCCCGAATGGCAGTCGATCCTTGTGCGAGCTGTTCTTAGAAAGGGTCTTCCCAAGAGAATGGCGGATGAGTCGGCGTTGTCGCCCATTTCGAGTATGTAGAAATCCGCCGGGAATACCAATCCATTCACCTTAACTAGCACATCTTCCGCAACACCCAAGACTCGGGGCTACGGAGCGATTTGCGAATTGCACCATCACACGCGTATCTTTGAGCTCGCCTAAACCCAAGGTTTCATAAACGAGATCTAGGCATCACATTGATTGAGGCGCCCGGATCAAGCATGCACTTCGCAAGTTGTTGGAGCCCGATGGTGCAAGGAATGGCAAATACTCCGGGGTCTTTCTCTTTTTGAGCTACTCGTGTATTGATGCTCATCACCGAGGGTAGGTTTATCGTTTCATTTCCCTTTAACTTCCTCTTGTTTGTACATAGGTTCTTGAAAAACTTCGCATAAGGAGGGTGCATTCGGATTGCGTCGATGATTGGGATGTTCACCTCCACTTTCTTGAACACTTCAAGAATATCTTTATCGAGCTCATCTTTCTTGGTGTTTATCGCCAAGCGATGTGGAAGGGGTGCCTTTGGCGTATGAGATTTCTCTTTTGGTGCCTCTTTCTCTTCTTCTTGAACCTTTCCCTCGACACCTTTTCCTCTTTCTTCCCCTTTGTTAATATTTTCACATTCAACACCTTGTACCTCGTTTGTGCTCGACTCGTCTCCTTTAGGCCTTTGTACCATTACTTCCTCCTCTTCTCTAGGGAATTCCACTTGCTTCCCACTCCTCAATTGGATCGCGTTGATGGGCTTGAGATTTGTAGGGTCTGTTCCTTGAGAGGGTAACTTATTCCCCATTTGCCCCTTGAGCACGTTAACTTCACTTGCGATTTGTTTGACTTGCATTTCAAGGTTTTGCATTTGTCGACCTTGGGTGGCTTGACTTTGGGCAAGAGTAGTAATTTCCCCTTTTAACTCATCATTAATGTTGTTTATAAGTGAGGTTTGCCCCGATATTTGTCCCGACATTCCTTGCATCATGGCAAGAATTTGAGCAAATTCGGTGTTTGAAGATGAAGCTTGAGGAGTTGGAGGTGGGGGTTGAGGTGCTTGTTGTGGTTGAGGTTGGTGTTGAGATTGTGCATTAGGATGAACATACACTCCAGATTTCTTGATAACCCTGTTGGGTTTGTTGAAATTGAGGGTTATCGCGCCAACGGAGATTAGGGTTTTTCTTCCAAGGTTCGTATGTGTATTGAGGGCGTTGGTAATCATCCACATGGTTCACGTCTTGAAGAGTATCACATTCGTCAGTTGCATGGTCTGTGCTTGCACAAAACTCGCATGGTGTGGGTTCCATCTTTGCCCCTACAGCCTTAAGCACCTTGTTAAACTTCGTCTCGAAATTTGCCGTGATGCGAGATTCCATAGCTTTGAGATCCACTGTGCTTGTTGTGTTTACTTGCCCTAAGATCCCATCACGACCTAAGTTTCCTTCAGCCATGGTTTCAATGAGCGTACGCACTTGGGCAGGAGTTTTATCGTTGAAAGATCCACCAGCCGAACATTGAAGTAGACGGGCTTCCAACGCATTCATCCCTTGGATAAATTGGTCGAGTAACGAAGTTTCGGTGAGGTTATGGTTAGGACAAGAGGCGCACAATCGTACGAAGCGCTCGTAGTATTCTTGAAGGGTTTCGTCGCCTCGTTGTTGAATGTTGGTAATCTCTTTACGTATTTTGGCGGTAAGCGTGCTTGGAAAGTACCGCTTAAGGAATCGCTTTGCCACTTCGTCGAATGTCTCGAATGGTCCACCCTGTAAATGATTAAGCCAATTCCTAGGGGCAGCTCCTAATGTATGAGGAAAAAGGATCAACTTAATGTTGTCCAGATTGTCAGTTCTACCAAATAATGCAGTACATTTCATATGAAATTCATCTAAATGTGCATATGGATTGTCATTTTTATGCCCTTCAAAAATTGGTAAAGCACTTAACATGGATGGACTTATCTTGAAATTTGGTACCCTAGGTATAACTATGTTTCCAGGATTTTCTTGAATCTCGTGCTCTAAAAATTCTCCTAATGTTCTTTGTTGAGCCATTTGTACGTTTATTAATGTTTCTTTAAATTCTTTTTCAACTTCTTGATTTTTAAAATGAGATGAAGATGATGATGATGTTGGTGAAATAGATTTAGAATGAGGAATAGAAGGAGATGGAGAGACGGGTCTTGGAGTCGAAGACAAGATGATGAAAGGTCGAAATTGAGCTTCTTCTTGTGGCTTCTCCACCTGGTGTAGCTCTTCTTGTCATACTCGAGGCCCTTGCGTGAAAGTAGAAGCCTCTTCTTGTTGCGTTCCTTTGCTTGATGAAGTTGCGCCTTGCTCGCTTCGCGCCTTGTTTCTCTTGATCTCTCTTAAATGCTTGTTGATGTCCTTCTTATGAGGAGTGTGTATTTCACCTTGTGATCTTGTCTTTCTCATAAACCTTCAAAAATTATAGAGACAAAAACACTAGAGAAAATATGAGATAGGTTAGTTAAAATCTTGATGCAAGCCGCCTCCCCGGCAACGGCGCCATTTGTAAATCGCGTTAAAATCGTCGTTGAATTTTACACAATTTAACAAAACAATTTATATTTCCCTATTAATCAATTACGAGTATGAGTGGTAATGAGTTTAGGGGTCGAACACAAGGAGGTGTGGCCTCAAGTATTAACTAGTCTCAATGATTATTCTTTAGTATATAATCTTGTAATTCAAGGGTTATTAGATAAATTTCCAAGTTTAAATCTTATTTTTAGCCTTATTGTAAAAATTCAGCACGTCACACTTTGGTGTTTTAATTCGTAACTTGACCAAATAAACTCCGATTCCAACACACAAGATACCGTTGGAAACTAGAAAGAGAGATCTATGATATGGTACTTTACTGGTATTAATATTTTATTCAAAAATTTCAAGATATTTGTAGTTTAAATCCAGATCTTACTTCAGATTCATACTTGATTCAACAGTAACTTCAGTAATTTATAGAAAAATCACCAAGTCTTGAAAAATTCCAAAATTTATACAGAAATTCAATTATCACGTTTCAGATTATCTGTTAAAATTTCATAAAATGATGTTTTGTAGTTTGAGATTTACAATGAAAATTCAGATCTGGATCAGAAACTAGTTCTGACAGACCAATACTCACAAAAGTTGGAATATCTCCTAATCTGATTTAACAACTAATATCTTAAAATTTATATTTGGATTCTACACTTCAAAATACTTCCAGTAGGACTGTTTTTGTATTTTTAGTATTTATTTATATATTTTTTAAAATTCAGAAGAAAAGAAACAGTAAATCTGGACAGAAAGTTTAAAAACAGAAATATTACAAAATTAGAAAATTGATATCTCACAGATTACAAATCGGAATTGGGAAAAATTTATTTTGAAAATTATCTACTAAATGAGAACTGAATTTTAAAAATATTTCTTTAATTTTTCAGATCGGAATTAGACACGAAATTAAGGTAAAAACACTGAAAAACAGAAAAGCAACAGCAGCAAAACTGAAACTGAATTAGGGTTTGATTTTTGGTTTAAAAATAGGGGTTTGAAGGAAATTTGTGATGTGTAACAATCATTAATCACTTAGGGTATAACTTTTCAGATTTAAATGATAGATTTGAGCGATCTAAGCTAAGATCCACTCAAGAAATTGATTCAATTGCTATTTTAATTCAAAACAGCCATTTTAAACAAAACTTCAATTCAATCAATCACAACTCCAAATTAATCACACAAAATACTAAGCTAAATATTCCAGACGATTAACAAGTCAATAAACATCAAATTTAATAGGTCAATTGACAAAAAATACCAAGCTAAGCACTTTTCCCCAATTTATTCAAAATTGTGTGTGTTCATGACTATTCATTCAAATTCAGCAAAATTACACGAAATTAAAGCAAGATTTCATGCATACAAACCACAAATTCCTTTCCCTATCTAGATTTACTCACTCATAATCACAAGAACAAGAATTGAACAAGATTTCATCATGATTATTACAAAATTGGGTTCTTGTGATCTAAAATTCAAATCGACTAATTAAAAGAGAATTAAAATAAACCGAGAGTTGGAAGACCAGCCAGTAGCTTCCTTGAGTCGATTTGAAGCTCCAATTGCCGCTCGATTCAAGCTAGAATCAACCGATTCGAATTTTCCCCAAATCAGCCCCAAATTGCGCAATTTCACTCAAAAACGAAAATTAGAGCTCAAGAAAGCTTGAAACTCATTAATGGAGATTCTAGAGGTTAGAGAAGATTATTGAAGAGTGGTGTCTAAGTTAAGGAGAGTGCGAGAATGAGTGATTTGAGAGATTGGATGAAAGAGCTTGTTTTGATGGATTGAAATACGGTTCTTTATATAGAGAGTTCAGGGATATTTTGGGGCTTGTGATTGGCTCAGGTAGATCAAGGGATTGTACTGAAGATCTGGACCAAGTTTCGTTGAATTTTGTTGAGATTTGAGTGATTTTTGGGCAGATGAAATTTTCCCCTGTTTTGATTTGGCGGACAGATTTGGATCGGTTTAAAAAAATCTTTTGTTCGTTTGTGGCAAAATGGGTCGGAAAAAATTGAAACGAGTCAGGTTTTTGGGGCTGAATCTTTGAACAAACGTCCCCGATCTCCTGTGTCGCAGCCAGTCAAAATTCGTGAAATGAATCGCGTTGGGCGCGAGTACAGTTTCTGCCAATTTTTCGTTTCTCTTCAAACAATCACTTATAACTCTTGATTCACTACCTTTTGGCACGAAGTTTCCGTAAGAAAGATGTTCCTCTCGTTCTTACGAATCTGTGGGGCTTTGAATGATGCAAAACGGTTGAGTAAAACTCGAGTTATTCCAATTTTACCAACTGCTGCCCGGTATTACCTCCAGGTTCGCCATTAATGGCTTCTCGAGCTCAAACTCGAGTTTCAGCCAACAACATTGAAAATTATGACTTAGGGACTTTTTCTCAACTCCCCAAGATGCTACAAACTGAATTTTATGTTCTAATTATCCTCCATTTACTCGAATTTCATCGTTAACCACCAGCTTGAGAATTAACCCGAAAACCACCAAAGTGGTGATTAGAACTCATATCTCCATCCGTTTTTCGATCAAATTACCATTCCATAGAGATGCACCATGATGTTTACAAGCCTCCCATTCTATTTTTAGCTTCTAACACCTCATGAACCTTGAGTTTCAACAATGGCGGCAAAAAATAGTTTCAAAAATCTGTTCGAGTTATTTCGTCAAACAGTTCGTGTGCATGAGTTCAAACGCGAATATCTCACTCATTTCTTCATAGTTTTCTGTGTTCTTGATATCCATGGAAATAGGGGAGAGAGAATAAGATAATGGAATTGGTTTTGCATGAAAACGAGGTCTGTGAAGCGAGATATGGACTTGAAAACTTTCAGCCCGAATTGAGTAATTTCAGCAAAAACAGATTTGAATTTCGTCGAACACTTTTTTCAAACTCGATTATCTCACTCAATTCTTAATAATTTTCTGAGTTATTTATATGGTTGGAAATAGGGGATCAAGAAGAAGAGAATGGTGTTGGAATTTTGTAAATTATAGGTCTGTGGAGGGAATGGCAAGCTCGAGAATTCCTCATCTCAAACGGTCCCAATGCTTGGTCTTTTCCACCGACGTTGTTTATCGTTTAAGGTTAGAGAAGTATGTGTATGGGAAATGTGAGGGTTTTAGGGATAATTTGGCCATCGTTGGCCCATTATTTGCGTTATGGTGCTTTTTTTGGAGTTGACTTTCGAATAAGTCCTCAAATCCTTCTTTTTATGGTCTTTTCGCCTGTAAAATAACACAAAAATGTATTAAGAGGTTTCAAATTATGTTTTATGAGTTATGAGTCTTTTTCATACATTTTATGTGAAATTCGATTGAATTTGAGATGATAAATACCCTAAAAATGTGTATAAAAATACACATTACACGAATCTCCTTTTTAAAGGAGGAAGGGAGCAGCCCTAGAAAAGGAAAACTGCGTAGTTCCGTTGACAACGGACATTGTCCGTTGCCAAATGACTGCAAAAAACATAAGGCAATCAAGGAGGATTTCAAACCAAACGGCTAAATTTCTACAGTTCCGTTGCCAACGGACGGACTGTCTACAATTTCAGCCAAAACAAATGACAGAATGAAAGATTGCTCAACGGAAGGTTCTGTTGCCAACACAGTGGTCCGTTGGGGAACGGACCACTTTCGTTGACAACGGAACTGGCCAGAATTGGCAAATTGCAGATTATAATTGTTAGTAGTATGCCCTAGGCCAATGTATTTGAGATCTAGATATATGGATTGTGTTAAACAAACATTGTTTTTTATTTAGAGATATTTTATATAATAAATGCGTATTGGTTATTTTATTCTTATTACTAAAATGAACCTTGAATATGATATTCAGCTTTATATCATCAAAGTATGTGACTTTGATAGTAAAACTTTAAAGTATTATGAATGATATTCTAAACCGTCCCTGATCATTCATAGGATGTTTGTGAGACAAACATACTTTATGATAAGCTATAAATGTACATCAGTATGTTAGTTGACTGATGGTCACGTTTTACTGATCATGAATAAGTGTTATTAAGTCATTAGCATAAGTATATGTTAGAGACCATATACTTGGATTGACTCACCGTGAGAATACTACATGGTTCGTGTCATTAGTTATTCTCAGTAAAGAATGTATCTGTAATCCTTAGACTTGAGATTATCTCAGTTTCCTACATGATAAATTTTATACTTTAATATAATCTAATATCGTCTTTAACCGGGCGGTCATAAAGATTATAATTAGGTATATAATGAATTATGCGGAGGAAAGAGTTTAATTAAGATAAGATTTGTTCCTCTCATAAATTGAGAGAGATATCTTTAGGCCTCTTGATGATTTGATTGAAGAAACGCACGGCCGTGCTCAAGTGAATTAATAAAGAGTTATTAATGTCATTTCATGTTCAATCAAATTCGGTGTCAAGAAATATTTATCGACCAACATAAGGTTGACACATACCATGTCTTATGGACGATATAGATATCGTGTAACAAAGGGATACAATACATGACATAAATTAGGTTTGATCGAATCATCTATATTTGCTTAATTTGGATAATCATGATGTCTTGCTAGAGACCGCTCATGATTTATAATCCGTTGTGATTATTGCCAACATTAAGTAAACCTACAGGGGTCACGCACAAAGAACAACTATTGAGACGTATGTAGAAAAATCATAACTTATGTGATAAGTTGTATGAAGAGCTATATAGTCAAGTTACACATTCAATCCTACATCTTATATGATAAGATGTGTTGCATATATGGTTACACAGTTACCATGCACATAGGATATGAAACTTATGGATTATATAGGCACAAGAGACACCCCAAAAATAGTTAAGGAGACATATTTTCGTCCATCTTTTGTGAGACAAAGAGGAGAGAAAAATCCGAAAATTATACTCTTGTTTTTCTGTGAGAGAAATGAAGAACGAATACTAGCATATATCGTTCTTTATCCGTTCTAAGGGGTTGTTCGTGTGGATACCGGTAGAGGACGAAGCGAAGTGCGGCGTCTTTGTGATTTGGGTTGAAACTGTGATTTTTTGTTTGGAGAATCGGTTTATTTGGAGAATCGGTTTGTGAGACGACCGATTAGGCGAATCATTCAAAGGATCGGTTTGGAAACTGGTTTGGATCGGGCAAAGAAAACCGTCAACCAAATTCGGTTTTGATCATCACGGATTAAGCGTAATCCGAAGGTACAAAGTTATGAACTTTTCTTTGATTTAATTGTAATTCACGGATCCTTCTTTTGGGTTTCGAATTCGATTTTGTTTCGTTTTGTATTTTTCGCTGCGTTATGAACGGCAGAAACCCAACAATACTCCCCTTTTAATAAGAATTAAATTTCTCACCAAAAAGAAATAAACACATACGAAGAACTAAGAAGCTTGCTCCCACGCCTTGAGATACTCTCTTGAAATCATTTGCATGCATGACGACTTCTTATTCTCTGTGATAGGCAGGAAGCGACCGAGACAATTCCGAGAACTTGATCGTGCGACTATCTAGCTCAAGACATTCTCACACAAATATATTAGTAGCTCGGAATAATTTTAAATATCATCAAACTGAGGACAACAAACTCCCCCTTTTGATGATTTTCAAAACTATTCCGATAAAATGACAACTTTAAATTCATTCTCCCCCCTTTTGAAAAACATGCAAAAGGGAAGAGGATCGAGAGACAAACTCCCCCTCAAAGTGTGCTCCCCCTTAAGTTACCTTGAAATTTATTTTGATTGCATTTATTTATTTGTTTATTTATTGTTGTTAAAAAAAATAATTTGAACCACACGCACACAGTAATTTTAATGAAATTTGAATTTTAAAGAAGTTCAAACGACTAATACATTACATCACAAGTTCAAAATAAAGGAAAATAAGAACTAGAAATACGCAAAATGCAAACCACAAATTTATGAGAATTTAACATAATAGAAAAAGAAAAAAAAATCATGAACGAAAAGGAGAGAGCAAAACGTAACTAGGGTTAAGGTGAAATGTGGAGAAGGGTCACGAGTTACTCGGCCGGTCCGCCAAAGTCGGAGGGGTTAGGGTTGGAGGAAGAGGAACCGGGAGCGTATTGGCCATTAAAGGCCGAGAGTAGGGTTTGAAAATTTTCTTGTTGAATCCGCTGAAAGTCTTGATACATCTGGTTATTTTGTCGAACAAAATCTGCGAAATGGGCCTCGCTCTCATCTTAGCGGATGTGTAACTCTTGTTGGCCGTCATGAAGAGTAATTGATAATTAAAAAAATGATAATTAAAAAAATGACGTAATTGATAATTTTGAAAAAAAATCTTTCTTTTTAAAAAAATATCGAAGTGATTGAATTTTTTTAGGAATAAAATAAGATCTGGATCTGGATGAATGAGATTGAATTGAAGATACAAAACAAATGTGGAAACAAGCAAGAATTATACTATCTATAAATTAGAGAGGTTTTCATATTATTAGTACATTTATTATTGAGATTATCATTTCCTTTTAACTCATATAATTAGACATTATATAACAAGAGTAAAATTGTCATTTTCCTAAATAATTTTCTGTTCCTATTAAATTATTTTCTGCCCAAATCACCGTCCGAGGAAAAATATCAAAATATTATTTACTTCCAAAACAAGAGTCAACTCACAGGTAAAACACATTTTTTCTACCATCTGCAAGCCCATGCATCCAACGGCCTAGAAATACGAAGAAGCCCCGTATAGCTTTCATGTGAACCAGCATCCAAACCCTAACTTTTTCGTTCGTCTCCCTTGTCCTGCTGGGGTTTTAGGGTTTTGCTCCCCCTCTCTCGAGATGATATCTGCGATAATCTGGGTCCCGAAAGGCGCCTCCAAGTATGCACCGGAGGTGGCGGAGCCGCTTTCCAAGGAGGAAATCCAAGAGCTGGTCAAGACCGACGCTCTAAACAGAAGGTTCGTTCAATCAAACCCTCATTCAATATCACGACCCTGATTTCAGCTTTGCTGTGTTGGGGCACAAAGGCTCAATATTTAATAATCAAAACTGATTTGCAGTGAGGATAGCGAGGATGAGCAAGATGAGGAAGAAATGGAGGTGGATACAAGCAAAGATGAGGTCTTGAAAGCCATGGCTACGGCCGAAGCTCTGAATAAAGAGGACAAATCATCTTCAAGCCTCTTGGATATTTCGCAAAGCCTGCGCGATCTTGACATGGATCATTACGACGATGAAGATGATGGTATCATTGAATTAAATAATTTTTAATTTATTAATTAGTTAATTTATATATTTAGTAATTAATTTGTGATATGTAGGAATTGAGTTGTTTAGTTCCGGTTTAGGAGACCTCTATTACCCTAGCAATGATATGGACCCTCATTTAAAGAAGGAGGTTCTCTCTCTCTCTCCCCCCCTTAATAATAACAATTTTTATGTATTTCTTTAATAAAAACTGAAACCCTAATTAATTTTTGAAGGAGAATGATGAGGAAGATGAAGAAGAAATGGAGGATTTAACAATCAAACCGACCGATTCAGTTATTCTTTGCGCCCGTAATGAAGATGAAGTTAATCTTCTAGAGGCAAGAACTTCTAAATTTCTGACAAATTATTTTGTAGTCCCGGTACTTTAATCGGATCACAATTCAGTCCCTACACTATTAATTTGAACCTTTTGGTCCCTGTACTTTATAGAATTCTGCTTGTTCGTCTCTAACACAAGGACAAAAAGTTCAAATCAATAGTACAGGGACTAAACTGCAATCCAATTAAAGTATATGGATAAACGGTGAATTCATCGCATTATTTTTTATCGTTCGATTAATTTTCCTAATTTGGATTAATAAATGTATTTTTTGTAGGTTTGTATATTTGAGGAATCAGAAGATGGAGAGACAAATATGTACGTGCATCATGATGTTATACTTCCTGCTTTTCCTCTTGCTTTAGCTTGGATGGATTGCAGGCCTCAAGGAGGCGAAAAAGGTGATTGTTTATTTTTTGAGGGGTTTGATTGTTAGTTGTCATTTTTTGTAAATTTTGATTTATTTTTTGTGTATTTGCAGGGAATTTTGTGGCTGTTGGGATGATGGATCCTGCTATTGAAATTTGGGACCTTGATCTTGTATGTTTTTCATATTTATGTTTATTAAATTTGGAATTATTATTTTCTTGAAGCTTCAGGCTAATTAATTAAGTCCAATTAAGTGTATAATTTTAATGGAAATAAAAGTTTTTTTTTCTGACAGATTGATGAAGTCCAGCCAGTGTTGACATTAGGTGGAGTCTCAAAAAAGAAAAATCAGAAAGGAAAAAAGGTTATTTAATTGATAATTTAGCTAATTATTATGCATACCTGGTTATTTAGGTAGAAAATAACATATTTATTTTATTTATTTTAATATACAGAAGAAATATAAGAAGGGAAGCCACAGAGGCTCTGTTCTTGGTTTAGCTTGGAACAATGAAGTGCGGTAAGTATTTTTATTACTTCATTGTTTTTCACATATATGTATACATATATTAACTATATTATATATCATATTATTAAATTTGAAGGAATGTAATAGCAAGTGCAAGTGAAGACAAAACAGTGAAGATTTGGGATGTGGCGCAAGAAAAATGTGTTGTCACTCTTGAACATCACACTGACAAGGCAACTAATCAAACTTTAATAATTTAATTTTTTTTTCTTTTGAAAAATATGTGTGTTTTTTTTTTGACAAATTGTTATGATTTAAATATTTTAAATATTATGCAGGTTCAATCTGTTGCATGGAGTAGAAGCTCGCCAGAATTACTACTCACTGGATCCTTTGATAAATTTGTCGCACTGGTACTTTCTCTCACTTAACTCAGTCATACATGTAGATATATGGGAAATTTGCCAAAAAAAAAAAACCCTGCACTTTGATAAAATTGAAAAAGCCCCTTGCATTATTGGAAATTGCAAATAAACCCTACATTATTGCCGACATTGCAAAAAAGCTCAAGATGGATTAATAATTCCAAATTTAGGGTCTTTTTTGCAATTTGGGCAATAATCTAGGTTTTTTTTGTAATTTCCAGTAAGGCAGGTGTTTTTGTGCTATTTTGGCGTAATGTAGGGCTTTTTGCAGACCTCCCTATATATATTTATATATACATTATTTATACTATATTATAAATTTGTATATGTATAATATGCAGATGGATATGAAATCAAATAATGAGAGTGCCAGGTGGCAGGTCGAGGCTGATGTGGAAAGCTTGGTTTGGGACCCACACAATGAGCATGCCTTTATAGTAAAAAACTTTATTTTTTTATATATTATTTAGGGGAATATTCATAAAACCTCGTCTTTTCTTATATTTTCACAAAAGCCCCTAACTTTCAGGATGTTACAAAACTCTACTTTTGGGGGATAATTGACAATGAAAAGATAGGTCTTTGTTTTAGGGAGAATTTCGATTTTGCCCTTCTAAAATTCAAAATTTATCATATCTACCCTTCAAAAATTTCAAATATCCAATTTACCCTTCCAAAATTTACAATATATCGTATTTACATTTTCAAATATGATATATTATGAATTTTTTGGAAGTGCAACTGTGATATTTACATTTTTAGAAGGGTAAATTTGATATATAAATTTGATATTTATATATACACTATGAAGTTCCCCCATTTTATAAATATTGCAAAAGTTGGGGAGTTCTTTTTGAAGGTTCCGCTACTATTATTTATTATTTTTTTAAGATTTTAGTAAATAAGATGATTGATTGGGCTTTTTTGTAATTATTTCTTCTTGCCAGGTCAGCCTTGAAAATGGTACGGTGCAGTGCTTTGATAAGCGTGCTGCTTCTAAGCCTACATTTACATTACATGCTCATGAAAAAGCCGTCTGTTCTGTCTCATTTTGCCCTTCTGCTCCTAATGTGAGTTGTTTTATTTATTAATTAACTAATTAATTATTTAATTGTAGGAATAAAGCAAATTTGAAATGATTCAATAAAAGCAATCAGTATTTCTGTTGGATTGATTTTATTTTTTTCAAAATTTTTGTGCAGTTTCTTGCAACTGGGTCAATGGATAAAATGGTATTATTTCATTTTTTTTCTCTGACTTTTTCGTATTTTTCTTTCATTTTATAACATTTCTTTTTGGATTGAATATGGAACTGAGTTTAAACTATTTTATTTTTTATTTTTTTATTTTTATGAAATAGGTGAAGTTGTGGGACATATCAAACAACCAGCCTTCATGTGTTGCAGCTCAGAATATTAAAGCTGTAAGTCATATTTACAAACTGAACCTTCTTCTAATATAATGGCAGAACCCCTCAAATTAATTTTTTTAATTTTCCATCATGTTTAGGGTGCTATTTTTTCTATCTCATTTTCGGATGATAATCCATTCTTACTTGCCATTGGAGGCTCCAAAGGGAAATTACAGGTAAAATATGCTCTTTAGCCCTTCAAAATTTTTAAAATGCAGCAATATTTTCTGTTTAGTCCTTAACCTTTTGTTTATTTTGTTTGTGGAAGGTTTGGGACACGCTAACGGAACAAGGGGTGGCCAACAAATTTGCCAAGTATAGTAATAGCAAGCCTAAAATTGATTTGATTTCAAATCCAAATCCAGAGCCTTAATGTAATAATACATTTTGATTTATGAAATTTATTGTTTTTATAGCTTGGAATTTTCCAGGTTGATGTTTGCAATTTTGACTTTGTTTGTGGGTGGTACTTGTTGAGAAAGGAAGTGAAAGTTCCTTCCATAAAGTTATTTCGTGTGGGACAGTTTTTGTTCAAATTTTGTTATGTTTTCTTTGAAGTTATATTTATGTAGATGTTCTTTTTTTACATCCTCTTGTGAAACCTGGTGTTTTATTTTTTGAGATTTGTGTGTATTTATTTATTTATATATTCCTGTAAAAGTAAAAAAGAAAAAAATAACCGCGTTAGGCAATGCATGTAGATATATTATTTAATGAATGAATAATAATTTACAAGAAGATGAGCACGTGCAATACATAAATTTCCCATCCGTATTTATCTCATTTATGCCTCGTGCTTCACATTTCCAAGCTCCTCTCCCATCTCTATACTTACAATTTCTAAAGCTCGACCGTTGTCAGTACGGAGAACCACAGAAAAGAGAGATACTTGGTCAGCTGAAGCTCACAATCAATCATTAATGGAGTCCAGCATGCTACTTCCCAGAGTCCCCCTCATCGCTTTCTCCAAGACGTTCAAATCCTCTCTCCGCCGCCAAATCCTCTCCTCGCTCCGCCACTCTCCCCGCCTTCTCTCGCACCACGGCTTCAGCTCGAAACAGTTGACTCTAACAAGCGCGTTTCTCAATTCGTCTAATTTCCGGCTATTTGCGAGCATTTCCAGCTCCGCGTCTGTGCCGTTATTCGGCGGCGGAGATGGGAAAGGGGGAGATGGACACGGCAGAGGACGTGGTGGAAGTGGAAATGGCGGTGATGATGGAATTGGGAGGGAGAAAGAGGAAGGGATTGGAGTTAAGGCTGACGAGGCTTCTTTTTCTCCTTCAGATGTTATTGTTTTGGATGTTGGGGTAATTTAGAAAGAAATTACCACTCCATTTTTGGTTTCTTTTTTTAATCTGTTGTTAGTAAATGTGTGAAGTTCATTTGATTGTAATAAGAACAGTTTTGATTTAGGGAATGTCTTGTGGTGGTTGTGCTGCTAGTGTGAAGCGCATTTTAGAAAGCCAGGTATGTAATATCCAATTTATATATAATTTGGGGTTAAATTGAATTATAATTTTCTGAAATGAATTACAATTTTAATCTTTTTTATAGTCTCAAGTGAAATCTGCGACTGTGAATCTTGCGACTGAGACAGCGGTAGTGTGGGCTTTGTGTGATACAGAAATAAAAAATTCTGAGAATTGGAAGAAGAAATTGGGGGAAAAACTTGCTGAGCATTTAACACGATCTGGATTTAAATCCAACCTTAGAGGTAACATTAAATATTTTATTTTTATCTACTTGTTTATGTTTGCTTATCAGCTCATCAAGTTTCGTTTATCAGATTCGACAAAAGAGGACATGTACCGCGCTTTTGAGAGGAAGATGGAACAGAAACTTCAACTTCTGAAAGAAAGTGGTATGTTATAATCTTATAAACTTCCAAAAGTAAAGCAACAATATTTTTCATTAAATTTTAACATGTTTGAAATGTCAAGTAGTATACCTATAACCCTAGTAAACATAGAAATATCATGTATACTCTCATTTCTCTATTTCATCAATTTAGTTACAAATAATGAGTGAGAAAGAAAGGGTAATTTATACATTTTTATTTCAGGACTGAAATGGTCTACATGATATTTCCCATTTTACATGGGTATACATGACATTTTCACTTTTGCAACAGAATTCTTGACATTTCAGCATTTTCAAAGGGTACAAATGAAATTTAATTAAGCCTTCAACTTTTTGTCCTGAAAAATTTAGAAATAAAAAGGCATTTTCTTCAAGCAGTATTCAAGAGAGGGGTATAATTGACATCTCAACATTTTTGATGGGTACAAACAAAAACAACCCTCAGGCTCAAAGCTCTAACTTTCCCTCCATTTCAGGGCAAGAACTCGCAATTTCACGGGCCTTATGAATGTTTAGTCCTTGACTTAATGAGAGAGTTTAATATTTTTTAAAATGACCATATTTCTTAAAAAAATATCATTTTTAAAAAATAAAAAAATATTAATGGGGATGGACAAAATGATCATCTTTTTTCAAAAAGAAAATTTTTTTTTTTATCTGAAAAATCTAATAATTTTTAAAAATAAAAAACAGAAGCGTAAAATGGTCATATTAAATAAATACTAATATGCTTAAACTATTCCGTTACATCAGGGAATAAAAATTTAAATGTATAATAGTATAAGCACTAAACTTGCATCCAATTAAACAAAAACCAATCCTCAAACTTTCTTTCCCTCCTTTTCAGGGCAAGAACTCGCAGTATCATGGGCCTTATGCATGTTTAGTCCTTGACTTAATGAGAGTTTAATATTTCTTTAAAATGATCATTTTGCCCTTTTTTTAAAAAAGAATATCATTTTTAAAAAACAAAGAAATATTAATGGGGAAGGACAAAATGGTCATCTTGTTCTTGAGAAAATTATTTTATCAGAAAAAGCTGATAATTAAAAAAAAAAAGCGTAAACTGGTCCTTTTAAATAAATATTAACATGCTTAAACTATTCCATTAAAATTTTATAAACTTCATGTACCAAAAAGGTTAAATGCATAACACTACAAGCACTAACCTTCCAACCAATTAAACGAAACCAACTCTCAACCTTCCCTCCCCTCCCCTCCTTCCTTTTCAGGCCGAGAGCTCGCGGTATCATGGGCACTATGTTCCATCTGCCTCATCGGCCACCTCTCCCACTTCCTCGGCCCATCCGCGCCCGCCTGGCTCCACGCGCTGCACTCCACCAAGTTCCACCTGTCGCTCTCGCTCTTCACGTTCGCCATCCCCGGCCGGAAACTCATTGTTGATGGGATCAGGTGTCTTGTGAGGGGGAACCCGAATATGAACACGTTGGTTGGGTTAGGAGCGCTGTCGAGCTTTGCTGTGAGCACTGTTGCTGCTCTCGTGCCTAAACTGGTACGTGTTTGATATAATTTATCTATTTATTTGTTTTGGTTAATTTGTGTTTTATGCATGGTTTGGGGTGTACTTTTAAGGCTAAATGCCTGTTTTATCTAAATGAGTCCTTAAAAAATTATCACCTGGTATCAATTCAGTTGCAGCTTTGATACCAAAACTTGTATTTATCATTTTTTTTTTCATTTTTTAAGATTTTTTCCCCATCTTTTCTTTCCATTTTTTAACATTTCCCCATATTTTTCTTGTGTATGTTGTGTTGATCACGAGATTTTCCCCCAAATGGGTCCTAATTTTATTAAACTGACATGAACATTAATAAAATCTTTCAATTAGGTTTGAGCAAATAAAAAAATATGAAGTCACAATTCTTGCTCTGATACAGGTAGTATTATTCCATAGGGGTACATATACCATACAATTATACTTCCTATATTATGTATGGCCCTCCATGATATTTCTTGTCTTATAGGGGTATATTTGCAATTGTTTTTATTTTCCCTTTCCTTTTCCAGGATCTATTTTTAGGATTAAATGCCTGTTTATGTCTAAATTAGTCCTTAAATCATCTTTTAATATCAGTTACCGTTGCAGAATTATTTCCGAAACTGCAATTTTTCACTTTTCCTATTTTTTTCATCCTTCCACATTTTTTGTTAAATATTTTTTGCTTTTTTGCTAAGGTTGGGTCATAATTTGATTAGACAAGCAAGTTAATAAAATGTTTCTATTATCATCTATGAAATTAAAGAAAAAAAACGAAGTCACATGTCTTGCTCTTATACAACAAGTTCAACTTTTATATGGGTAGTAGAGGGGTTTCCATGCTATTTCCTATTTTACAGGGGCATATTCGCAATTTCTTTTAGGGATGGAAGACCTTCTTTGAGGAACCAATAAAACTTATCACATTTGTCCTCTTGGGAAAGAATCTAAATTGCGTAATTTCGCATCATAATTTGATTAAATTGACATCCACATTCACAGAAATTCTCAACTAGATTTTAGGAATTTGAAAAGTAATCAAATTACAAGGCTTAATCTTATACAAGTATTGCTTTTATAGGGGTATATAATATATTCTGTAAGGGATCTCCATGCTATTTCCTATTTTACAGGGGCATATTCACAATTTCTTTTAGGGATGGAAGACCTTCTTTGAGCAACCAATAATACTTATCACATTATATTCTCATAGTGGGTCGATCCAATACATGTTCTCCAACATATATTTATATTAATGAATTGATATCCAATATCCATGATCAGTAAAACGTGATCATCATCTAAATAACATATTAGTAACTATATATATAATTAGAGATTTTCAAATATATTTGTGTTACAAACATCTCATATATGACTAGGGATAATTTAGAATTGTATTCACTTTGCTTTACGGTTTTACTATCAGAATCACATATTCTGATGACGTATAACGGACATACATATTCATGGTTAATTAATAATCTAACAATCTTTACGCACAATTATTATATGAAAAAGTTTATGAGATAAAACATCTAATATAAAAAATATAATGTCTGATATATAATCTGTTTCCCACACGGCAAAACAGTTTGGCCTAGGCCATTATTACTTTCAATTCCCTCATAGACTCACTATCCTCTTTTTCGGCAATTCAATCAGTTAAATAGCTTGAACTTCAAGTTCCTAAATTACCACCACCCCCACCCCCAAAATTCTAGCATCCGCTTAATGAAAATATCTATCTTTTAAGATCTCATTTGCCCTATTCCTAAAAATAATCTCATTTTTCTTATTTTTAGCTAATATTATCCACCTTTTCACCATTTTCTTTTCAATTTGTATCAATTGTGAGATTAACTGATATGGAAGAGTTGGTACTTATTTTATATGGTTTGACACTTTATTTGTTAGAGTTCTACATTGTTGGTTTAGTCACTCAAAAAAAAATTGGATGAGCTGAGGCCTTGGAGTTGAAATCATTTAGGACTTGTTTGGATGCGTTGTAAATGTTTGGTTCAGTCTAGGATAGGAAAACTTTTCTAAGTTTTCAAAAGTGCAAGTTTGGATCCACTTTTGGAAATTGTTGGGAGATTTTAGTATTAGAAATTTGTCGGAATTTTGTATAGAAAGTTGGCCAAAATGAAAAATTGACTTTTTGTTGAGTTTTTCTAGGAATTTTGTATGAACTATTTTAAAATATGATGACAAATTATTTAATAATTAAAAGTAAATAAATAATAATTACAAAGTTAATATATAAAAATTAAAAATAATAAATGATAATTAAAAAATAATAATAGTACTTAAAACAATAAATAATTTATAGGTGTCATTAATATAAATAAAATATTAAATAATTAATACATTTATTGAAAATATAATTACAAATTTAAAAATCATTAATGTGAGTAATATATAAAAATAATTAATTAAATATTAATAACTTTTTACATATGTATATTAATAAGATAAATGTATATTAATAAGATAAAATATTGAATAATTATTAAAAAATGTATATGTCATTAGTGTTTTCTCATCATCTAATGTATGAGTAGTCCTTTGACCTGAGGTTATCATAGATTCCTACATGTATATCTTTATACTTTGACATAGTCAAACGTTGTCTTTAACCGGATAATTATAAAGGCTATGATTGGGTATTTAGTAAATCATGAGTTGGAATGTGAATGATCAAGATAGAATTTGTTACTCTCGAATACGAGAGAGATATCTCAGACCCTCATGATAAATTGAGACTAAAGGAAAACACACGGCCGTGTATGAAAGAATTAGCATGTGTTATTAATATCTTTTAATTTATTCAGTCTAATTATAATTCAGGAAAGAGAATTGATCATAACAAGAATGACATAAAATCATGCCTTATAATCAATATAAGTATCGTTTAATAAAGGGACTAAATACATAACTGATGTATAGGTTATGATCGCGTGTCATTCATTTAATTTGGGTAATCATAGCGTCGTACTAGAGGCTACTTATGATTTATAAACTTGAAGTTTATTGCCAATATTAAATGAACCTACAGGGTCGCACACAAACATAACTAACTCGGTTGGACACAGAAAATCAAAAGGAAGGTGAAGAGGTGTGGGCAATAGATGCTATAAATAGATGAAGGGTTCATCTTATTAGGTCAGAAGATTCAGACCATACCCTAGCCGCCTATTGAGAGAGAGAGAAAGAGAAACCGGATCTAGTAATCTCGGTTTCTCCTCCAACAAGTTAGTCGCATGTGGATACGTGTAGGGGAAAGGGGTCTCCATTATGTTTCCTATTTTACAGGGTTACATTCACAAACTTCCCCTTTCTTTTCAGGGATGGAAAACCTTCTTTGAAGAACCCATAATGCTGATCGCGTTCGTGCTTTTAGGGAAGAACCTCGAACTGAGAGCCAAATTAAAGGCGACCAGCGACATGACCGGTCTGCTCAACATCTTACCGAAAAAAGCGAGACTCGTGATGGCCGATGGCGATTTGGAAAATTCATCCTTTGTTGAGGTCGATTGTAACAGCCTGGCGGTTGGGGACCGTGTTGTCGTTCTCCCAGGAGTAAGTTGTTGGTTATTTATTTTTCAAAATTAGGTATTTTTTTGGGAGTTTTGAAAGATACTCTATGTTGTCTTGTATACGTAGGAACCCCCACGCAACTTTCGGAATATTCGAAAAAGAGAAGACGCTATTTTGAAGTTTATGTTTTCAAAATACCCTCTTAACTTTATGTTTTCAAAACGCTAATTTGAAGTTTATATTTTCAAAATACCCTCTTAATTTGTGGAGGTCGATTGTAATGGCCTGGCTGTTGGGGACCGTGTTGTTGTTCTGCCAGGAGTGAGTTGTTAGGTTATTTTTTTTGGGAGTTTTCCAAACAACCCCTGGATTTTCTTGTATAGGAAAGTGCTGACCTTTGAAATTTTGAAGAGATTCTGTCATTTTGACTTCATGTTTTTAGAAAACCCACTACTCATTTTGAAATAATAAATCTGGTTAATTTTTTTTAATATTTTGAAAGCTTGGGATTTTCTTTGAATATTTTAGAAGTCAGGACTTTTTTCTTAAACGGAAAGTTAATAATATGGGTTTTTAAATATTTTAAAAGTTAGGGGGTTTCCGACAAATTTGGCTTGCTTATTTTTATTTGAAATTTTCCATTTTTTAAATGAACTTAAATTCTTTGTCTTGAATTGTGAAGGATTGGGTACCACTTTTCGTGAATTAGATGTAGTCTATTAATATGTTTCTTTTATTTGGGAAGTTTTTTGAACGTCCTCTAGATTTTGTCGTACTTATAGGAGCAAACCCCTTATCTTTTGTAATATGGAAAACAGCCGATACTTTTAACATTTAAAAAAACCATATCTCATTGTGAAATAATAAATAAAATGATACATAATATGTACACACATTTTGCATGCATGGCTTGTGTACACAAAATTTGTTTATATATTGTTTATTTATTATTTTAAAATGAGTAAGGGGTTTTTAAAAACATTAAGTTAAAATTGGTTTTTCTAGGCCTTTGTTTGGCATTATTTCTGTTTTTATGTTTTTTGTTTTTTAAAAACGAAAAACAGTTTTTTTTTTTGGTTTCTGTTTTCTGAAAACTGTTTTTTGTTTTCAAAATTGGAAATATTTTTTTTATGTGAATGCACTCAACATAGGCTTACAAAGCACATTAACAACAAATTACACAATATTTTTTTTGAAGAAAAAATAATTATTGAAAAAAAAACTTACACAAAGTACCATATTAATACATATGTTTATTCAGCATTATGAAATAATTATTCTTCCATTTATTAAATATAATGATCTATATACAATAAATATTTGTACTTATACTAGTATAATAGTTACTAGAAGTACTAATGCATAGATAAATGAAGTACCTTACTACTGCATATTATATCGAAGAATTCAACCAGAATAAATAATAATATTAACTAAAAACAAGTCATTAGAAATGAACCAATCAACAACAAGAGAAAGAGAACATACTGATTTGTGTTCTTAGACAAAACAAAAATATCTTTTAAGGTGAAGTGGCAAGATTCAAACAAAAAATACTTAGACAAGCAGAAATATATTATATAAAAATATTATATTTTGATATTGGCTGTTAAAGTGGCGAGATAAAAACAAGTTTTTTGTTGGATTGAGCATGTGTTGAGGTCCTAGAAATACCATATTTAAATGCGGTGTATAAATAATTAAAAACAGAAATCTTGAAACGAGGATTTGTCGTTTTGGAAATCTCGTTTTTATTTTGGTAATTCAACTGAAAAAAGGGAAAAGGACTGAATTTGCGAAATATGTTTCCATTAAATTTCGGGGGGAAAAAATGAAAATCGGAAACGAAATTGATGCCAAACGAGCCCTTAATATTTTGAAATTCAACCTTTTTTTTGGAAAAACGAAGTTAATAGTACGGTTTTTTGAATACATATCTTGTTCACTCAAAATGTGTTTTTGTATTATTTTAAAATATGTTGGAGTGTTCTTGAAATCAGGGACGGAAAGCCGGTTGTTTTTTTGAACATTTTTAAAGATAGAGATTTTCTTTGAATATTTTGGAAGTCAGTTTTTTTTAATATGGAAAGTTAATAGTAGGGGTTTTTAAATGTTTGAAAAGGTTAGGGGGTTTCCTACAAATATGACACTTTTTCTCTTTTGAAAAATTCCCTTTTTCTTAAATAAACTTGAGTTTTTGTTTTGAACTATGAAGGACCGGGTACCAGCAGATGGAGTTGTGAAATCCGGAAGAAGTACAGTCGATGAATCGAGTCTTACTGGAGAAGCCATGCCTGTTACGAAATTACCTGGGGTATTTCTTGTTATTACATTGTCATCGTTCAGTATAGTATGGTATTGTATTATTAGTATAGTATGGTATCGTAGTATATTATTTTCATACTACTAGTTCAATTAACAGTTCAATACTCAATTCAAACCCAGTTAATAGTCTATCATTTTGTTCATAATTCATAGCACAAAGTACATGTGTGACCCAGTTAATAATTTAGTACTCAATAATACACTTATGGCTCAGTCAAAATTTAATTCTGCAATTAAACTTTAATTCAATACTACTAAACCTTAATTTAATGCAAAAAACCTTAATTTAGGCAGAAGTGACAGCTGGCAGTATAAATCTGAACGGGCAGCTCACGATAGAAGTGAAGAGGCCAGGTGGCGAGACGGTAATGGCCGACATAGTCCGCTTGGTTGAAGAAGCACAGACTAGAGAAGCCCCTGTTCAGAGATTAGCTGACAAGGTTTTTTTTAATTTTTTAATTTTTAGTTAAATTTGCAATAGAGCCTGTATGTTATCATTTTTTTTGATGAAATAGAGCTCCTACATTATTGAAAGATGCAAAAATTACCTACATTAATGAAAATTGCCAAAAAAAATAAAACCAATAATGTTACAAAAGAAAAACCTTAGTTTTATGCCTTTTTCGTAATGGCTAAATAATTCCTCTATTCTTATTGAACAACAAGTATTTGTATTATATGATAATATGGATAATAAATATGACTTTTATTTTCCGAAATTATGGTTTTAGGTTGCTGGAAATTTCACATATGGAGTAATGGCATTATCAGCTTTCACATTTACATTTTGGAGTCTTTTTGGTTCGAAACTCGTACCAGCAGCTCTCCAACAATCAAACTCAGTCTCTCTCGCCTTGCAACTCTCCTGTAGTGTACTGGTACGCTGATTTACTACTTTTGATATGTATTTTTTCTAAAAATTAAAGAATTTAAGTGGTTTTATTTGTTGGAATATTTGTGTAATGCAGGTCATTGCGTGTCCTTGTGCCCTTGGGCTAGCAACTCCTACTGCTGTGCTGGTAATGACATAATTACATCTATACCCTACAAAACTTCAAAATATCACGTATACCCTTGTAAAAGTGAAAAATATCATGAGAGCATCCCTATAACACATAAGAAATATCATTAGTGCCCTCCCTTATTTTATTTTTGAAAAACTTTCTGAAGTACCCCTCTTTCTTACTTATTGATGTAACAATAAAAGACAAGCAAGGGTCGTTCGAAAATCTTTTGAAGCAAATATAGGAAGCAGGGGGTATGCATGTTATTTCTCATATTCGTAGGGGTCCACATGATAATTTTAGCTTCAACTCGTACCTTTTCCCAAAAAAAAAAATTATCTGATTAATATCCGATATAATTCTTACTTTTTATAGGTGGGTACATCATTAGGAGCAAGACAAGGATTACTTCTACGAGGCGGGAACGTATTAGAGAAATTCTCAGAAGTAGACACAGTCGTTTTCGACAAGACCGGCACTCTCACCACCGGTAAACCTGTCGTGACCAAAGTCTTGACTTCTCAAAGTTAAGCCCTATAATCCTATTGATCTCTCTCATAAATTTCATTTCATCATATTCTCAAAGTCGAGCTTGTTGTTGCCCTCAACTGTTCAACCAACTCATATTTTGACTGAATAGAGAATTATTATTTTTGGATTCAATCAGCTCTTATTTGAACCTTCCATCCTCTAAGCGCTGTCGTGTCAGCTAATCTTGACACGCAAGTGCATTAAAAAAAGTTTCTTGACAAGCAAGCGATGGTGTGGTACCCTTTTGACATTTAAAGATGATATCGGAACTTGTTCTTTGTGAAGTTTTTTAAGTTAATTTTATTTTTATTTATCGTTTATAAATAATTTGTATAAAGTGTGCCGTTTATTTTATGCGTCTATTCTAATTTTGTTAAAAGAAGATTGTGATACATAATTTCTTATGTCATAGAAGCTGCCATGTTATCGCTAATGTGTCAGAATCATGTATGCACTTAATTGCTGGAAGGGTTAAAAGTGAGCTAATTGAATAGTAGTTCAGGGGCTAAAATTGAGCTATCTCAATAGTTGAGGGGCCAAATTCAGAATTTCTTTTCCATATTTTTTTGGTGACCAAAGTCATGATTTCTCAAAGTTGAGTCTCCTCTTCTATTCATCTCTTCTCATCTCATATCATTTTTTGGTATTGTAGAAAGTTAGAACAAGATGTTGAGTGGTTATTTTTGTGAAATTGCAGGGATGGATTTGATGCGAGTTTTAGTGAAAATGAGGTGTTGAGTTTGGCTGCTGGAGTGGAATGCAATACAAACCATCCACTTGGGAAAGCTATCACTGAAGCTGCACGGAGTTCGCACTGCCTCACTCTGAAGGCAAGCTTTTATTTATTTTAGTTTTTTCTTTAATTTTCATTAACTGTTTATTGAGGCTTATTGAAAAGGAGAGTTAGTGATGCTTGGTCTGAGAGCTTCAAATTTGCAGAATTTCTTATTTTTGCTCTTCCAAAAGCTCAATGTATGAAATTTGGTAATTTATCTTTCCAGGAAATATCAAATTATCTGTGGCAAAACTCAAAAAATATATCAAATTTTCCTTTTCAAACACGAACGGGTTTTGATAAGTTTGAAAAGTTCTAATTTTATTAGATGTCTACATTTGATTTGACACTTCATAATTATGGAAGGGTATATTCGGCATATTTAGAGTTCTGATAGTAAATCTGATATTTCCAGTTTTGCAAGGATAAAGTTGACATTATTTTGAGTTTTTGGATGGTACATGAAACCCTAAACCGTAGAATCAAAATTTAATCTAAAATTTATTAAAATGGACAGGCGAATGATGGAACCTTCAAGGAGCAACCCGGTTCAGGTGCAGTTGCAACAGTCGGCCAAAACAAAATCTCCGTCGGAACCTTGGACTGGGTTAAAAGGTATACAAACAAACCAACTGCAATTATTCAATCAATCCACTAATTAATCAATAAAAAAAACTATAAATTATTTTGCAGTCACGGAGTGGTGGATAATCCGTTTCCAGATGCGGAAATAAACCGGCAGAGTGTAGTGTACGTAGGAATCGACAGTAAATTAGCTGGGGTTATTTATTTCGAAGATAAACTTAGAGACGATGCGAGACAGGTCATTGATGCTTTGTCTAAGCAAGGGATTAGTACTTATATGCTGTCTGGCGATAAGAGGAGCTCGGCTGAACATGTTGCATCTCTAGTCGGCATCCCAAAAGACAAGGTAGTGTGTAATATTATTTGTTAATTATTTTGATAACCACGGAATTATTTTTGTTTATTATTTATTATTTTTATTTTTCTATTTTGATAACCACCTATTACCTCAAGTACTGAGTAGGAGCTATTATTGGTTGTATAATTGTATTGCTAGAGGGACCTAATATCATTATGATTTGGATGAAGTATTTTGACATATTGATTTAATATAAGTAGTTATATCTTATAAAGGCCCCTCTGACTATGTAAAAATTTCGAAGTTGTACTCAATACTCAAGATGAGACACCGGTCATTTCAACAATATGCTTACGGGAAATTTGGAAAAGGTCCTGCATTATGCTAAAATTGCAAAAAAGCCCCTGTATTATATGAATTTACAATTTTTTTGGCAATAATGCATGTTTTTCCTGCAATTTCCATTAATAAAGGGGCTTGTTTGCAATTTTGGCATAATGCAGGATCTTTTTTTGCAAATTTCATTATATTTATTCAACACATTCTTTTGTTTGAAATTTGAATACATGGTGATTAAGTAGAAACTATAATTACCCAATGATTGGCGGAGGTGAATGTAAGGTGATTTAAGTAGAAGCTATAATTACTTATATTTCTTTAACACAGATTCACTATATTTCTTCAACGTGGGACTGACACCCCCTCACTCCCATTTACTTTTTGCAGGTGATGGCGGGGGTGAAGCCGGAGGAGAAGAAGCGGTTTGTGTCGGAGCTGCAGAGGCGGAGGCGGGTGGTGGCGATGGTGGGCGACGGCATCAACGACGCCGCCGCGCTTGCGGCCTCCGACGTCGGCGTCGCCATGGGCGGGGGCGTCGGCGCCGCCTCCGACGTCTCGTCCGTCGTCCTCATGGGCAACAGGCTCTCCCAGGTGATTAAAAAACGGATAGATGCATCGTTAGTCCATGAAGTTTAGCTGGATTGCAAGTTAGTCCCTCTACTATTGATTTGACATGCTTGGTACCCTGTACTTTATGAAAATATGCGTGATTGGTTCCTGAGTTTGGGACTAACCGTGGATAACTCAGTAAAGTACAGGGACCAAATGTGTTAAATCAATAGTATACGGACTAAATTGCAATAGAATTAAAGTATATGGACTAAAATTGCATTTATCCCATTAAAAACGCCCCTACACTAATTAAGAAGAAAGACCCCTAAGTTCATGAAAATTGCATAAAAGCCCATTGTGATTATTTATTCCATTGACTGAAGACGTAGGTGAGCCAGTGACGTCTAGGTGGTGTTTTGTTGGACAATTTTGTATTTTACCTTACAAAAACTAGAAATTACTGATTTAGCCATGGGAGCCGATAGTGATGTTTCGCATGTCGTCCTCATGGGTTTAATTAAGAAGAATGGGACTTATGTTGAAAAATGCTTTATTGTAATAGTGATGTTCTCGCCTGTTGTGTTGTCCCCATAGGCAACGGTTTATATCATTAGTTGGTGTTTTGTTAGACGGTTTCATATATTCCCTTCCGAAAACTAAAAAGGGAAATTTGCAAAAAAAAAACGTCCACATTATGCTGAAATTGCAAAAGATCCCCTGTATTATTGGAAATTGCAAAATTACAGGGGTTTTTTTGCAATTTGCAAATAAGTTAGGGGCTTATTTGCAAATTTGGGGACTAAAAATTTCTGATTTGCCCTTCCAAAACTGTGAATATCAAAACGATCCTTCATGAGAAGTCAATATGGAAAATTACTCTCTTGAAACACAAATTAATTTGGATATTTCTTAATTTTGGATGGATACATCTGATCGGTTGTTGAGCTTTAGAGGGGGAAATTTGATATGTTGAGTTTTTGGAAAGCGTATATAAAATTGCCAAGTTTTTCAAAGGGCAAGTGAGAAAGGAGGGAGTGAGTATATGTTAATCTTCTTGTGAATAATAGTACAAGTATTAGTTGAAGTATTTTCTCTATAAACTTGAATCAAAAGTATGTTATTCTTCTAAAATTAGTTAATAGACGCATTGGAGCTGAGCAAAGAGACAATGAAGACTGTGAAGCAAAACCTTTGGTGGGCTTTTCTCTACAACATTGTATGTATCTTCACCCTTTATTTATTAAAATAAGATTCTCACAACATCACCATAAACTATATATGGTTCCCTAAATTAATTTTATCATAATTTATTTTTCCAGGTTGGGCTTCCAATTGCAGCTGGAGCGCTTTTACCAGTGACCGGTACGATTTTAACCCCTTCAATAGCTGGAGCGTTAATGGGTTTCAGTTCAATTGGAGTAATGGCTAATTCTCTCTTGTTAAGAGTTAAATTAGGCTCAAATCAAAGACCAGCTAATTATAATTCTCAACATGAGAATAATAACAGGATTGGTTCATCAGATGTGGTTTTGGATGTTAGTGGAGAAAGAGAGGGTGAGAAATCTTGATTTTTGAACTGAATGAGAGAAGAAAATTGTATTGATTGGAGACAAAAGTATAACAATAAAGATGCCGAGAGTTAGGGCCATATTGTTTATTCTTTTATTGATAATATTATTGAATAAATGTCTTTGAATTGTGTCTTTATTTGGTGTTGTTTCTGCAATTATAACACTATCTTCATATGATTTATGAAAACCATCTCAAATTTCATTCAGTGGATTTTGTAACTAGGCTTTATTTCGGACTGATCTATTTTTTCACCTCTGAAAATAACTCTTGTTCATAATTCATATTTTATAATATTCCATGCCCTAATTTTGGACTATACTTAAAATCAGTTGAATATTTGTTAGGTATCTCAATCAAGATTTCCTTTTAGTTGTTTCCTTAGGCATGAAAGGGAAATTTTCTTGATTTCCAGACATTTGGGACAGGATAGGTTCTCAAATTTCCCTTTCGTTGATGTCTGCTGTTCAAATTTCTTTAGGATAGTCATAACCAACTCTACTTTTGCCATAATTAAATCAAATCTAAAATACTTAGTTCACACTTAAGAAAAAAAATTCATAAAAAAAGAAAAGCTGTTCAACTGTTCATCAGTATCAATTCAAACCGAATCAAACAAGGTAAACTGAACTTTAAAATGATATTTATACATATAACGGAATTGACTGAATATTTATTTGAACCTAATTATGAACTGTATAAACTGAATTCGAGATTGATATATTTGGTGAAAACCAAACAAGAGGAATATATTAATTTAAAACTGATAGTACTTGATTATAAATGCAATTTTTTTTTCTGAAGCTTTAGAATGCCTCGCTGAGATTGTTTTTATAAATTAAAACCAAAAAGGCCCAAGGCGCTATAGAGAAGAGTTCTTGGATATATTATAATGCTTGTAGAAATTAAGAAAAAAGGAGTGAACTACAGAAAGACAACTAGTACAACAAGGAATGAAAAAAAACAGCGCCCTTGAATTAAAGATATAACTAATTAAGCAAAGTTAACTACATTGTTGGCTTATTACATTTATTCAGCCGGTTTGATTATACAGTTAACTAAATAAAAAACTAAAAATCGAACATACCGAATGAACAACCCTATCCAAAATCTATATAGTTTAATTGAAATATGTTTTGGCATCTATCACCATTTAATCAGAAGGTATGTCTTGCATGTGTGATGGAATTCTATAAAATGGAAGCAAAGAATTATTGAATGGATTTATTTATTCTTCATTATTGATTCTTAGACTAATTTAAAATTGGAGATTTTCATACCAACTGGACCAACTCCGCTCCCAGTAAGTATGAAGCTTGAGGAATCAGCTTCTTAAAAGTTAAAATTATTTTTTATTCAAACAAAAAGTTGTAATTATTAATTGGGACCAGCTAATTAACTCCTGCAATATGTGGCTTCCCGGCTCCCGTGCAATGAGAAGACGTCATGTGTCCATAAAATTGGGAGCCATTTAAATTTACTCAGAGTTTCCAATTTTATGCACTCCCGAGCTTTCAGATTTAACTGACAAGATTATAAGCTCCAAATAACTCCCATAAAGTTTAACTTCTTGTTATTTTCAATAGTAGCTCCCTGCAGCTCCCATTGAATTTCTCATGTAAAGTATATTGTTAGGAATATAAAGATGTAATATTTAGAATGTAAGATATATTATTTTGATATAAAAATATATTGTATATTTTTGGCGGAGAAATATCTTCACGGGTCTCATACTCTAGGTCTCGGTATCTTATCACATAAAAAATCATAATGTAAGATAAAAGGTATATTGTTGTGAATATAAAAATATAACACTTAAAACGTAATGTATATTATTGGGAATATAAAAGTATAATGTTTAGAATCTAAGATATATTGTTGTAAATATAAAGGTATAATAGAATCCAAAATAAAACTATGAAACTTTAGGCTGAAAGATTTGAGAGCTCGGGAGCCAATAATATGAGCTGGTTGAAATTTTAGGCTGAAATATATATAGGAGCCACTATGAGCTAATAAAAAAGATTCAAGTATATGTATTGGCTCCCATATTTGGCTTTTATCATATTGGGAGTCAATATGAGCTAAATAAGACACGAGATCCAAATCTTTTTACTTATTAATTTCATGCTAACAATTAAAAAGATACTAGTTTAAATTATTTGATTGTTTCATTCAAAGATTTAGAATATTCTAAAAAAACTACACTACAGTAGCATCATTAGGGCTGCCAACTCTTAATACAATAGTAAAAACCAACAACATCACCACATACCAACAATATGTAAAACAAAAGATCTGATGCTGCATGACGCGAAAACAACAGTATACAGAGACACACACACATATATATAAATTCATTTTTTTAGGCAATATAAATGTATATATAACAATACATAGATAGTAAACAATATATGTAAATAGTACATAGAAAATAAAAAAATATATTGAAAAAGGGAAAAAATAGTATACCGTCGTGTTTTCAGATTTTCCATAAAACAATATATAAAGTTTAACAATACGTACATGCTATACAATATTTTAAAAATAGTGTAAAAACTGTATTCACAAAATAATATATAAACTATATAAAACAAAATAAATTCATAGAAATATTCTTTAATATAATAATACAATATGTAAACTAAACAATATTTATGTTGTAAAATAGTATAAAACAATATATATACATAGAAAAATTGTTTATATAATAAAACTATATGTAAACTAAACAATATATTTGTTGCAAAATAGTATATAATACATGTACAAAACAGTATATAAAGTAAACAAATATGTAAAACACAAAATGATATGATAATATATATAAATAATATGGATGAATGTATTGGTGCAATTTGGGACTTATATATCATTGCTCTCTTAACACTGGACCGGCTAATTATCCGTGTCGCGCAATAGGTGCGATAAATGGCGGTTCTTAATAGGAACTAGGGGTAGCGGACCCTTATATTTTGAAGTAGTAGCATATATAAATTATACTAATGTATTTTGTATAAAATTGGAAGCTATATATACATCTCCCTTTAGATTTTTGGTGTATTTTTTCATTATGTCCTTACGAAATACATTCTATTAGTAACGCGAGGTAACCTGTATATGAAACGGTTAATTAACTGAAGCTCAAAAATTATATTGTTAAATCATGTTACTGGATGTAATTATTGACCATACCATTAGTTGAAAATAACACATTTGTGACTGGCTGAGTAATTGGATCTAATTCTTAATTAATACATTAGTTGAAAATAAAGTATATTGATTGAAAAAGAAGGGGCAGTGCAATGGACAAAAAATGGTTTAATAAGGATATTTTTCATCCTTGTTTCCAAAACAAAAAATGCTTCTTTCATAAAAGCATTTTCTGCTCATATTATCAGCAAGAGAGAAAACCTTTTGAGTGCTGTTTTGCATTCTTAGACAGGAATGGTAATGTTGTTATTTCTGAAAATAGACATGAATTATTCAACTCCTTAAATTGCCATACAAAATGATGCTGACAAGACTCTTGTCTACTAACTTCAGCATTTCTTCTAGAATCTTTGTATCTTTAAAACCATGGAGTAGTTTACTTTATTCTAATTTTGATGATTCATGATAGCTTGACAAATGACTTTAATTTCCACACCAACTGGACCTACTCTAACCAGCTTTCTAAAAATTAAAACTGATTATATTTTACAATTAGTTTATATAATTAATCAATTTAAATCATATGAAATTTATTTAAGCCAACTCACTTTGCCGACAACTCTATCAACATAAGATAAAAAATATTCAATTTTTCATCTCATATTCTTGGCTAAACTCACGCTGATTATGATTTTATACTTTAGCTCCTATGAATATATACTCATCCATATATATTACGAACTACAGATCGAGACATTATATGCTATTGAATATGATAGAAACAAACCAGTCAACTAATTATAAATCCAACCATGCATGTTGATATATAATTTTATGTACATAAGTTTGTGTATATGTATATATATATATAAACGTGTACATGTATATGCAAATAGAAAAACACTGAGAGACACAAGTCAACACTCAAAAAAGCCAAAAAAAAATTCTAAGCAAAGTCATTCATGAACGGGTCATCAAGCAAGAACTCAGGCCAGGAGATGGCAGTTTTCACATCATTGGTACCCTTGGTCCCGCAAGTATCTTCTTGGTTCAAAAGTGAGAAATCGGTAAGAGGTGGGAGAGATGACTGAGACAACAGAATGGGTTTAATTGTTACAGTATTGTCCTCTCCAAACGATGTAGAACCTTGTAACTCATGCGTCTCGTTGTTCATCATTGGGACCTCAAAAAGAGAAAATGGTATATCTATCTCCTCCCCTAAACCGAGACTTTGTTGAAAATTTACTGGCGAAGAACCCAAATCGCAATTGCTTAAACTATCTAGATCAGTGCTGCTAGGTGTGGCCATGCTGTTGATGTGGCTATTCGTGCTGGGACTCGTTGATGTGGCATTTGTTGATTGGAGGAGGCATTGGAGGTATTGGAGTTTTGCGGTACGGGCTGCCTCAGCCTGAAGGAGGATTGAAGGGTCGGCCAGACTGTGGAGACTTGCGAGGGCCAGTAACTGGGGAAGGGCTGAGAAAAAGTCCGTTCTTGGCTGATGAGTCATTGGATCGAAACCCATTTGAATTAGTTTCTTTTTCAGATGTGTGTTCCAAAAGTTCTTAATCTCATTGTCTGTCCTGCCTGGCAGGTGAGTTGCAATTGCTGACCATCTGCACGTAGGAAAAGAAAATGCATAAGCTATTTATTCCGAAAGTTAACAAAGCTTATGATTTCATCTTGAGTATTAAGTGCAAAATATATATTAACACAAAAAATGTTGAAAATTGATACTAAACAATGCATTGTGATACTAAAATATACTACCGAGAGGAGAAAAATAAAATAAACATTGGCACTCAATGTATTAAACTGCTACTCAAAAAGATATATTAGAACTTAATTAGAAAAAAGATATATTTTAATACTGCAGAAGTATTACTTGTTGCCTAGGACAGAATGCAGGTTAAGGATGGTTTGCTCTTCCTCTTGAGAGAACTTGCCGCGTTTTATATCCGGCCTCAAATAATTTGTCCATCTTAGTCTGCAGCTCTTCCCACATCTATTCAATCCTAAAAATCAAAATATTTCACATATCAGAAAACAATATTTTCATAAAAATAATAATATTATGGACGTAAAAGACTTTTAAGGGATCAAACCAGCTAATTTAGGGAGAGTTCTCCAACTTCCATGGCCATTTTTGGTGATATAATCAACCAGCCGCTGATCTTCTTCGGGAGTCCAGGGCCCCTTTTTGAGTCCATTCTCATCACAACATGGAGACCTCCCCATTGATTTTCAAATTTGAATCTTATTTCTTATTTGAATTTGGATATGGTTTAATTTGGGGTACCACACAATGACTTGGTTATATAGATATTTCTTAAGCACTGCGTGAATTTGGGCATTAGTTTGTTGACTTGAGAGAGACTGATCATTGACTAGGTCAACCACATGTTCCCTCTAAAGCAAATTGCATGCGCCATGCACGTGAATTTTTGATTGAACAAGAAGTAAGGTCAATTTTTGAGGGTTATGATTCCTCCAAGGGAATTCCAAAACTTTTTCCTTTTACCATATAATAGAGATATTCAACAAGTATAATATATAAAAAGTTTAATTTGTGTAATATTCTCTATTATAATATGTAATGTGTAAATAATTAATTACTTTTACTTAGAACCAATTAACATAAAATGGAGCTTTGGTTTTTTAAGCGGTCCAATTAAAGGTAAAAGTTTCTATCTTCTCAGGCATAAGTATGACAAAGAAGTCCTTGAATATCTAACCTACTTCTTTATAAAATACTCGCCAAAGATCTAGGGACTTTGTTTAATCATTGTCTTAATTCATGCAAAATCATTTGCACTAAACATATACTGCTGCACTCCAGTATCTCAGAAACTGTAGATGTCTTTTTACTCTTGAACTTTATTGTTTTGATCAGCTGGTGAAATTACATTTTATGAAATTTCGACCCACAATACTGTTTACTAAGGATTGAAAGTTGAAACGTTTGATAATTTGTTAGTAAATTTAAAATTGTAATAAGTGAACTAAATAAATTATGCAGTATTGAAATCAGACAGATAATTGTGGGATTCCGCTAATTTCCCCTAAATGGAGTCCTCCAGTTGTTAAGTATATCGAGACGAATGGGACTAATAAAAGGATTATAGTCTACTTACTAAATTAATAATTTGAAGGGCGTGAGATCATTGATCCTCTTTTTTGGTGCTATGATATAATTATTAAAATAAAAAGGATAATGGCAACGTCAGTAAAATCTCCTACGTGCTTTAAAGAAAACCATGCCATGCACGCCATTAACGAAAGCTAACCAATCCATGACGTAGTTATAGACTTTATTAGCTATCCTTGCACTCAAATTTGTGCTTCTCATGCAAGTTTCAGAATTTTTTTGATTAGTAGCACTATTTTGAAGAATAATTAATTAAATAGCATGATTTTCAAAATATTTGGGTAGGTAGCACTTCCGCCAGATCTTCTGGCGGAACTGAAATAGTTCCGCCAGAACCTCTGGCGGAACTAGCTAGCTCCGCCAGTGGGTCTGGCGGAACTACACATTTTCCCAACTTACAATCAAAAAGTCCAAAAAAATGGTCTAGTTCCGCCGGTGGGTGCAGGCGGAACTAGACCATTTTCCCAACTTACAATCTGACCCAAAAAAATTTCAAAATTTAGGATTTAGTAACGGTTTTTAATAAAAACCGTTACTAATTACATATTAGTAACGGTTCTTTAATAAAAACCGTTACTAATTACATATTAGTAATGGTTCTTTAATAAAAACCGTTACTAATTACATATTAGTAACGGTTCTTTAATAAAAACCGTTACTAATTACTTATTAGTAACGGTTCTTTAATAAAAACCGTTACTAATTACATATTAGTAACGGTTCTCCAATAAGAACATACATATTAGTAACGGTTTCTTTAATAAAAACCGTTAGTAATTACATATTAGTAACGGTTCTCCAATAAGAACAAACATATTAGTAACGGTTCTTTAATAAAAACCGTTACTAATTACATATTAGTAACGGTTCTCCAATAAGAACATACATATTAGTAACGGTTCTTTAGTAAAAACCGTTACTAATTTCATATTAGTAACGGTTCTTTAAGAAAAACCGTTACTAATTACATATTAGTAACGGTTCTTTAATAAAAACCGTTACTAATATGTAATTAGTAACGGTTCTCCATTAAAAACCGTTACAGAATTGTAAAAAAAATCTATTTATGCATATTTGTAACGATTCTTTCATAGATAATAAATATCCAATAGCGCAATAGCGCCGCTTTTGTCCGCTATTATCACCGCAATAGCGGCGCTATATCGTCTGTAGCGGCCAAAACGCTATATTTGCTATTTTTTTGTTGCGAGTTGCGTTTCATAGTAGTTTTCCGCAATTGCGCGCAATTGCCCCGCAATTTAAAACACTGATTTTTACATATGTAATAGCTAAAATACTTGATTGAATATTTTAACATCAAAATAGTTGCTATATATATAATAGAGTAATGAATTTCACGTACTTCATTTAGAAAAAATGGTATTGAATGTGTATAGCATGTTGATGTATATGAGACTTCAAATACTTAATTAAGTACTTTTACCATTATGTACATAAAAAGAAAGCGATCATAACTAAATTACGTAATTACATTTTGATGCCTTATACTTCAAATTTATCATCCATTGTGCAGTAAAACTAGTGTTATGATATTTTATGGATCCTTTTGGAAGAATTGATCATGTAGAGTTTGAGATTTGCAACATTCCTAAAATTAAGTTATTTTTTTGGATATATTATGCATAAAAGTGCATTCTCTATTTAAAAAATATCAAAGTATATTTATGTAACCTCTCAATCTATATATTCCAGAAAAATATCTTTTTAGTAAATATCTGATCAGACTAGTACTATAAATAAGGCCTTCTCAACATTTTCTTTCTATGCAATTTTGTTTATATGTACTATATAGAGATGGAGATAGGCTAAAGTATTTTATTAAGTATTTGACTTCTCATATTTTATTACTTATCATCTATTTGATATGTATAATGATCCGTACTGTACATTTAAATAATTTTCCTTTAAATATGATGTTTTTGTGGGAAATGAGGGGGCAAGTTATAATTTTATTTTAAAAATGAATTTCGTATATATTAAAAAGACTAAATTATGTTGCTTATTTCATTGCACATATCTTTATGCATAATAAGATTTAAATATTAGAAATCAAATAATTAATTAACCTCTGTCTAAATGCGCGAAATGTTGGACAAGTTATGCATGAAAAATACGGAGCAGTTGTATGCAAACTTTGATATAAGACAATGATGTGGAAACGACAGTTTCCCCACCCTAACCAACTTCAAATGCCACTTGTTATTCTTCTTTTATATAGTTATTAGTTAACTTTATGAGGCTGCTTATGGAATTGGCAATGCCAACTCAATCATTAATTTGTTTAAAAAACTAATACAATAATTAGATATGTCAAGGTTTGACCTTGCACTCTCTACCAGCACCTTTTAATAAAGCCTCTTTAATCAACAGTTGTTACTTTTATGAAGACCATTGCCATTATGAATAGATTTGAGCTCTTAATCAAAAAATGTTCGTATATCAATTTTTAAAATTTTAAATATTTCCTTTGTTGTTTAAATTAATATATATTATATATGCATAATTAATAGGAATCGGATATGTTCTAAATACTGTCACAAATAGTAATTTTTAGTTGGAAACAAGTTCTTTTCTTTCAATTTATTGCTATTTTTGAATTTGTTTCAGAAAGTTCTCAAATTTAAGAACTAAAATATATATGTATGTAACAGTAAGTGGTACATATATTTGAAATTATTGCATATATTTATTATCGACAAATATGTCTTATATACTGGAGACAAGTCTGAAGGTGACACTTGAAATTTTTTTCTAGGGTTAGCAAGAGAGTAGTTAGATTCAACGGCCAAAATTTTCAGACATTCTCCTTTTCTTACGAACTTTAGCCCCATGTTTTGAAAATTTTAATTTACACGCCAACCATCAAATCATTTTTTTATAAAACAGAAAACCAACCTTCAGTCTTTTTCGTTTTGATGATTTTGGATCGTGTTATTTCGGACTTTTTTTTTCAAATAGTATTGATGTGAAAAAAAATTGATCAATTAGTATCGTTTTGAAAATAATTAAAAAACTACATTTTATTCAGTCTTTTTTGACGAAAAAAAGTTGTTCCGCCAAGAATCCAAACGAAACATCCATTAACAATTTAGCAGTCTTAAAAAATTTTAATTAGAGAAAAAATGCTGTTCTGCCAGGCTGTTTGGCGGAACATGTTAAATTTCTTAATTTTTAATGTTAACTACAAATTTAGCAAGTAAATTAATAAAAAAAAAATTACTTGCTCTGTAAAGCCCTTTGGCGGAACAACCTATTTTATATTTTTTTGCTCCTAAAAAACCTTTGAAAATTTATCAAAAAAATAAAATAAAATAAAATAAAATCATTGTTCCGCCATACTGTTTGGCATAACAATATTTTTTTTTTTGTTAAATCTCCTTACTAATTTCTAGTTGACGTGAAAATTAAAATTTTCACATGTTCTGCCAAAGAGCTTGGCAGAACATTGTTTTATTCTAACCGATACTACTTCAAAAAAAAGTCGTTATTTTGATTTTTCGATTGATTCTACAACTACAATTTTATATTTAAAGGGAGGTTAACATCTCTATTTTCAGGGAAAATTTACAAAGTTGTCCCTATATTATTGGAAATTGTAAAGAATTGCTAACCATACTCACATTCGACCTAACCAGCTGGACCCAAATTAAGAAATATATTAATAATATTTCATATAATGAACTAAATTTGGAGGAACTAAAACCTGGCCGGTTCAGTTCTAAAGCAAGTGGAGAAGAGAAATATGAGGGCCTTCATACATCATTTTCTCTCCCTTTCTCATCTTTTCTCCTTTCAAAACCTCTCTCTACATGAACAAATTACAAAATTAAACAAACAAAACTTAGCAAAGAAATACGCTTTTATTCTGGGAGCTTTTTTTTAATGCGTAGTTCAAAAATGATAAAAGTAAATTGATGACGAATGGAAACGAATAATTCAAAGAGGAAAGAGACTAAACACGATACAAGAGGATTATTACTCAACTCAAGAAATAATTTTATTGATAATTAATTGATTCTCCCTTACAATAGCCAATGATCCCTTATATATAGGCGAGGTTTTAAGGAATTGCCAAAAGAAATACTTTTCTTATTTCTAAACTTATTATAAAATACTATCTAATATAAAATATAAGATCGATGTCGCGAACGCCGACCGAGGCACAGTACATTGAGAAGCACCGCTAGCGGACACCGCGAACGCCGATCAAGGCACGGTATACATGTATTTTCTATTTTCTATTTTCAAATTTGTTTTTAATAGAGGTGGCAAATGGGCGGGTTGGGCCGGGTTCGGGTCAGGTCATTTCGGGTTCCGGGTCGTTCGGGTCACGGGTCGTTCGGGTCACGGGTCATTCGGGTCACGGGTCGTTCGGGTCTCGGGTCGCTCGGGTACGGGGTCGCTCGGGTACCGGGTTGTTCGGGTCTCGGGTCGATCGGGTCTCGGGTCGTTCAGGTCTCGGGTCGTTCGGGTTATGGGTCAGGCGGGTTCGGGTTACAGGTCAATCGGGTTATGGGTCATTCGGGTTTGTATTTCGGGTAATTCGGGTCTGTGTTTCGAAAAAGTTTGGTCTGTGTTTTGAACAATTCAAGTTTGTATATAGATAGACGAAATATCGAAAATTCGACTTAATTTTCATAGTTCCTAAATTGGAATCATGATCTAATTCGTTCACTGTCTGTGTAGTAAGAATCATCCGACTCTGATTGGAATCGGCCGAGTCGAATCGAAGAATCTGATTTTTTTAAAGTATTATCTTTAAATTAAAAAAATGGAATAAAATGAAAAAAAAAATTTTTAAGTTATAAAAATATGGAAAGATTCAAATAAAATATAATCATATACATTTGGATATATCTATTATATATGATATTTTTGACTATATTTTTTATTTAAGAGGGGCAATGAAAAAAATCGAAAAAAATAAAAAATCGAAAAAAATAAAAAAAATCGAACTTGGTTTAATTTTGTTGTTGACCATTTTATTGCACGATATTATATAATATTAATTTTGTATGTTGTTATTAGTTATGTGTTATTTATACAAAATGAGTTCACTATAACAAACCAAGTTTTCTATTAAAAATATTAATTCATTAATGTATTAATAATTTAATATCATAAGATGTGAGAATTAAAATATCATCATTATACACATAACACATGTAGATATACAACTTTTTCAATGTAAAATTACAGAAAGTCCAATACTTATGGCAAAATCAGCACACAAATATTCAGCTTCATGTTATTCATCTTGCATTACATGTTATTCAGGTTTCGAAAATTGGGCGGGTCATTCGGGTTCGGGTTCGGGTTCGGGTTCGGGTAATCCGGGTTACGGGTCGTTCGGGTTTCGGGCCATTCGGGTTTCGGGCCGCTCGGGTTTCGGGCCATTCGGGTTTCGGGTCATTCGGGTTTCGGGTCAGGTCGGGTTTCGGGCCGTTGACTTGTCAACATCTTCGGATCGGGTCAGGTTCGGATTCGGGTCGGTCGGGCGGGTTTTTCGGGTCGGGTCAGATTTTGCCACCTCTAGTTTTTAACATTATTTTGTAGTAAGTTTAGAAAAAAGAAAAGGGTTTAGGATTTAGGGTTAATGGTTTAGGATTTTGTCATTAGTGCTCGGCTTAGCAGTCAAAGGTCGATGTGTCACTAGGAACTATCCATAATCTTTCATATGTCACTTCATCCGTATTTTTTGGATAATCATCATAAAACACTGGAGTATCAAAAGTTTTCATTTTTTTCTGGAATTTTTCTTGTCAAGAAACCTCATTCCTTTCTTTAATTTTTTCTAATTTGAAATTAAGGAAGGTTGACCGCCTTCATAAATAGTCAAAGAGGTGCGTAATAGAACACTTATTAAGAGATTATTGTTTTCTTTTGAAAGTCAAGAATTTGAATTCATTTAGTATTCTTTGAACTTATTTTTGCACAAATGCTTCATTTAGAAATATTACACGCATGATGTTGAGGAATTACAACCTCTACTCTTTGGAAGAAACACAACAAGATTTTCTGTAATTAAAGAAGACCCGGCATGAAGAGAAGCCATAAAATAGAGGTGATATTATTTAATTATTTTTTTAAATTATGGAGAGCTTGAATGTCTCTCGCGTAAATTTATTGATCAAAATCATCAAAGTCCAGTTACAAATCATATTGTCAATAGTTACAAACAATAGAAAAGTAGAAAACAAAATTACAAATTCTAAAATAAAAAGCGTTGTGACATGTGCACACAAAAGACATGGGCATGAAGAGAAGCTATGAAATAGAGGAGATACTATTTATTTTTATTTTTTTTAAATTACGGAGAGTTCGAATGTCTCTCGCGTAAATCTATTGATCAAAGTCATCGAAGTCCAGTTACAAATCATTATTGTCAATAGTTGCAAAAAATAGAAAGAAAGAAAATAAAATTACAAATTCTAAAATAAAAAATGATGTGACATGGGCACACAAAATACATCGAGAGAGAGAATTATTACAACACATTAATTAGTATCAAATCATAATTAACCTAACCCCTTATTTTTCACCTACTTTTGAGCCCTCTCATTGAGCCACATCATCACTTTATCTCGACCGTTCGATCAATTTTTTTTAATCAAATTTCAACCTTTCATATTCTCAAATTTATTGATATTTTATGGCAATATGTGTGTGCCTATTAAAACATAATCATATGATTGGTTGAATTGGTGTTTTGTGTTCCATTCGCAATTTAGTGAGAATAGTTGAATTTGTTTCGGCCATCAGATCTTAATGAGATGATTTCAATAAATTATGGTCTAAAGTTATATTAAATATTAAAAATGTTAAGGGTTCATTTATTAAAATATAAATAATTGTTCTTTCTTTAAAAAAAATTAATTCTTAATGAAATATTTTATTTCTAATGTTAAAATCATCAAATATAAATTTGTTATAATTTCTTTTTATTTTGAATTCCCTATTGTTATGATTGCAATTTAATTTTTTTTTCTTGCTAAAATATGTGAATATAGACTATATGAGAGAACATGTAAAAAAATAATATACTTATTAACTTCTAACTTGTTTTTCGCATGTCTCCGAGTATTATTAAGAGACCTATCATCAATTTTCTCTCGGATGTCAGATCAAAATTTTTATCAAATCTTATTTTTTTCATTAAAATTATTATCATAATATCAAATTATTAGTTAGATTAATGTTTTGTGTTATATCTCCAATATGTGAGCACTACCGTCTCAAAAAAAAAAATCGAAAATTAAGAACTATATTATATTACTTAATGTATTATGGGTTTCAAAATAATATATGAGATTAATTTATACATAATCCATATTATTTTAACAACTAAAAAATAAGAAAAATAGTGGTGATAATATTTTGACAAAAATGAGTCATGTTAGTTCTATTTTATAGTATACATACTTTTCTCATATATATATAATATCATATTTTATTTTTAAATATTTTGTAAAATAAATAATTATTTTTATCCTTTTTAAAGTTAATTATCTATAATTAAATCTATATTTTTTAACTAAAATCTTTAAATAAATTACCTTGCATTTTTATTTGTTCCGATCTCGTTCATCTAAGCCTTGATTAATATTTGAGTTTTTTATATTATAATATGGCAAGAGATAAAGGCATAAGAAAATGAAAGAGAATAAAGAAAGGAATGGTATTTCCATCTTAGAAATCTTAATGTAAATATAATTGAGATTATATTATAGAATTATCTATTATTATAAAATTAAATGTGATATAAAAAATATTTTTGAATGAATAATAAATGGACGAGAATATATTATGATTTTTATGGTACAATTCAAAATGATTTTAAATATAGTAAACTTACTTAATATAATTATTGTATATTATTTATATACTATGAATTCATTACAAGATTTTTTTAATTTTTCATAATTATAAGTTATATATTATAGATTGATACATAATAAAATTAAAATATCTGCGCGCGAAGCGCGAGTATTATCCTAGTTAGGTTTATGAATTTGTAGGGACGAAGATACTATTAAATTCAATATGAAACCCTAATGATCCTTGCTTTACTTTTAAAGGAATGATTCCTCATCTCTATAGTATATTGGATCATCGTTACCTATATCATCTTTAACTTTATTTTTTTTTTGGAACTCTTTGTTGTATTCTTTTCCCATATATTTTCTACTTTTCTTCTTTGATTATTTGTTGTTACGATTGATAAGGACCAAATTGTTACACCCGGACTCATTTTCGATCCAAGATATAACGGTTGTATAATCTTAAGGATATACGATATTAAAATCGTATTACAACAACGGAAAATACAAGAAATATATAAAATCAAGTATTTAAAACTTTTATTTTATTTAATTATTATTACATTTATTTTATTTTGTATTATCCTAGTTAGGTTTATGAATTTGCAGGGACGGGAATACTATTAAATTCAATCTAACACCCTAATGATCCTTGCTTTACTTTGAGAGGAATGATTCCCCATCTATATGTTGTTTACTGAAGGGCTATAGGGGGGGTTAAATTGGCATAATTTCATGCGGAAGTGTGGATTTGATGAACACCAGATCTGTTGACGAAGTTTGACTAGGTGGTTGCTTTTGCTGTAACCACCCGTTCTCACTAGTGGCCCTTACCGCGTTCGCAAGCGCCTACTCTCCGGGTATGCCTTTCGGCTTCTTGTTCCACTAATCCAAATAGTATTTTCTCTTACAAGACCACGATTCACCGCGCTTTACAACAACTCGAGCGAAGCGGGGAAACAAAACTTACAACGATTTATTTCAATCAAAAAATAACAACTAACTCCTCACTAATTTCTCTCTAATCTCTCTAAAGAATATTGAATAAATTTCTTAAACACCAGCTGGGAAGAGATCTCAATTTTTGCCCTTTATTTTCGTTTTTCAAATTTTTCTATAATTGCCAAATATTGAGCTGTCAAATCTATCCAGATTTTGTCTGCTGTCAAGATCTCCATTTCTGACTTACTTAGAAGCTGAGTTTGAAATTTCTTAAAGAAGTGAAGTTGTATCTCTCTCTCTGTTATCTTTCTATATCCATATCACACTCCTTCAGATGATCTATGGTTCAAGATTTATGGCCCAAATACTGAAGATGTATCAGCAAATTCCAGGCTGATTCGGCTCATCTTTGTCGCTTCGCTCCTTTTTTTTGTTTTGATCCAAAAATAAAATAAAAACATAAATAGCTCCAATCAAGAACTCCATGACTCCCGGCTCCTTTGAATAAAATGTGTCACGTCCATCTTGAAGAGTACTCTTAGAACATCTTTCTTGAACTTACGATTTATCTGTACTAATCCATGATACTCAAAATATTATTAGTAACTTGAAATTGTTTTAAACATTATCAAACCGAGAACAATACTATATAATTTATTGGATCATCGTTACCTATTTCATCTTTGACTTTATTTTTTTTAGCTCTTTTTTGTATTCTTTTCCCTTATATTTTTAATTTTTTTCTTTGATTATTGTTGTTACGATTGGTAAGGCCCAAATTGTTACAGTACCCCAGATACATTTTCGACCGGAGATATAACGGTCGTATAATATTAAGAATATACAATACTAAAATCATATTACAACAGCATAAAATACAAGGAATATATAAAATCAAGTATCTAAAACTTTTATTACATTTAATTATTTTTACATTTATTTAATTTACTCGATATTGTGACGACACTAAATCTCAATATATGTGAAATACTAAACCTAAAATCTGGAAAGAGGGGAAAAAAGGGGGGGAGGATGACTACGAAACTCAATAAGAGTATACTCCGCATACATTAAAATTAATATTAATTTTAGTAAATAAATATTTAAATAAATCACAATAAATATAAATATACTTAAAACCATTTTATATTGGGATATTGATATTCTTATTCCACTTCAAGCACATAGATTCAATCATGCTCCGTGACATCACATAGAGATATGTCTTTCTGAGTTCATTATTAGGTGATTCAGCGGTCCTAGTTTCGCTCTACTAAGTACAGTCTATCACCTTTCGTAAATCAACACCTCGGTTTCACTCTGCCAAGTGTTGTTGTATGCACTTGTTTAAATTCATACTCAAAATATTTTACATAATCCATAAGACATTTTGTATTTTTTCAAAAATATTATATATTATTCTCATAATATTCTATTTTCAAAAATAATAAAATATTCATTACGAGCAATATAAGTTCAAATAAAATATAATTTATAGTATTAATATCTATAAAAATCATACTAGTCTAAAAATTGTAAACGATTTTAAGAGCATAAATCCTTACCGTGACAAGAAGAGAAGTTCTAATCGGTATTATCAAATTTTTATCTTGGATTCTTTTCTATCGAAAGTCTTTAAGTCTCCTTGAAAGACTACCAAGCGATCTCACCAGGAAATAGAATCGATGCATAACTTAACTTATTGATTGTAAATATGATATTCTTGTTGAACTTTCTTTAAATTAATCCAAAAAAAAAATGTTACCTTACTCCACAACGTGACTTCATTCCTAGACTTTTAGCTATAGAGAGAAAACAATTTGGATGAGATCACAAATAAGTGTTAGGATTCAGCTTGGCTAACAGGAACATGATTCATTTGATTGGAAAAAAATAACTAGATCTTCAACGGAGTGACACTAAATCATCAAGCAATTACAATAAGAATAGTCAAATCGTTGATTGAGTGGAGGGACAGAGACTAGGGATTAAGAGACTAATCTTGTTGAATAATATAGTACGGGGAGTGTACCTTCTTATTTTTATATTTTTTTCTTTGGATGATCTTGTGTCATTATGTAAATATGAATGCTTTAATTTAGTATAAATAAAAATAGACGATCGTCTATTGCGTATTCTTAAAAAAAAAAATCATAATATATGGAAGTTTCACAATTAAAATTTTGTGGCCTCTAATTAGCTGCCGATTATGAAGAGAAAATTTTATCTATGACCCCTACAAAATTTGAAAATATAAGATACATAAATAAGTTATATCTGCTATTATGTATCTCAAATTTTTTTAATTAACGCATATATTTAGTTGAGTGAGCGACATACCATATTTTACTTAAACAATTAGTATTCTTATTTAAAAAAATATTTAAAAATAATAATGATCTTTGTTCATCAAGACTAATAAGATATGTTGCACAGACATGGACACGGGTGTCATGTCTGACACGACATGGATATGATCACACGGCAGTTTTAAAAGAACTTGAGGACACGACACGTTTTATATATATTATTATATTATTTTTATGAATAAAATATATAATTTAATTATTGTATATATTATTTTTGTCAATTTTATTTTATTTTAAAGGATTATACATAATATTTTTACCTTATAATTAGAAAGTCATACGTAATATTTTATAATTGATACAATATATATAACATTTGAAGTTGTACTTTATACGTGCATACAAGATATTTGACGTTTTACATGTTTGTGTATGGAAACTTGACGCTAAATAATCAAAATTTACTTTAAATGTGTAGTCCCACAATTACTGAAATAGAAAAGTGAGATGAACTAGGTTCTAAAATAAACTTGACGCTAACAAACGCAATGCACGTGTCTGAGAAGTATCCTAATGATTTTTAATAATAAAATATTTGACACGCCACGTGGTGTGACGGACACGTGTCTGACACTGACACGGCCGGATTTTGGAAGTGTCCGCGCAACATAGTTAATAAGTGATCTTATTAAAAACTATTTTAAATTGAGGTATTATTTTTATGTTGCACTAAAACTAATAATCTCCTAAATAACTATAGAATGAATTAAAGTAATTCTTTAAAAAATTTAAGTTAACATTTATTAAATTGATTAAATTAATTTATCTTCTTGAATCATTCAACTCATATATACATTTTACATTTAAAAAAAAATCATAAAAATATACTATACTAAATTTATTTTTCGAGACAATCTAATTTGAATATTTTACAGGGATAAATTCAAATTTTTTCGTTTTCTATTACTAAACGATAACATATGGATTACACACATGTGAACTCCTATGTATATACAGGGACAAAGTTTGACTGTATTACTAAAAATAATTTTTAGTAAAACACTACTAATATATACTACTATGTCACAATCTTAAAATAATCATGACCCTCACAGTCTCTATTAAGCTTAATCCCTGTGAATGTAGTATATAAGTTAGTCTTTTGAAAAATTCCATTAATATTCACGAGAAAAATATGATATTTTAAGATTGTTTGGTGGGTGTATGGAATTTGTTTGTCCTAAAAAAAATGGCTAACAAAATTATTTTTTCATAATATTTCATATTTTGTGGAGGTATACATATTACATGGTATTTTAAGATTTTACACGAACCTTATGTAATGATATATATTATATTGTTCACGTCTTACATATACATTTTTTACAACCCATGTTGTGCGGACACTTCAAAAACCCGGCTGTACCCGTTTTAGACACGACGCTCCTCAGACATGTGTGCGACACACCACGTGGCGTGTCAAATATGTTATTATTAAAAATCGTCATAACATGACACTTCTCAGACACGTGTATTGGGCTTGTTAGCGCAATTATTACACTATATCATCTTTTTATTTTAGAAACTAGTTCATCCTACTTTTCTATTCAAATAATTGCATAACTATATATTTAAAGTGAATTTTGATTATTTAGTACCATGTTTCCATACATAAACATGTAAAATGTCAAGTATCTTGTATGCACGTATAAAAGTACAACTTCATATGTTATATATATTGTATCCATTATAAAATATTACGTATAACTTTCTAATTATAAGATAAAAATATTATGTATAATCCTTTAAAATAAAATAAAATTGACATAAATAATATATACAATAATTAAATTATATATTTTATTCATAAAAATAATATATATATATATATGTATATATATATATATATAGTATATATATATATATATAAAATAAAATTGACATAAATAATATATACAATAATTAAATTATATATTTTATTCATAAAAATAATATATATATATGTATGTATGTATGTATATATATATATATATATATATATATATATATATATATATATATATATATATATATATATATATATATATATATATATATATATATATATATATAGTATGTATGTATGTATATATATATATATATGTATATATATATATATATATATATATATATATATATATATATATATATATATATATATATATATATATATATATAGTGTCCGTGCAACATATCTTATTTAAAGGATATGTCCGTGTCCTAATTAATTTTGAGATTTGCCGTGCCTTGCCATGTCCGTGTCCGTGCAACATAGGTTATAACCTACTTAGTTACACCTTTATTTAAAGAGAATTCTACACATAATCCATTTTCTAGCTATACTAACTTTCTTTCGATTAAAACACTCACAGAATTCCTAAATACTAGGATACTAGCGCTTCGCATTGAATATTTCAATTTTAATATTTATTTTAATCTATAATGTATAATTTGCAATTTGCAATTGAGAAAATTCAAAATTAAAGTTTGTGAATCTATAGTAATAAATAATATATAATAATTTATCAAGTAAGTTAGTTATGATTAAAATTATTTTGAATTACATCATAAGATATTATATCAATTTTTTATTTATCCAAAAATATTTACTATCGATTTAATTTTGTACGGATGTATTACTCAAGATAAATAAATTTATATATGAGAAATAAAATAACATAAAATATAAATTCATAATAAATAAAATAATAACCCAAATTTTAGAAAATTAATTTATGATCTCAATTTATATTTGCATTAAGATTTCTAAGATTAAAAGGCTTATTGTGTTTGGTTTTCTTATGCCGCTATCTCTTGACATATTATATTAGAAAAAATAAATATTAATCACGCTTAAGATAAAGGAGATCGGACAAAATAAACTGCAAGTTAATTTATTTTAAAGATTTTAGTTGAAACTATATAAAATTAAATTACAGATGATTAAAATGTAATAATTATATTTAATATTATAAATAAGGGAATAATATGTATACTACATAGGAAATTGTTACATAACTCATTTCTCTTCAATAAATTCCCACCTACCATTTTAATTTTTTAATCTGTTAAATCGTATGGATTATGTATAAATAAATCACATATATTATTTTAAAATCCGTAATGCATTAAGTAATACAATATAGTTCCCATATTTTAAAATTTTATTTGAAATGATAGTTCTCATGCAAATAACGGAGATATAACACTCGATCATTAATCTAAGTAATCATGTGATATTATGATAATAATTTAAATGAAAAATAAAGATATAAATTTTTTGATTCGACAACAAAAGAGAGAAAATTGAAAATATGTCTATTTTGAATTTTCAAAGAGAGGTCAAAAAATGAAAGGGAGAAAATGAACATATATATTGTCAATATTCACATATTTTAGTAAGAAAAAAATGAAAATAAACTATAAAAAAATGGAATTCAAAATAAAGAGAAAATTCCAACAAATTTATATTTAATGATTTTAACATAAGAAATAAAATATTTCATTAGGAATTATTATTTTTTAAAGAAGAAAAGAAAAGTTATTTATATTTTAATGAGTGAGCTATTTATATTCTATTTGCATTAATATTTTGACATAACTTTGTACCATGCTTTATTAGAATCATTTGATTACGATTTGATAACCAAAAATAAGTTCAACGGTTCTTACCAAATTAACTAATTATATGATTATGTTATAATAGCTGCACATATATTGCCATAAAATATCAATAAATTTGATAAAATGAATGACTAAGATTTAATAAATATTTTGATTGAACGGTCTAGATAAAAATAATAATGTGACTCAATAAAAAAACTAAAAAACAAAAGAAAAATAGGAAGTTGGAATTAATTATTTGGAGGCTGTACATTCCGCCTATCGAGTATTGCGCACTTAATCCGACGGCGCACATTTTGTTGGCTAAAGCATCCTCTAACATGTGCGTTGGACGTTCCCCCAACCCATATAAACTAGAGAAATATACCTTTACCCGTACTTTATAGACTTGTAATTATAATTGACAATTTTCATTATAAGATTGCTTCTAAAACTGAATTATTCTTGTCGGATGGATCACCTCCTAGACCGGAAAAAACACCACCATAATATGCTTACTTTAAATTTTGTCACTTTGTTGTGAACCCTATTATTGGGGTTTCAGATACCTTATCCTTTTTATTCTCATCTTTTTTGTTAATTTTTTCTTGCAACACCGTCCTTGGACTTATATATCTCTTTTACTTTCTCTAACATTTTGGACATTTATGATGATCAGCGAAATATTTTTTAGTTGTCACAACATTATTTGTTAACCACATCATCTCTGTGTTTTTTTTTTTTTTTTTTTTTTTTTTTGAGGAATCATCTCTGTGTTTGTTGAGCGATCTGTCAAAAAATTAGAGAAAGTCGTAGAAAATATTCCGCTGTATTATTATGATACAAAATTTGGGGATATAGAAATATAAAAATATTCAACCAATGTATCATTTTGTCACTAGAACTTTTAAGTATCATTTTGAACAAAATAAATGAAATTTCAGGTGTACTTACACGTCAAACCTATATGAAAAAAGTAATATATTTATCGAAACACCAAAATTTATGGGGAAAATGAATTAATAAAAGCAGTAGAGATTTTCATGTAAAAACAATAGAAAAGGCAAGATAATTTGGTAAGTTTTGTTTGATAATGAGAAGAAATTTGAAAATTCATATGGAGGTGGGTAAGACTCCATGGCTGGTGCTGTCTAAATCAAATGATGTGTTGAACCTTGTTTAAATTAATTCATATTAATTCATATTTTATGGCTGGCATCTAGCTAGCTATCATTAGAGATGACAAAATCTGATCCGACCCGAAAACCTGATCTGACTCATCTGAACCCAAGCCTGACTCGACCCGAAAATATTGACAAGTCAACGACCCGAAACCCGACCCGAACCCAACCCTACCCGAGACCTGAAATATCCAGAACCCGAATGACCCGAAACCCGCAATACCCGAGACCCGAATGACCCGAGATCCGAATGATCCGAATGACCCGAATCTAAATTACCTGAGCTTGTATATAATGAATGAATGGTCATACACCTGTTGATTTCACTATTATACTAGTATTATATATTATTTTATAATATTTTATTTTGCTTCGTGTAATGTCATCATATTATTTTAGAAAATAATATATTAATTATATTTGTTTCTAAGACATAAAGTTCTATTTGAGACTTTTGAGCTCATCAACCTCCTTTTACAACTTACGCAAAATTGAAAATAGATAGATATTTATTTAATCAAAGATTTTTCATTACAAGTTAAACATGTTGCGTAACTAGAGCTGACAAAATTTAACTTGACCCGAAAACCCGACCTGACCCACCAGAACCCAAACCCAACCCGACCCGACCCACCAGAACCCAAACCCAACCCGACCCGACCTGACCCGAAAATGTTGACAAGTCAATGACCTAAAACTAGGCTTGTCAACGGGCCGGGTCGGGTTCGGGTTTGGCCATACCAAAAGCCGATCCGAAAATTTCGGGTTTGACCCGAACCCGAACCCGAAAACTTTACGGGTTTTATTTCAAACCCGAACCCGAACCCAACCCACGGATAACCCAAATCCGTGGGTAAACCCGAAACCCGGAATAAGTTCATTTTTTTCAAATTTTGACATAATTTATACAAAATTAAAACTACAATATAATTCATAAACAAATAACAATTAAAATATTTAAAATACAAAATAGTTCAAATTGCATAAAATTAATAAAACATCAAATTGTCCATACAAAACATCAAATATTTTGATAGTTCAAATATAACAAATAGTTTGAATAGTCCAATAAACGCAAAATAGTAATATCCCAAATTCAACAAGCTACAAAATCACGATTCACGATCTTTCTACGCTTGGTCGCCAACATTATCGGTTGCATAGGATTCCAAAATCTATAAAATCAAACAAATTTAATAAGTATTTAAGTTTTGGATTCGGGTTCGGATTTTCCACGGATCGGATAGTGTCAAACCCGAACACGATCCGAACCCGTTTTTGTTTTCGGGTTTGAACCCGAACCCGATATGTGGGTTTTTTTTGGGTTTGACCCGATCCGTTCGGGTCGGATACCTACTGGATTCGGGTTGAACCCGATCCATTGACAAGCCTACCTGAAACCCTACCCGACCCGAACCCGAACGACCTGAGACCCGAACGACCCGAGACCCGAAAGACCCGAGACCTGAATGACCCGAGACCCGAACGACCTGAAACCCAAATGACCCGACCCGAACTCGATTCGACCCACCCATTTGCCACCTCTAGCTATCATATTAAGAGTAAGTGCAAATAGCCCTTGCATTGCATTATGCTTGAACTGCAAAAAGTTACAATTTGGCTACATGAAAATTAATGTCTTAAATAAAAGAGCAAAATGAACACATGAAAATTAATGTGTTGAAAATTGTATTAATTATGTGTCATTTTTGTGGAGAATTGAGAGGCAACTTTCATCAAACAAAAACTTACACATTCAGTACATTCATTTATCATAGAGGATATGCAAACCCAGAGTCATGCATATTTAAAAAGATGGATAAGCTCAGTTGATACTTAAGCAAATTTAGACTTACTGATGATTGATTTATTTATTATTTCTTTTTTTAGGTACAATATCAAATTTTTATGCCTCAATTTCCTACTATCAATCCTTTTTCAGTTCTTTTTGGTTTCTAATTAAGCCTGATGAATTTTGATTAAATTGAGATGTACAAAATCGTTTTCGAAATTGTTCTTTTTTTAATTTTGAGGCGTATTTTTTCAAGCGTTGAATTTTCATAACGAAAAGATGCGATAGTTTGGAAAATCATAAAATGGTGCATGTGATGCATCGGTTTCATCAAAAGGTGTATGAGATATATTAGATTAATGAAATGGGTAAAGATGCATGTAATGATGTACATGATGCATCATGTTCATAAAAAATTGCGACTTAATTGAAAAATGCATGTAATACACTATTTTGTAAAAAGATGCATGTGATGCATTCAATGCAATGAAAATATGTTTGGAATTTTCTCGAATGGACGCATTTGATGTATTAGATCCTTCGAAAGTGTGCAAAATGATATATGTGATAAATCAAATAAATTTCGAAAAGATGTATTCGACACGTTAAAATTTTAACGAAATTTATGATTTCGGTACTATATAGAATAAAAAAAACTCGGGGCCGCTGCCCCCGTCCCTTACGAGGGCACTGCCCTTGACCCGGCCCGCTGAGTCTAATTATATTATAATATTTTCTTTTATTTCACAGAAAATTAGCTCCATTAACGTTTTCTAGGAAAACTTGTAAGATCGTTCAGAGATGTGGGTGGAGACAGATAAAAATGGAATAGAGGATGAATGAAAGGCAAAAGTAGAAATCAATTATGTGGAGAGAGAGAGAGAGAGAACATTAAATTGGGGTAAAATATGTATAGACACAATTGAAAAAATCATTAGCGAGGGAAATTCACAAACATATTAAGATCCAATGAGTTTCCAGAAATGAAAGCACTAAATACCTAATTGCTGAAATTACCAAATTATAAAAGACTAGGACAATCCCCGTGACTTCGCTGTGGTTTTTTTACTTGTTAGTATTTCATAGTTCAAATTGCTTAAAAAGTCATTCATGGCTAATAACTTAAAAAATGATAACGATTAAAGATTTACAATAAGTAGTTGCATCATAACAGTTCGCCCTTGTATATATATGTTTCCTTGAAACAATATTACGCAACAGGATTAAACAAATCACAGATACAATTTTATCATCATAAATAAAAAAATAGAATTCTAATGCCATTATGTCAAAATAACATCCACCACAAAATGGAAGGCAAGCTTTTGATTGTTTAACAAATCAAGGAAAATATAATTATGTAAAATTAATAACAACAATATTATACATACTAAATGATACAATACTGTATATAAATATGATAAAAACATATTTCCATGTGGACTTGTGCAAAACCCCATAATATCATGGATATTCCTATGAAGTGTAAAATATATGTGCAACTCTCTTATCTTCAATCTTCGACATGCCAAAAGAGAGATAATAAATAGGTGAGTTATTGTATTTGCAAGACCTAAATGAAAGGTCTGTAAATTACAAAGCAAAGTTCAAATTAGAAAAAGTCAATTAGCTATTGTAATCGCCATCTTAAAAAGAGCTCCAGCTGTAACATAAACTTTCTTGTACTGATTTTCGGTTAGATTTTATGATTGTAGCATTACCATTTTGCAAAATAACACTGGTAGATTAACTTGGTTATTTATTTAGGTGCCATTACGTTTCTTTCATTTCTTAGATTGGTCTTTAAATTTCACAGTTTTATGGGTAAATTGACTCAAAATTGGGTCATATTGATGCTAAACTAAAACAGAGTTGGTCAACTTTGGTGGTATTAGGCATAACTGAGTAAAATTGAACCTTAATTCAAGTAATTTACAAACTTGGGGTAAATTAAAAATTTATCATGCTTACCAAAAATCATCGTAGCATCTTTTAATACATGACATATCGGATACAAGGACTCCAATGAGATTGCCATTTTTCTATGCCTTTTACATGCTTTTTTATCGTTTCAACTGTGAGTGAGATGGAATAAATATTCTTTTATCATTAATATTTTTGTTTTTATGACAAAAGTTGCTAGATTTGGATTTAATTAACACCAAACGATGCTCTCTGAAAAGAAAAAAATAATAAATGCAGTTAGTGAAATATAGTAGAAAAACAAAAAACTATAGAATTAGTAAAAATTGCAAAACAAACCCTGTGTTAATAAATTTTGCAAAGAAAAAAGAAACTCAACATTCTTAAAAAAGTCACAATAACTACAGAATTTGCTAGATGAATCAATATATCTTTTAGGGTGACACATGTAGAGCTGAAATTAAGTTCAGTTCAGATTTAAATTAAGCAAAATTAAAATCTGAAGAGACATTCATTGACTTTCTCCATAGTGAAGGAATTGCGGCAGCTAGCAAGAGAAACAAGATTTGTGGATATAAAGTCAGCACTTCATCATTGCCCTTCAAAAAACATGAAAGAAAATTAATAAATAATAAATTTCAATATAAATAAAACCTTAAAAAAAGAAATTAAACAAAGCAAAAATACATGTGAGAAACTTTGGTAATTACTAATTGCCCAGCCGACATTAAAAGTAGCAGAAAAAAATTATATGGAATTGTCTTTAGTTGAGGCTAATCAGTTTTAAAATTTTAGGGGATCAAATTGCGACCAAAAGGGATCCATCAGCATCCCACAGTTTAAAATGCCCAAATCTTTGTATCTGCCAAAAAATTTCCCTAATTACTTCATAAAAAAGATTTTGAAAATTCACAATTTATGCTTTTTAATTATAAATAAGTACAGATTTTTTTTGTGCCATTTCTCCAACAAAATAGTTTTGCATCAGCAGTCTGACCCGCAAGCATCACAATAGCTCTATCTCTGTTAATAAATATAATTTAAAACTTAGTTCTTCAATATTCAAAATACATCTTATGAAAATGTTTTAGCCATAAAACCGACAAAACACGAATCAAACAAAAGGATAAAAATGATTTATTAATTTAAGAAAACTAAAGAAAATATATAGCTGACACTTAGGACTAACCTTAGTTAGAAACAATAATAAATAAGTGAATCAACAAGCAGATGTGAAATCAATTGGATGAAGAACGAAAAGTAATACTTCAAGAAATGGGCAAAATTACATATATCAGCCCGCCTTTCCTTGCTTCAATTGACGGAAAAAGATGAGACCTAAGCCTGCCGCAAGGACAAAAGTAACATTCAAACTACCAGGTGGAGTCATAAATTTAGACTGAGGGTTTGTCCTGTCTACGTGACCTTGATAATCTTTGGAATAATTTCATATATGTCATTACAAAAACACAAAATATCATATTTGCCACTCCAAAATTGCTAATATCATATTTGCCACTCTAAAAACACAAAATCTATCAAATTTGCCCAGAAGTTAAAACCATCCATTTTTTCCATTAAAACTAAAGATCCAATCATCAAATTACCATTATACCCCTATAATAAGAATTTCATATCTACCACTTCAAAACACATGAAATATTTGTCATTCAAAAGTTGCTTATATCGTATTTGCCATTCTAAACACACAACTCTACCGAAATTATTTCTTAAACCTCATAACATAAATAATTCAATTCTAAGCTATATTTGTCAGAACCAAGAGATGATGACTGAGATAAGAAATAATTTCGGTAGAGTTGTGTGTTTAGAATGACAAATACGATATAAGCAACTTTTGAATGGCAAATATGATATTTCATGTGTTTTGTAGTGGCAGATATGAAATTCTTATTATAAGGGTATAATGGTAATTTTATGATTTCACCGTTAGTTTTAACGGAAAAAATGGATGGTTTTAATTTTTTGGCAAATTTGATAGATTTTGTGTTTTTAGAGTGGCAAATATGATATTAGCAATTTTGGAGTGGCAAATATGATATTTTGAGTTTTTGTAATGGCATATATGAAATTATCCCATAATCTTTTACCAGTTTCAATGCAAGTACTCAATAGTGCCATAAAATTTGAAAAAAAAAGTTGGTACCAGAAAAGAAATGCATAATTGAATAATATTTGCACAAGAAAATTCCGAAAATTGAAAGAAACGGAAAAAGGGAGATGATGCGAACCTGAACATTTCTGGTGGAAAATTCAACACCGATTATGGATCTAAAACTCGAGGCAAAATTCATTCATGATGAAACGGAAGAGAATGTTGACTTGCCGGCGCTAAAATCCGCAATTAGGGCTCGTTTGGCAAGTGGAATTAGGGAGTAGAATTAAATTTTAAGATGGAGAAATATAAAATTCTAAATTAATTAATTCTAAAGTTTGTTTGGATGTTAGAAGTATAAAATTCCGAAAAACATAATTTCTTGTTTGGTTGTTTGTAAAAATATGAAATTATGTTATGATTATACAATTAGTAATAAAAAATATGAAATAATATAATATAAAGTAATATTATATTATATTATATTATATTATTTTTATTACATTATATTTCATTTTATTTTATTTTATTATGTTCTCTCTTATTATATTAATTTGTTTTATTATATATTATTTATGTTATATGTTTTATTCTATATTATTTATGTTATATGTTATATGTTTTGTAATATAATATAATATAATATAATATAATATAATATAATTTGCCGCACTTTGGCATTCCAACTTTTAGAGAGAATTACATTTGGGTAAAATTGTATAGAGAGGAAATTCCAAGAATTACGTAATTCTTATTCCAATGATTTGCCAAACAAAGAATTTGTAGAAAATGAAATTTTGAAATTCAATTCCATCCAAAATTCCTTGCTCCAAACGGCCCCTTAGGGAATCTCGGGTGGACAACGAGGCAGTCACCGTGTGAAGAAAGAAGCAGCCACGTGGAATCGCCGTCCTTGTGTCCAGAGAGACAGTGGCCGTGGTCATCGACAGGAATCGCCTGAGATTGAGGGATTGTTTTAAGTTGGGAGGGAGAGGCGTGATGATAATTGGGAGGGAAGAGGCGTGAATAGGAAAGAGGTGACTTCATAAATCAACCAACGATGTTAATTAATCATAGATCAACGGTTTTAGTTAATCTCAGTACTGATAAGACGGTGAATAAAATAAAGCTGACGTGGTTAACGGTAGAATCAGAATTTGGGTTAAAAAATTGTATACTAGAATAATAATAATAATAATTACTGGGGTCTAGTTTAGGATTTAGGGGTTAGGGTCTAGTTTAGATAGGTAAATTATTGTAAATGACTGTAAAAATTTTCATTATTAATATTAAATTTTCATTTGGATGGGGGACAATAAAGCTCCCTACAAATTTACTAAAATTTTTTTTTTACCACTTTCTCAAAAAGTTACATGTTTCTATAAATAAAGTAATACTTTATTTTACACCAGTATCAAGTTAATAAATTTTTTTGTTTTATATAAATTACTATTTTCCTTTATTTATTATGATTTTATTTGTATTTTAATTTTGTTTTCTCGTGCTTGAATGGAAGAAACTTTGAAGATGTATTTATTGCACATTACCAATTGGTAGTGGATATGCAAATTTATTATCATGCATACTTAGAATTCGGATAAACTCAGTTGAAAATTAAGCAAATTTAGACTTATCGATGATTGATTTATTTATTATTTCTTTTTTTGGGTACAATATCAAATTTTTATGCCTGAATTTCCTCTATCAATCATTTTTTTAGTTCTTTTTGGTTTCTAATTAATCAGACCATCCCTTTATAGCATTGTATCATATGATACTGAACTATTTTGAAGTTACATTTCCTGATAGATATACAACATTATTCTAAAATCTTTTGCTTAATATTTTATTATAATTTGTTTTTTCTTCAAATTACAGCGGTATATTTGAAGAAATATAAAATAAAAATTAGTATAAAATTCCAATTATTGACTTAGTAGTATAAAATAAAAATTAGTATGCCAACGTCAACCCCAAAAAAATATGAAAATTTTCTTTAATGGTTAACCTTGAAATGAGAGGTACAATGTACATTGTGCATTAGCAAGTTGTAAGATGGTTCTCAACTATTCGGTGAGTGCTCATATTCTAAAAATGAAATGCTACATCGACAAACTTGAGAAATTAGGTGTTCCGTCGGCCATGAGATGGTTACCGATTTAATTCTTAGATCTATTGCTCTGAATTTCAAGACATTTATTATGAACTATAATATACATAATGTAACACCCTAGAACAAAATTAGTGGAAAGGAGGCTAGTTGATTAGTTTCACTTTGGATAGTAAATGAAAATTTGAGTTACTTAAATATGTTATTGTATTAACTACTAGCACCAACCAAGTTTAAACATTTTTCAGGACAATATGGTATGAGCATGATGGTTGGACTAAGTCAGTTAATGTACTAGACTCATATAAATGATATTCAAAAAAAAATCATAGGGTTATCGTGCGGCCGAGGGCATACGTATGTGTACTGGGAGAGAGCCCGGAGGTACTATCGTATGGCGCCGAGATGCGCACGGATGTATTCTAGGACGAGACTGGAGCCACGTGTGAGTTCTGACGAGGACGTCAGAAGTTTAAGTGTGGGAGTTTTTAATGCCCGGGAATAAAATTAGTAGAAAGAGGAGCTAGTTGATTAGATTTATTTAAATAGACTAAAGTGCATTAACTACTAGTACTAATCAAGTTTAAGTTTTTTTCAAAATAATATAGCGTGGGCCTGATGATTGGGCTGAACCAGTTAATGTACTAGACTCTTATACATAACATGAACAAAAGTCTCACAGAAATGCACGGCATGCTTGATTCTCCATTTAATTGTAAGTTTTCTCTTTCAATTTATTTCTTTCTCTTCTTTTTGTGAGTTATAATCTTTGTTTTATTCATTTTCTTCAAAACAGAGAAAATTGAACATTAAATAAAATATAATGCATAATTTATCCTCCCTTTATGTGTAACTTTCATTAATCAGTATGAATTTGAATTAAAGCCAGTTCATTCAAATTTTAGACTAAATTACAGAAATTCCCTTGTATTAACTATGGCATTTGTTGTGTTGGTTATTCCATTTATTGACTAATTCATTTATTTACTTATTTAGATTTGAGTTTTTAATTCTATGTGTAAAGGAGTAATTTTTTATTAAGCAAAGTCACATTGCTCCCAGTGGCAGATGTAAGTGGGGGCCAGTGGGAGCCATGGCTCCCCTATCATCATAGAATTTTACATATTATCCCTTTATAAATTACAATCAATGTTATAATAAAAGATATTGACTTTTGGGCTTAAAAATAATATAATTTTTTATTTGGGCTGCTTGTTTTATTTCAAAAAGACAAAACAAAAACAATCAATATCAGCTAAATCCAAACTCAAACCGAACTTTTTAATCATTTGTATATTAAATAAGCTATCCCAAGACTCCTCATGTGCAAAAGCAAAACCTTTCTTCCCCAATTCTCTGACGCGCCCCCAAACCCCACCCTTGATTTTTCAAGAGAACCTTATTTCTTCTCCAAATTACAAGTAAGAAAAAGTAGCAATATATTTATGTTCTCAAAATTCCTTGCATCATTTTCTCCCTCTTGTCAGAATTACTATTTAGTGATCAATTTAGTAGATAATTTTAGGGTTCCTAATTCTAAATTCTTTTGTACTCTTAAACATTTCATAATGATTGTATAATCAAACAATCTAATTAAAATTATATATATATATATATATATATATATATATATATATATATATATATATATATATATATAAGTTTTTAATATCTTTTATAGGATAAATTATGTTAAAAAGAAAGACACTGGAGTGTTATTTTCCCAAAAAGAGTAATGAAAATGCCAATTCTCAAACCGATGACATAAATGCTCCATTAGTAAATTATAGTAATGTAAGAAACACAATTAGCGAGCAACTTCCAACACCTTCCCAACAACCTATTTCTCAGGTTTTAAAAACTGCTATGATTGAGGTCAATACAAAAGATGGCCCAATTACCATAGAACGCGACCCCGGTAAGAGACCTCCAATTGGGGAATATTCGGTTAATTCACAAGATAAAGCTCGGAGAGCATATATTTGATGGTGTTATGCCCTAAACCAAAGTGTTTGTGACCTAGATGATGGATTGTAATAATAAACATAATATTTATTCTAAGATATTTCATATAATATGTGCGTATAGGTTATTTTAATATAATTAAAATAGACCATGAATATGCAATTCGACTTTATGTCATCAAAGTGCGTGACTTTGATAGTAAAACTATAAAGTGTTATGAATGCTATTCTAAATCGTCCCCGGTCATTTATAGGATATTTGTGGAGACAAATATACTTGCAGATATATATATATATATATATATATATATATATATATATATATATATATATATATATATATATATATATATATATATATATATATATATATATATATATATATATATATATATATATATATATATATATATACAAGCTATAAATGTACACCAAGATATTAATTGACTCGATGATTATGTTTTACCGATCATGGATAAATAGTTATCAAGTCATTAACATAGGTATATGTTAGAGACCATATACTTGGATCGACCCGCCATAAGAATGCTACATGTTTTACGTCATTAGCGATTCTTGTAACATAAAGTATTTATAGTCCTTTGACCCGAGATTGTCTCGGTTCCCAACATGAGTAATTTTATACTTTAATATAATCTAACACTGCCTTTAACCGGGTGGTCATAACGGTTATGATTAGGTATACAATGAATCATATAGAGGGATGAGTGCAATCAAGACGGGATTTGTTCCTCTCATAAATGAGAGAGATATCTTTAGGCCTCTTGATGAATTGAACTGAAGAAATGTATGGCCATACTCAAATGAATTAATAAGAGTTATTAATGTCATTTGTTCTTGTTCAGTTTAATTTGGGATCAAGAAATATTATTCGATTAATATAAGGATGGCGTATTACATGCCTTATGATCGATATAGCTATCGCGTGACAAAGGGACTAAATACGTGATTGTTGATTAGGTAAATCGGATCACCGATATTCACTTAAATTGGGTAGGCATGATGGTTTGCTAGAGTCCGCTCATGATTTATAGACTGTCAAGTCTATTGCCAACATTAAGTGAACCTACATGGTCACACACAAAGAACAAACTGAAACGGGCGCAGAAAATCCTAGCGACTTATATGATGAGTTGCATAAGAATGTCACAAAATATATTGTCATCTTATGTGATAAGATGTGATATATATGTATATAAAGACTATGAGCACAAAAGATCATGTAATCTAGAAGAGTCTAGATGATGGCATATGGATAATGATGAGTGATGTCATACACATCTTTTAGTGTGAAGAGACATGACTCTTCACCTCTATATAAGGACATAGAGGGCTCCAAATTCACAACACAACATATCATTCTCTCTCTCATTATTTCTCATTCTCTTTTGTGAGACAAAAGAGAGAAAATATACTTTCTAATTTGTATGACAAAATTATGAAAGGGTGTTTTCCTTTTTGTATGACAAAAATGAAAGAGTACGATTATATGAGAGGAATTATATACATCTTTTGTGAGATAAAATAAGAAGAGTTTTCTTATGCAAGAGGAGAACAAGCTACTAGCATATATATTGTTCTTCTTCCCGTTTTAAGAAGTTTGTTCGTGTGGACACCGGTAGAGGCGTTCGTACTTTCGGCGCTTGTGATCTATTCGGCCTAGGAAGATGAGAACGGTTTGTTGAGAGTTTTGGTGGAGACCGATTGTGTGTGCGGTAGATGACTTCCGCACGATCCGACCTAGACGGCCTAAACGGACGTAAAATCGGTTAGGACGGTAACCGGTTTAAAGGCGCATGAACAATATGCATGGTTTGAGCGTCACGGATTAAGCGTAATCCGAAAGGTATTATTAAGATTTATTTCTTTGATTTAACCGATACGCACGCATCCTCGGATTGATTATGGACGAAATTTTTGTTTTTCCGCTGCGTTATGCACGTCTGAAACCCAACAATATTATGCTTGGTCCATATCAACCAATGGATTGTGAGTATAAATATTCCGGGCCAGAAAGTCATCCACGTAGATTTCAAGTTCATTGGTATAAAAAATTTCGATGGCTAGAATATTCGCCTTATAACCACAAAGCTTATTGTTTTTATTGCTTTCTTTTTTCGAAAAAACCAATGGGAAAATGTGGGTCCGATACTTTTACGGTAAAAGGATTTGAAACTTGGAGGAAAGTTAACAATGGAATAAAGTGTGCCTTTTTACGTCATATGGGAAATGATAACAACTCGGCACATAATTACTCAATTCAATCTCATGAAAGGTTGAAAAATATGCCAAGAAATATTCGACAAGTAATCGAGAATTACTCTACCAAAGAAGTTTTAGATGGCCGGTTACGGCTTAAAACTTCAATAGATGCAATTCGTTGGCTTACATTTCAAGCTTGCCCTTTTAGGGGGCATGACGAAACACCGGATTCTAAAAATAGGAAAAATTTTCTTGAGATGGTAGAGTTTTTAGCCTCATATAGTGAGGAAGTAAACAAAGTTGTTTTAAAGAATGCCCCCCAAAATGCCATCTATACTTCACCAGAAATTCAAAAGCAAATATTCAATTGTTTCGCCAAAAATGTTCAATTATCAATTCGTGAGGAAATTGGTGATGCAAAATATTATTTGCTTGTTGATGAATCTAGAGATGAATCTAAAAGGGAGCAAATGGGTATTGTATTAAGGTTTGTGGATAAAAATGGGTGCATCAAAGAACGTTTTTTGGATTTGGTGCATGTGAAAGATATAACTTCCATAACGTTAAAAGAAAATATTTTAAATATTTTATCTCGTCGTAATCTTGCGGTCCAAAATATCCGAGGCCAAGGATATGATGTAGCAAGTAATATGCGTGGAGAGTGGAATGGTTTGCAAGCTTTGATTTTAAGAGAATGCCCTTATGCATATTATGTTCATTGTTTAGCTCATCAATTGCAATTAGCTCTTGTTGTTGCGTCAAGAGAAGTGCCCGATATTCATGCATTCTTCCAAAACATGTCGTTCCTTGTCAATGTAGTTGTTTCTTCTTCGAAACGCAATGATGAATTTAAACAAGAACAAGTGCTAGAAATTGCACATTTAATTGAGATTGAGGATTTGGAAACGTGAAGTGGGCTCAATCAACTCCGCACTTTGCAGCGACCGGGTGAAACAAGATGGAGTTCTCATTTCCAATCCATTTCCAGTTTAACAAAATTATTTGGTCCTACTTGTTGTGTTCTTGAAAGCGTAGCCGGTGACGGTAATTACTCTACTCGTGGAAATGCAAGGTCTTCTCTTAAAATACTTAAATCTTTTGAGTTTGTTTTTATTCTTCATGTGTTGAAAGAAATTATGGGTTTAACCGATATATTATGCAAAGCTTTTCTAAATACGTCTCAAGATATTTTAAATGCATTAAATATGGTTACTAGTACAAAATTGTTACTTTTACAATTGAGAAATAATGGATGGGAAGATCTTATGAAAAATGTGAAATCTTTTTGTCAACGCCATAATATCTCAATTCCAGATTTGGATGCCTTGTACTCGGATATAATTTGTTCTCGCCGGATAAAGAATAAAATCACGGTTGAGCATCACTATCGTGTTGATATATTTATAGGCGCAATTGATCAACAAATTCAAGAGCTAAATAATAGATTCGGTGAACAAGTAACTCAACTTCTTATTTTGAGTAATTCATTGGATCCAAAAGATTCGTACAAATCGTTCAATATTAATGCCATATGTGAATTGGCGAAGAAATTTTATCCGATGGATTTCACTGAACATGAAAGAATTGTTCTAAAGCACCAATTGCAACATCATCAGATTGATGTACCGAATAATTCCGAGTTACGGAATTTGTCTACAATTTCTGATTTATGTCAAGCGCTAGTGCGAACTAGGAAATCTGTGACCTTTTCCTTAGTTGATAGACTTATACTATACATCTTGTTTTAACTCTTCCGGTTTCAACTGAAACTACTGAGCGTGCTTTCTCGGCTATGAAGATAGTTAAAACAAGCTTGCGTAATAGAATGGAGGACGAATTTTTGACAGACTATTTGATAGTGTATATTGAGAAAGAGATTGCCGAGACTTTTTCGACGAACATGATAATAGAAGATTTTGATCTGATGCAAACAAGGAGGGTTCCTCTACGCATTAAGTAAATTATAATATTTAGAAATAGTATTTTTTTTGTTAGATTATAATATTTTTGGGATGTTGATAATAAACAGTAATATTATGTATTTTATTATTTTATATTACATGTCATGTATTTTATAACTCGGCCCCTCTAATATAAGTTCCTGGCTCTGCCACTGATTGCTCCAAATGTGTTATCTTCATTCAGCCTTTTTAACTCTCTTATGCTGGTTATTAATTAATACTGTCGTTTACTTTCTTAATTTTACTATTTGAATACTAAGTTTCTCAGGAAACGAACCCCGGATCTGTACCTATAAACAAATTTCCAGTGGTATAACTCATTTATCACTTTAATTGCGATATTAATTTTGTACAATATGTATCTTGTTCATGTAAATGTAAATATCATGCACTGTTACTGAATTGTATAATATGCTTGAATAAACTTCTTTATAATATTTTCTTACAAGGATGCTGTGTAAACCTAGAAGCATCAAAAAGCGTAAGATAATTTCCTTTTTTTTAAATATTAAACAAATATTTTTTTTATAGCAAATTATCAATTGTCTTTCTCTGTCAAGAGACTCAAGACGAGCTCCAATTTGCTCGAGGGGTCGTGGAAATTAATTTCTACTACAAGACCTGGACCGCATCTCCTATTCAGGTAACAAAATATAAAAGTACGGGGAATTTCATATTTACCCTTTCAAAAATCCAAAATATCATATTTACCCTTCCAAATTTTAAAATAACATATTTACCCTTCTGAAAATCCAAAATATCATATTTATCCATCCAAAATTTAACATATCATATTTACCCTTCTAAAAATTCAAAATATCATATTTACCCTTCTTAAAATCTAAAATATCATATTTACCCTTCCAAAACATATAAAATATAAAAAATGCCCAGATTACTCATTTCATTCAGTTTTTTCATTAAAATTAATTGTCCTTACTTCAAATTACTATTTATCCATTTTTCTCTCTGACATCATTCTCCTTAAACTAATTTACTATCTTTTATTTCTTCCATGATATATGATTTTTAATCCTATAATAATCATATATATATATAAGTGAATTCTTTTTCGGGAAATTGGAAATCACGTGGGGGGTACTGTAGCGACGGATTGAAATTATATACTGTTTTCTCATGTTTCTATATACGCTATATACTGTTTTCATTTTTCTAAATTTATATTGTTTACCGAATGAATTTTTATATACTGTTTGTTTTTAGTTTGTATGTTTGTATATACTATTTTCATTTTTTTTAAATATATACTGTTTTATAGAATGAATTTTTATATACGGTTTGTTTTAAGTTCATATATTTGTATATACTGTTTTCGGATTTTATATATTGTTGCTACATTATGTCATGCAATATCAACACTCTCTTTTTCGGTTTGATTGTGCTGCTTTCTCTTTGAAAATTTTAAGGTATGCTTACTGTCTTGGTTAAATACTAATTAGTTGCTAAATTTCACTTCTATTTGCGTTTAAATATTAATTTAAGGTATCATATATTTTTAAATATTAATATATGGTGCTAACTTTACTATTACTTAATTTTATAGCTGAAATTAAGCTACTGATTTTGCTATTATTTGTTATTATACATTAATTTAAGGCTTTAATTTTGTTACCATTTGTTTTTAAATATTAATTTAACGTCCTAATTATGTTACTATTTGCTATTAAATATTAATTTAAATTAAACAACTAATTTTGATACCATTTGTTATTTAAAATCTATAAGGTACTAAATTTGCTTCTCCTTAGTTATTAAATATTAATATAAACAAATAATTCTACTCGTATTTGCTGTTAAAATATTAATTTAAGGTACTAATTTTGCTATTATTTTATCATTAATATTAAATAAAGGTACCGTGACCAGTACTGTTTAAGCTTCTTGGAGATGAAGTAAAAGATTGGCTAGATAGATGTACTTAATATTATATTATATTCCTTTGTGAACTTTTCAGATAAACCCTATAATTTAGCAGAATTGTAAAAGCATCCTTAAATTGTTTGTTTAATAATATTTCTTTATTTCTTTCTTCATTTTTGAAAAATGTATTAGTGTATGGAGAAACTGTTTTATTGCAAAATAAAATTGAGCCGGAACAGTAATTACTATCAGCTATTTCTACTCATAAAGGCCTGTTAAAGGTTTGCTTAGTTAATTATTTTTAGGGAGCTGATACTGCGCGACGGGTACTGTAGCTATCCTGTAGCGACGGTATATAAAAACTAAAAAAATATATATATAAACTGAAAACAAGCAGTATATAAAAAAATATATTCGGTAAAACAATATATATTTAAAAAAATGAAAACATTATATAAAAACATATAATCTAAAAACAAACAATATATAAAAATTCATTCAGTAAACAATATATATTTAAAAAAATGAAAACAGTATATAGCGTATATAGAACCACGAGAAAACATTATATAATTTTAATCCGTCGCTATAGGGTCGATACATTACCCCATCGTGATTTTCCATTTCTCTTATTTTTAATTATGTTAATCTTAGGGTTTATACAAGTTAAGTTATTATTTTTACTAGGAGAATTTTCGTGCTCCGCTGCGGTTTTTATCATTTTTATTGTTTAATAATTAACACATTAAATTTATCTTATGAATTAATAATCATAAAAAATCTATATAAATTATTTTTAATAGTCATTATGAGAGAACATAATGGTGCGTTCGAAAGTATAACAATTGGTGTCTTGAATGAAAGATTTCATCATCCTTGTTATATTTTTCATTTTTTTTTTAAAATTGAGCTATTGAAAAATCATATTTTGAAAGAAAACGTTAGGAAAAAAATTACCTTAGAGCCCACATTCTTTTTTTTTGAAAAATGATTTATTTATTTTCTTTTTTTTTTTAATTATTTAGGGAGAGAGAAAGAGAGGGCCCATGTTTTTTTTTTTTGAAAATTATTAATCTATTTATTTTTATTTACTTGAGGGAGAGATAAAAGGAGTGACACGTGAGACCCGCATTTTTTTTGATAAATTATAATTTTATTTTTATTTTTATTTAGGAATGAGTCATAATATCATCTGAAATTGTGATATTCAATCCAGTCGATTGAAGACACGAGATATTGAAAGTCATTATGAGAAAACATAATGGTACGTTCGAAATAATGAAAACATAATGGTACGTTCGAAAGTATAACAATTGAGATCCTGAATGAAAGATCTCATCATCCTTGTTCTATTTTTCATTTTTTCACAAAAAAATTAGCTACTAAAAAAATCATATTATGAAATAAAACGTTGGGAAAAAATTACCTAAGAGAGAAAGACATATGGAATCCACATTTTTTTTTTGGAAAATGAATTATTTATTTATTTTTTTAATTATTTAAGAGAGAGAGAGAAAGAGGGCCCCACCTTTTTTTTTATTTTGGAAATCATTATTTTTTTTTATTTGAGGGAGAGAGAGAAAGAGAATGACATGTGGGCCCATTTTTTTTTTTGATAAATCAATATTTTAAAATTTTTTTTATTATTATTTAGGAATGAATTATGTGTAGCGAGTATTCGGCGGTTATTGATATTATAACTCACAGCACATAAGTTACACAATTTAGTTTTCAAAATAATTAATTATATTTGATTTGATATTTCATGCTAAATCAGGATAGAACACAGAATACTGAATTTCGATCAATCATATTCTTACATTATCTAACTACACAGAAACTACACGAAAACCGTTATAAAATATCAGAAACTCTAAACGATCGAACGGTACATATCAAATCATATCACTCATCCAACGGTCACGAAAATGAGATGACGTGGCCTTTTAAAACCCCTTCCTTGGATGCTAGAATTTGTGTTGGGGGGAGGGGGATTAGTAATTTTTTTGAATGATTGATAGGTCATAAATGAAACTTATTTCATTAAATAAAATTGAGGGGGGGAGGGGGGGAATTAGTAATTTTTTTGAATGATTGATAGGACATATATGAAACTTATTTCACTAAATAAAATTGAAATTAAAAAAGATTTTTGGATTTCCAGGCTGGGAGCGGCGACTGATATGCATTACTTCACATGTACTTGCATTGAATTTTGTGTCAAAATCAAATGAACGTGAAACAACTAGAAATTCCAAAACTGGCTAGCTCAAAGAGTTCACGTGCTATTATCTAATGAAATACATTATGGGAGTTACTATCTGATGTGACCACTTTGCTATAATGACATTTGGTGACTACATAAATTATATCTTGTTCCGTCTTACATTATCAATAATTAATTATTTTACATAATTATATATATTTTATTTTATTTTAAAAATTATAGGGAGAACTTAAGTATCTCTCAAGTAAATCTGCTAATTAAAATTCAGTTCAGTTACAAACCATCAATGATAATAGAATTTAGAAATAAAATAAAAATAAACATAAAATTAAATTAAAATAAAATACAATTAACACTTGACGTAGGAGAGTCACCCTATCGATTAATCAAATATTATATTTATTTTATTGGTATGTTGTAAAACTATTGCAAATCCTAGAATTATTTTGTGTAATTACAATTCGATTAATCTTGCATAGAAACGGGAAACAAGTTTAAATACTCGCAGCGTAGCACGGATATTTTCTAAGTAAACTTTAAAATAATAAAACTTTTACTAGAAAAGTCAGTTCTTAATGAAAAAAATTTCAAATTTTTTAATTTTAAATATACTTAATAATTAAATAAATTTGAAAACATTATTAAAATCTAAAATTATGCGAAATTATAAAAATACTCTTAGCCCTAAAATTAAAATTTTCGGACGATACAAGTCCTCTCAATTCCGCATGAGGTATGTATTATGTGGGAAATTACACTGTACAAGATCCAATCTTGTAACCGTTTTATTTAAGTTCTAAACATTAATATTTTACTTATTAAAAAATTTCAGCACTATTTTTATTTGAGATTCAACGCATTGAAAAACTTTACTAAATATGTGTTAGATAAGATTGCGTTTAAATTTCACTACTCTTTGTATAAGAAATAATTTACAATCTGTACAAAAGAATACATATATACATGAAACAATTTTTTTTATTACTGTAAATGAAGAATATTAATAAGAAAACGTAATTCCAGTTTGAGCGTATTTCTTCTCTGAAGAGAAAATAGTCAAAACTCAAATGAGTTTCCATTCGGCCTCTCCTCTATATCTCAATTGCTTAGATCTCCTTCAAATATATATCTCCAATAGAGGAAGCTACAGCTTTAGCCCACAGCACTAATCTTTCTTTCATTATTTTCTCTTCATTTTCTCTCGACCTAATTCCAACTTCATTATTTCCTTCGTAAATGCCACGTGTACATATACTACTTGCCAATAGATATGGTGGAGGGTATAGCTCATCAGCTTCTTCAAAGTCTATAGCACATTTCTCATAATCAGCACCCGACATAGCCAAAGCTTCCATCGACACTCTTCTTTTTTCTTCTATTTGCATGGTAATAATTAATTTGCGTGCGGATATTATGCATGTCTGAGGATCTATATATAGACTAACATATTGCGATTAGTATACTGTTCAAACTAGAAGTGCCAGGTCAAGTCAAAATTCAAATTAGCAGTCTCACGGGTTCAATTAGATTCTTTGAAGTTTACCTAATGTCTGTTATTTTATTCATGATGCATGTGATCTAGTTTAAGAGATTTGTGTAAAATAAAATCTCTTCTCTACTCTAAGAAGAAAATAAAATCTTTCTTTCTGTATGGGGATGCTTGACCCATTTTGCGATGATGATCTGATGAATGATGTAATAAATGTGTCATATCATATAAGAGATATTAATACGTCATTCGTTTGTTCTGTATAAGAGGTCATTATCAAGGTCCGGATATTCAGGGGTATTAATTCTATAGGTTTATTTAATTAGGTTCAGTTCAGTTTTAAATTGAAGTTATTTGAATTTTCGTTTTGGTATATATTTTGTCAAACTATAAAATGAACCAGCCATATTAACTGAATAAGCTAATTGGTTAGTTATATGTCAAACATTTATAATTAGCGCATGCATTAATATGTAATTTAAATTTTAAATTGATATTTTATTCTTGTTCAGTTTTCCAATTGAACCAATTCGGAGTTGTTTCATTTGGTGTAGCTTACTATTTTATTCTAGTTTGATCGGTTGGTTCGATTCTAATGTATTGAGTTCATTTTAAAGTTCAATTTATCTTTGTCGAGTGAACACATCCACTAATCAATCTCAGTAGGTTATCCTACGAGTTGTTTAATTAAAATAAAATAAAATAAAGGTTTACATCCTGAGCCAAGCATCATTTGAGCGAACATAGATTAGATCAAAATAACTATCCTAAGAACATCACCCCTAGATGAACTTAGTACTAATTGTCCTCCGAGCCTAGCTTCTTTCTTAGGAACATATCGAGTCCTCCGAGCTGGCATGTATTTGTTATCAAAAATACTTTTGTTTCTATATTTTTGATAACAAAAGTATTTTAAATATATACTAAATTGTGTTTTGACCAATATTGAGCCCATGACATTTTGAGCAGCCCACATTGTATCCCAATTGTTTTGCTCCTCTCTTGTTGCTTTGAGTTGGCGAATCCAAGTCCACATGACAGACTGCTTGATGTCTCTGTCTGATGAATTGACATGAATGTGTCTTACATTCTAGGAACAAGTGCTTACTTGTTTCCGTTTCTGTTTCGTCATAGAGCACACAAGCATTTATTGAAGTCCACCTCTTTGTTTCCAAATTTTGTTGAGTTGGAAGCCGCTCTGTCTCCATTAGCCACAAGAAAACAATTATTGTTTATGGAACTTTTAGTTTCCAGTTTTCTATGGCAGGCTGAATTTGTTGAGGGGAGGAAGAAAATTGCAGCATGATTTTACTGAAGGTTTATGAACTGGTCCATCTCCACCTGATTTGGTGCGAATGGTCTGTTAGGGTTAGGGATTGTATTATGTATTCAAATATAAAGATATATTTGCATGTTATGAAGACAATCAATAAATTAGATAAAAAGTTTCTTGGAAATAAGGTTTCTTGACAATAAGATTTGGTATTACCATGAATAAGATTTCTTGATAAGCAAGTTTGATATTTCTATGAATTAGATTTCTTGAAAAGGAGGTTTAGTATTTCCATGTATTAGGAGTTAATTGGGGCAATAATTCTTTGGATTATTTTCTTATATTAGATATGACTATCCTACAAATAAAGGGATAGTGGTAGAGTTTTATTCATTCCAACAACAATAATATTTTCTATCTCTTTCTTTCTCTTGTAATAAGAATTTTTTTTTTATTTTTTCAAGTTCCATTCTTCAATCATTTCTTCTTCCATTATTGTTCTTTCTTGGGCTAGTGTGAGCTTATTGTTGCACTATTATTTTCATTGCTGATAACCACAAGGTCGCTGCTGGTTTAGTGCTGCCGTGTTACTACGAAGTCACTGTTGTTCTGTTTCTCTGTTAGCGACGCAGTTATCTGATTTAGTCTCTGTGTGACTGTCTGGTTTCTTTACATGGTAACAGAGCTTCAAGGACAACATTGATGATAAATAGTGTTGTTCTCGTCCCTTGGTGAAGAAGATGATTGTTTATTATGGTATCCATGGAGTTTGGAGGTAGGGTTAATGGACTTGGTATTGAGGCTCTAAATCTTTTGAATTATTCTATGTGGAAGAGTTATATGGAGTCTTATATTAGGAGTGAGGGGTTATGGGAGATCGTTGTTGGTATGGAGGTTGCACCGACGCTTGTCACTGGTACGAATAGTACGGTGATGAATGGAGACACAGTAAAGGAGTGGTAAAAAATGAATGCTAAGGCGGAGTTCTTGTTGAAGAGGTCCATAACCAATGAAAGCACACTTCCGAGACTTAGGGTCTAATTTCGTCCTCTTCTCATCCGGTACATAAACAAAGCATGCACAACCGAACACCTTCAAATGCTTCACACTTGGCTTCTCATCGAACATCAACTCATTAGGTGACTTCATGACCGGACTGCAGGGAAGCCGATTAACCAAGTAGGTAGCACATGCCATACCTTTCGCCCATAAGACCTTTGGTAAATTCTTCGCATACACCCAACTCCTGCATACCTCCACTAGATGCCGAATTTTTCGTTCCGCCACACCATTTTGTTGCGATGTATAAGCACAAGTCAACTCCTTCTTGATGCCATACCTCTTGCAAAATGAGAGAAACTTCTTGGACGTAAACTCGCCTCATCGGTTCCAAACTTCTTAATCCTTTTACCGAGCCTTCCCTCAATTATTGTTTTAAATTCTCAAAATTTAGAAAATGCCTCCCATTTCTCCTTCAAAAAATAAACCCAAGTCTGCCGTGTAAAATCGTCGACGTGTATCAACATATACCGAGCAGTCCCGTACGACACGTTTTGCATAGGACCCCTCAAATCATCATGAATAAGTTCTAACGCATTTTTTACACCTTGACTGAGACTTCTCGAAAGGAAGTAGATGAGATTTACCATATTGTCATCAAAGAAAGAAGGGATGAAAATGCATGGATCCGACAACTGATAAATTTATTGTCTTTCGAGATGTGGTGTTTGATGAAACCTCTTCTCTATATGGTGAAGGTGGTTACCAAGCGGTAGTATAGCGAGGATTATGAAGAGACTTTTAGTCCTGTCGCCAAGATGACATCCGTGCGAGTTGTGGTTACAGTGGCTGCTTCACTAGGTTGGAATTGGAAGCAGTGGCAATTGGATGTGAAGAATGCTTTCCTGTATGGTCAACTCGACAAGGAGATTTATATGGAGCAACCAGTTAGGTATATTTCCAAGGTGCGTCTTGACTATGAGTGCAAGCTGAAAAAGGCGTTGTATGGTTTGAAGCAGGCACCTCAAGCTTCGTATGGCAAGATTGCGGAATATTTACAATTTTGTGGTTATTCTTCTTCGAGTTCGGATCACAGCTTATTTGTGAAAAAGAAGGCGGGTCTACACATGGTCATCCTTTTATACATGGATGACATGATCATCACCGACAATGATGAAGCCAAAATTGCAAGACTTCGGGGCGAGCTCTCAATCCGATTCGAGATGAAGGATCTTGGAGAGCTTAGTCACTTCTGAAGGAATTATGCCCTAGGCCAATGTGTTGGACTAGAGATTAGATTATGAGAAACACATTTATTCAGTTCATATATGAATGAGTGTATGTGTGACTAATATATTTATAAAAAGTGAATTGAAAATAAAATTTTTAATTTTTATGAATTTTAAGAGTTTTTCATTGTTTTTGTATTTATAATTTTTTTTTATCACACAAAAAGTTTCAAAACCCCCCTCACCACACTTAAACCCTTGCAAGTTCAAGTGTCGTGAAGAAATTTTGTGAAAAAAAAAAAAATACTACCTAACATCGAGTTGCCTCTCGCTAGAGCTCCCGTTTAATGTCTCGAGCCCAACGCGTTTTCGCTCATCCTTCCTTTTCTTTCGCGCCTTTTGGCGCTTCCTCCAATTCTTGCTCGTCAGACCACCGCGTGTCGTGATTCTTGTAGAACGCTTTCAAGCGGTGGCCATTGACCTTGAACGCTACCCCTCCTTCCCATAGAGATTTCAAACACTCCAAAGGGCAAAATATTGGTTATATAGTAAAGGGACCTGTCCATAGGCTCTTCAACTTCCCGGGATGCAACCTCAACCGGGAATTGAACAACAAAACTTTATCGCCAACCTTGTACTTTTTTTTGCGAATAAGTTTATCATGAGCGATGGTCAACTTCTCTTTGTAAATTCTCGAATTATCATAAGCTTCAAGACAAAGTTCTTCCAATTCTTGAATTTGCATTTTTCTCAATACCGCATCTTTTGGGTAATCTTGGTTGACTTTCTTGATTGCCCAAAAAGCTTTATGCTCAATTTCTACCGGTAAATGACAACTCTTTTTATACACGATTTTGAAAGGAGTCATCCTTATCGGCGTCTTGTATTCGGTACGATAGGCCCATAATGCATCCCCAAGCCTTTGACTCCAATCCTTGCGAGAGAGATTAACTAAAGAAATTATGCCCTAGGCCAAAGTGTTGGACTAGAGATTAGATTATGAGAAACACGTTTATTCATTTCGTATATGAATGAGTGTATGGGTGACTAATATATATTTACATATATTAGATCGACCATGAATGACACTTCGGGTTCACGTCATCAGAATACGTGATTCTGATAGTAGAACTGTGAACCAACGAATGATATTCTAAACCGTCCCTAGTGATATGTGGGATGTTTATAGAGATAAACATACTTCAGGTAAGAAGCTACATAACTACACTAGTATATTCGCAGTCTGGATGATCATGTTCTGCTGATCATGGACATAGGGATGTCAAGTCTGGAATATAGGCACGTGTTAGAGAACACGTACTGGACTGACCACACTATGAGAATATGCATGGTATATGTCATTAGTGATTCTCATATGAATAGTGTACTTGTTCCTACGACCTGAGGTCACCATGGATTCCTGTGTGAGGAACTGCATACTTTAATATGATCTTACGTCATCCGTAACGGGATGATCATTATGGTCATCATTAGGTATGCACTGAATCATGACGAGGAATGTGAGTGACCAAGATGGGATTTGTTCCTCTCGTCATGAGGGAGATATCTCTGTGCCCCCTGATGAACTAGGACTGAAGGAAATGCATGGCCATGCTCAAAATGGATTAACATGTGTTGTTAATATCATTTTGTATTTATTCAGTCTAATTCTCGATCAGGAAAGAGACTTTGATCAAACTCAAGGATGACATATTATCGTGCCTTGTGATCAAGACATATATCGTAGAACAAAAGGAATAAGCAAATGTCTATTCAGATAGGTTTATGATCGCCGATCATTTCATTTAACATGGGTAGTCATGACACCAGTCTAGAGGTTACTCATGACTTACGATCTTTGGAAGATCGTTGCCAGCGTTAAATGGAACCTACACGGTCACACATAGAACAACGTCTAGTCGGGAAGGAAATGCTCTTAAATAGTTATACATATGATGTATAAATAGGTGAAGGAAATAATCGATCATTGGATGATTGATATGAGTGATTGTGCAAAATCAGCATAGTTCCGTTGGCAACAGAACATGTCCGTTGCCAACGGAAGTTCCGTTGCCAATGGAACAGTTCCGTTGGCAACAGAACTCAGCCAATTTCTCGACAGCCAAGTTTTCAGATTAGGAACCCTATTCCGTTGGCAACGGAATAGGTCCGTTGGGAACGGATAAGCGTTGTAATTAGGGTTTTAGTTATGGTAACTAAGCAATCATTTGCCTCCCTCTCTAGTACAAATAGAGGGGCAGTCCCCCTCTATTAGACACACATTACAGAGCCTCCAGGCTGCTGAAACAGAGAGAGAAAAAAGAGAGAGCCTCCTGAAAGTATTTCCGGTAATTCCGATGATTCGAAGTTTGACGTGGATACGTGTAGAGGTCTCCCGCTTGGAGACTTGCGAGTGATCAAGTTCTTCATCCCTAGGAAGAGCAAGAAGGTTCTCAGAGTCGAGCTTCAGAAGCTAGGAAGGAGCTTTGCGAGCCGAGCTTCAGGAAGGAGGTTCGCGAGCCGAACTTCAGGAAGGAGACGGTTGCAAGTCAGAAAAGTTCAGACCTAGATCTGTTCTTTGTCTCGCGGATCAGGAAGATCCGAGGTATAAATTTTAATAGCATAATCTCGTACCTTTATTTCCTTTACGATGATCCTAGGGAGGGCTTAACCCGTAGGTTCCGCTGCGCATGTAACGTACATGGCTACGGGTTTCCAACAGTGGCATCAGAGCGTTCGTTAAGGAAATAATCGTCGATTATATATTTAAAATTTATGAAATTCATGTATAATAAATTTTAGGGTTTTGAAAAATATTATTTCAAAACATCACGGAAATAGTTTCGAGGAATATAATATTAGATATTGTGATTTCCTAGAGTTTCAAGAAATAGTTTTTCGAAATCCGTTTTGGAAACGGAACTAAAATAAAAGAAAATATGAATTTCCAGCACGTCTCCGTTGAGACAGAGTACTTCCGTTGAGAACGGAATAGTTCCGTTCCCAACGGAACAAGGCTGAATTTTGCGGAAACCCTAATTTTTGTTATACATGAAATTTAAATATACAAATATGGTATGGGCTTTAGATCTGTGATTGTTCTGTGATGTAATCTTGTGTGTGAATGCTTGTAATGTTATTTAATATCTATGACAACCTGTGAGTTGTCCAAAGTTGTAATTTATGGCAACCAGTGAGTTGTCCAAATTTGTAAATTATCTTTTCTAGCAATAGGATAGTTGTTATGATAGATATTATTTCAAGACTTCAAGGCAAGAGATCTTGGCGCAATCTTCGGAAGATGGCATTGGATCTTCCCACACACAACGAAGGGTTCGTTGAAGATTACTCCTGCAATCTAGAGATAGATCTAGAATTAGGAACCTCATGATCGCTCGTAAGGAATAGGCTCATACCATATTTAATTTAGTTTCTGTGATGTTTATATTTTATAAATCTAAAATAAAATCCTTCAGAATATTAAGTAATGAAGTGCCTTCCATGTCACTGTAACCCTCAGTACTCAGACAGTCTTCCACATGGGTCATGCCGGAGCTGGGCGTGTGGGGGATTGTCTGTGGAAAGGGGCATGCGGGAAGAAGTGACTAGCACAGGGGCATGGGGGATTGTTACTATTAAATTTCTATTATTATTTTACTATATATAATTTACTTTAACTATGTAAACTATTATTATACATTATTATATTACGTATACTATTTTTTAGTCCATATATTATATTTCATTACATCAATAGTATATTGACAGTAAAACTTTATGTGAAAATTATCCAAAGAAACATAACAAAATAAAAAATAATATATTGATGTGAAATTTTTTGTTAGTTTTAGGTCCGTTTGTTAAAAATAGTATATTATCCGTCATTCGTATGATCTCTGCATTTGATAAAACAATGAACAGAAAAAATTTGTTATCTCTCAATTTTAAAAACAAAAACAGTAATTTTTAAATCAAAATTAGAAAAAACAGAAAACTGTTTATCATTTTTAAAAAATGAGAAACAAAAAACAAAAATGATGAACAGAAAGAAAAAACTATGGTGAATCTGTTGTTGCATTGCATGTATACCGCTGAATATACATAGTTGAGGTATTAGACTATATTACTTTCCATGATACACATGCTTGATAGACTGTAGACTACTCGTTTTTTTTTCAATTTATATTTGTACAAGAAAGAACCTGACAGTAAAATTCTTTTAGAAAATTGGGATCAAGATAAGAATGGCTTTAAAATGTAATATTACATTATATTATGTAAGTTTTCATTATATTATGTAAATTTACAATTATAAAGAATGACATTTTCTTTCTAATTTTAAAGATATAAAACGGAAATTGAATGAATTTCGGTGGTGAGTTTGTGGTTCAATTCGTTGTATGTAGCATTGCTGTTACTCAATATTTGGTGACAAAGACAAACTAATACGGAATAAAATATTATTAACAAATAAGGAAATTTTCATATTGCCCTTCCAAACTTCAAAATATCATTTTTTACCCTTCTACAAAATATAAATACTAAATTTCGAAATATATCATATATTTACCATTCTCAAAATTTTATCAACAAAAATATCCTTTCTTCTTCTCCATTTCATTTTTTTATATCTAAACTTCCTTATTATTTTTTTATAATTCTCATGATTGACCGTCTCATCTCATATATATATGCTCTCTCTCTTCTAATATTCTACTAGAATGGTCCAAATCATGTTATCTTTAATAAATCAAATTTAAGGAAGAAAAGGTATTTTTTGTCCACCTAAAAACAAAGAGTTCATCCGTTATAAGCCGCTATCACTCAGCTATAAAAGAAGAACAATGATAATAAAGTGGCAAGCGTCACCCTCAAAAAATAAAACAAGGAAAAATCGAAAGTGGCAAGTTGGCATTGAAACAGTTTAAAAGAATTGATATTGGCATGCAACATTTTGGGCCTTTGGCTTTTGATTCCTCAAATTTCTCGTGAGTCGTGAGTCAATATTAGTCGAAATTTCTCGTGGTACATAGTAAATATTTAAGAAAGCGAAATAAAAAAAAAAACGGCTAACTATTTAAATATTTTAAAATTCAGGGAAACTAGAACAGAAAATTTAAAAGTATACACGATTTTTAAATTATTCTGATAAGTTATTGCATGAATTTATTAAATATAACCATAGTTCAGATTTCAGAATCAGATGTTTCTGATTCATTTTGAATCCTCCTAATTTTATAATATTAGAAGACTTCACTTGGATTATAATATAAATAATAGGAAGGAAATATGCATGCATATATGGGAAGAAAACAAAATAATATGAGTAATATGCAAATATGGCACACATTAATTATAAATAATAGGCAATAAGGGACATTCCTTTTGTTCTCTTCAACCTTAAGGTATCACAATTTCCTAGCCGCATATTTCCCTTCAAGGTACAAGAAAAAAAAAAGAGAACTTTTCATTTCATCCCTTCTCTCTCTATACGTGTCACCCAGTATACAACACTATTCAATCATATCTTCTTCTTTTCCCACAACAGAACACACGAACAAGCCACTAATCGATCATAAAGAAAACTGAGCAAGAAAAAGGATCAAGAGTGATTCCAACTTAATTTGCACCAATGGAGCCAAGAGAGATACACATCATAGGGAGTCCGATATGGTGACAAGGAGGCAATGACGTCTTCTCACGGTATCCTGTTTATAATATGAAATATGTAAAAGAGTAGCAACACAATTTAGTCACTCGAGACTCCTGTACGGACTAAAAATTTGTTTCTTTCTCAGATCATCGAGGGAAGAGGGTGATGAGGATACACTGAGACGGGTGGCACTGGAGAAGCTTCCGACATACGATCGCATCCGCAAAGCCATCCTAACTTTGCCGGATGGTCAGATGGCGGCGGTCAACATCGAGAATTTGGGGGTTCATGAGAAAAAGGCGCTCATCAAACGGCTCATTAAGGTTGCAGAAGAAGATAATGAGCGATTCCTTCTCAAGCTCAAAGATCGCCTTGATAGGTATGGTCTGCTTATTAATTTGGTTTATTTGCTTGTTTCTTACTTGTTTTTTTTTTTTTTGTGGATTTGTTGTTGGATATGGTATTCAACTGTCATTGTAGCTTTGTAAAGCATTGAGTAAAGAATTGAATGATTTGAGTGAGGAATTGAACTAGTTGCGTAATTATAGTGACATACTATTATCATTTTTATGACTAGTTAAGCTTTAGTAGTTATATGACATTTGTGTAAAGAACTTATCTTAATGCAATGGCTCGAAATGAAGAATTATTCTGTAAATAATTCAAATATTGACAAATGCGAAGCAGTATTAGCCAATACTGATGCGGTCAACTCAACCTTGAAATCAAACTCTTTTTCGGGAGGAAGCCTAATTTTGCAATTTTTTTCTTGCTGGGCTAGGTTTTGTTTCCTATATTCCATGGCCTTTATTATTAGAAAATTTGTATATAGATAAGTTGAGATAGTTTCCCAGCTTTTTGGTAATTACACAAAAAATCCTTAGTTTCCCAGCTTTTTCGTAATTACACAAAAAATCTCGTACTTAGAAAGATATAGTAAATATTTACATTTGCAAGGGTGATCTTCAAGCCCTCTCCAAATTCTCTCTCGAAAAAAAAAATTTACAATTTTTTTTAGAAATGGATTTGAACAAAAATGAAATTTTGATGGCCTAGCAGGATGTTAAGCGATTTTTTTGTTCTCTTTGAAGTGAAATTTTGATACGTTAAGTGTACAATTTTTTTTCTAGATTTGATACTTGATACTAACATATGAATTACTTACTAGAGAGTGAGGCAATGGACTCCTGTACCTTAAAAAAAGAAGAAGTACTTACTAGAGGATTATAGTTTATTTACTACGCTGTATATTTTCCCTTATTTTCAATTAGTAACTAAATTGAAGTTTATAAAGAAAATTTTTGTTGACAAATTTATATTATGATTTACTTCAACAAGTTACTAATCTGACTATAATTGGTTTTACCCTTTTCTTATTTTTTATAGAGTTGGTATTGATCTACCAATAATTGAAGTCCGATTTGAGAATCTCAACATAAAGGCAGAGGCTTATGTTGGAAACTGAGGTTTGCCGACCTTCTTCAATGCCATTATCAATACAATTGAGGTAATTTAGACCAGAGGAAAATGGATCTCCAATTCAGAATTTTTGAGACTAAAAAATGCCCATTATCATTTTCTCTCTTTTTATAGTCTTTGGGGAATGCTTTGTATATACTACCTAGCAGGAAAAGACCAATGCTGATTCTCCACAATATCAGTGGAATCATCAAGCCACGCAGGTAAATGACGTTTTCATAAAATAATAATTTCATTTCTTGTCAATTTGAATTTCATAAAATTTAATTTCATATCCTATTTTAGGATGACATTGCTGCTAGGACCACCAGGTTCTGAAAAGACCACTCTGTTGCTTGCATTAGCAGGAAAACTAGATTAAAATATACGAACACAAGTTCAAATTGGGACCGTTGATGAAAATACAGGTATCAGGAAAAGTCACCTATAATGGTCATGAAATGAATGAATTTGTGACAGAGAGAACAGCTGCGTCTATCAGTCAACACGATTTGCATCTGGGTCAGATGACTGTGAGAGAAACTCTCACCTTCTCTGCTCGGTGCCAAGGAGTCGGTGCTAGATATGGTGCTAATATTTGATAAAAATTCAAGAAAGTTCGAGTTTGTTTGGAATGTTACCATGTTAAGTAAATTGTTTCATTCTTTCATTGTGGATATGTTGACTGAGTTGTCAAAAAGAGAGAAGGAAGCGAATATTACTCCCGATCCAGATATTGATATGTTCATGAAGGTCCTGCGCTTGTACTAAATAAAAGTAATTATCTTAGTTATTTTTCATGAACATTTGATGATTTATCACCTTTTTTCTATAAATTTTTCAGGCAGTTGCAATAGGAGGACAAGAACCTGATGTAGTTACGGATTACATCCTCAAGGCATGTTTTTTTTAATTTTATTTTTCTGGATATACTTGTTATATATTTATCAACTTATTTCCTATTCAAACTATTATAGATATTGGGATTAGAAATTTGTGCTGATACCATGGTTGGAAATGAGATGATACGGGGTATATCAGGCGAGAAAAGGAGACGCGTCACCGCAGGTACACAAATGTTATCTACTAGTACACTAAAATCATTGGTTAACCATCAAATGGAGAGGTACGCCGGGTTGGATAGTACATTCAGTTAGTTCTAGCCTAGCTTAATCGAGGATTAAATTGTCAGCGAGAGATTAGTTTGTAGGATGAATTACCCCCGATGGGCGATGTAGTGCAAATTTTAACAACTTTTTATTTTTTTTAAAGAAAGTCTATTGTGGCTTTTATTCGGCTACATATTAAAAAAACGTTGGTAAAAACAAACAAAAATAATATGATATATCTATCTGACTTTGCGTATATATTCATATGTTAGGTGAGATGTTGGTGGGTCCCTCAAGAGCATTATTCATGGACGAGATATCTACCGGGCTTGACAGCTCCACTACATACCAAATAGTAAACTCACTCAGACAGGCAATTCATATTTTTCAAGGGACATCTGTCATTTCCCTTCTTCAGCCGGCGCCAGAGACATATGATTTCTTTGCACTATAACAAAATCGGGCAACTGCAGGATTTTTATAAGCTACTGAATGCCCATTTTAATGCTACCGTATATTTAGCAGGATTAGTCTTTATATGCTACCTAGGTGGCTCTCGCCAAAAGTAAAGGTGAGATTTCCAAATCTCCAGTCGAAAGATATGTTCAGCAAGAAAAGAAATTCCTTCCAATTCTTATTGAGATCAGCAACATTAATGAATGTCACATATGACTAGCTACGTGACATTTACAAAACCTTCTTAGTAGCATTGGCAACATAATTATTTGCAACCAACGTTATGTTATTGTCATCATTAGCAAATGTTATATAAATATTAAAATGTAGCTTTTACAAATCCTACCTATGAAATAATTTTCATACTTGTTAGATACTTTGTTAAAGAGCAAGATTCTAAAATCCTACATTATGTTAAAAAGCTGGATTTCTCAATACTATATATATATATATATATATATATTATAAAAACCAAATAATTTGAATATCTTATCAATACAATACAACAATTAATAAATGTCAAACTTTAATATTTATAAATCCAAATATTTTACATGATTAAATTTTATATAAGAAGTTTGATGGTGAACATGAAAAAAATATTACAATATGGTATCATATCCACAACAAGAAAACCTTAAACCTACCAACATGATTTTAAGCCTACAATATCAAATATAAATCTAACACCGAAACAAAAGATTGCTGACAGTGTTTCTCCAATCTCTTTTGATCCACAATACTGCAAATATTGGAAATTTTACATAATAATTATTGAACATATGCAAACAAACCCCTTCTTTATTCAATATGTGTAAACCAGCCCAAAACTTTGTAAAACAGCAAGAAAATAAACAACTATGAAATTTGCAAAATAACCTCATAATTGTTGATAATGCAAACTAACCTTCATTATTCAGTTCAACTTCAATTAAATAAATATAAATAGATACCTTGATTTATTGAATAAATAATTAAAATAAATAAAATTATTAATTAATTAATTAATTAAAATTTTATAAATATTTTTACCTTTCAGACCCAGCCAAATCGACCATATTTAACCTAGCAAACCTATGGCGAATCCCTTGAAGCTCCCACTAAAAAGCAAATAATTTTACAAACTTAAATTTCACAATTTAAAAATATATAAAAAATAAATAAAAATGTGAAAACTATATAAGTTTAGTTTTGAACCTTGCTTTCAATTACGCAAGTGAAGATGTGCGAACGACTGCTTGCTCGATTCATATTTGTTGCTGAAACTTTCCGATTTGCAGCTCCCTGTTGGAAAATTAAAAGAAAAAAATTAGCACAAATATTATGAAATAATGGATAAATTATACTTAATTTTAGTAATTGTTTAATAATTTATGCATACTTTTAACTCCAGTTGCACAACTGACAGTTAATTGAGAGGAAACTGAGGGTTAATGGAGCTTAATTGGGGCTTAACTTTGGTTTAATTGCGGTTAATTTGGTTTAATTGTGCTTAATTGGAGCTTAATTTGAGTTTAGATGTGCTTAATTGGGGCTTCATTTTATTTCATTTTGGCTTAATTGAGGTTTCATATTGTTAAATCGGGGATTAACTGCCATAAAATCCAACAGAAAATTTATGAAATTATCTCAATTAACTGTTGCATTGCCTCTTTTGCACTTGAGACCTCATGCTCCAAATTCTCTACATGCACCCCTTTTTTCAAATTCTCTCTTATCTACAAAACACAAAACAATATTAATCCAAACTCATATTTCACAAGTCCAAACACAAGATAACTAACAACTAATTAATTATTTAAAATTAAGCTGACCTGTAAATTGATAAAATTGGGGTCCAAAAGGTCAAAAATCTTCTCGTTGTAAATTTCAAGGAAAGAGCACTTGCATGTGAATTGCACCTTTTCTTCTTTTCTCATTTGCTTCTCCTGCAAATTACAACATTTAAAAAAATTAAAAAAAATAAAATTTCAAGAGTCATGAAATTTGGCTGGTACCAAGGTTAGTATAGTACAGCACGGTACAAGTTGTACCAAACTATCACCTAAAATCAAAATTTGACCTAATTATATCTCAAACAACAGAATATGCACAATTAAACCTAAGCTCACAGCTTTTTACTTCATAAAACCTGGAATTATACTTAACAAACCCTAAAATTATTGTTCGCTTACCAAACAAATTATTAATCTGTCGAAACGGTAACGCAATACATTTTTTACCAATCCAAGAATAACAGAAAATTAAAACAAAACTAACTAAACTAAATAAATAAATAAAAGAGTAAATAAATTTTTACCTTCTGAATCCGTTGAAAAAGATATTCAAAAACTCGAGCGGTCATTCCGCAATTTACGTTATGCCTCCTCGCCCCGTTCTCAATATCTCCGAGCATATTATGCGTTTTACCACTTCCAGTCTTTGAAACAAAAAAAAAATATATTATAAAAAGTGAAAACTGGACAGATCTTGTTGATGATTGAACTGGAAACGAAATGAAATAAAATGAAAAAACTTACTTGACCATACGCAAAGATGCATGAATTGTATCCTGCCATGCAGTTGTCCACCATCGCCACTCCAGCCACTTTAAATAGCTTCTCCTGTTATTAAATAAGCATAAGTAAACACAAATTTGAGTTAATTTAATAATATACACATAAATTACAAAATCAATATTTCATTTAGACCAAATTAAGTAATTCAGACTTGATAAGCATGCTTGTTACAATAATTCAAAAAGATAGTAGTTCAATCAATACAAAAAATGTTGTAAATTGATCTTAAACAATCACAAATTCGAGTCATATCACACATAAATCAAACAACCAACACTTAATTATCCTAAACAACTGCAATTATCCTAAACAACTGCATTTTTCAACTAATCAACTAATTAATTGGCTAAAATTCTTACGAACTTCCTTCACCTGTGTGACATTTTCATCGGCAACCAAGTTGAAAGTGAACCGAGACTAGGGTTGGCCGACCCACGTAAACGACTGACAGCTGTCCTGCCTCTCGCACTTACTGTGGCCTTGCTGTGAGATTTTGGGCCCGCTCAAAGGCTTGATTCTTATCACGACCTGTTGGATTGAGGAGAAAAGATTTTGTTAGAGTGAGTTTTGTTAACGAAAAAGACAGATTTTTTTTTTGTGCAAATGACTTGTAATTTCTCTTATTTCTTGCAAAAAAGGGGAAGTTCAGAAAAGGATTTATGCATTTATGCCCTTCTGGCAAACTCAGTTTAAACACCTAACAATATTTATTTTAAAAGCGATAGAGGTGAAATGACTGAAATAAGAATTTAATGACCTGAATAATTATATATTGAAAGTTTAGCGACTGAAATACATATTATTACTGTCTATCTCCAGTATTACTGCAATTGACAGCAGCATTGCAAGCTGGATTTGACGAACAACAGTAAGAGGAAAACCAAAAACCATAGGCGAAATGACTGAAATAAAGAAATAAATGACCTGAATAATTATATGACAAAGTATGGACTTAAATCCAGCAATATATGCTCTATTTGACAAACAACAGCGAAAGCAAAACAAAAATTAACAGTTAAAAAGTCATCATTCCTCCCTATTTCGACTAAGAAGTAAAAAAAAAACAGTAACGAAATCAAGTTCATGCGTCTCAGACCATCAAAATTAAAAATTTTGGGGGTGAAAAGAGAGGGCGGTTCTATCAGAATAACAAAAGTCCTCTGTCAAAACTCGAGATAAAATAACTTAGAAATCCAAATAAAACCTTATAAAAAGAGCCAAATCAATTGTAATTACCTCTAGACACTCCGCCCAATTGGAATTACTCATCTTCAAGCCCAATTTAACCTAAAATTTGCAGAAAAAATAGAACTAAAATAATAAGCAAAAAAAGAAGAGACAGATAGTCTTACGCTCGTTGGCATCTTCGGGAATTGGCCCCAGCCGGCTCTCCCTGATCAAATTATCCTCGCTGAAACGATCAGTATACTGCTGCAACGACCTGATCGAAAATGACATCGCTGGATTGCTGCCGTCTACCAGCAAATGGCCACTGCCTACGGCCGGAACGCCGCCATCTGAGTTCCCCGTGAGACGATTGAGACTAAAAGATCAGTAAAGTCCAAGGCGAGTAGAACCATCTGAGGGGTAGATCAGTCAACGAGGTGAGTAGAGGGCTTAGAGAGAGAGAGGGAGAGATATTTGCTAGGGTTACTGGTTGATTGGAGAGAGAAGTGAGGGAAAGAAGGGTTAGGTTATGAAAAATTGAAAATACGGGGCATGAAATGAAATGGAATTTGGGAGCACCAAATTTTTGGGTTGGGGGGAAATGAAAATGAGGACGGCAAAAAATAAGTTCAGAAAAAAAAAAACTCCCCCTAACACCCAACCATAAAATTAAAGGCTGGATTTTATTATGTAGCTTAATTAATCCTACTGATTAGTTAATTGGCTGAATTTATGAAAAAAAGCCACATATTCTTAATAGAGAGTAGCATTTCATGTGAACTCCTTCATTTTTAATAGAAACAACAAGATTTGCAAGTACATCCAACATATTTTGAAGACACGGCAAGATTTACATGAATCCTACACAAAAAATCTTGCGGTTGCCCGATATTGTTGTAGTGTTGATGATATAATTCTCATTTCTGACGGTCACATAGTTTATCAGGGCCCGCGTGAGCATGTGCTAGAGTTCTTTGAGTCGATGGGATTCAGGTGTCCCGAGAGGAAGGGTGTTGCTGATTTTTTGCAAGAGGTATAATATAGTTAATTGCACATGTTTCTTTTGGTATTGTACCTGATTGGTACCTTTGCACTATACTTGTTGGTGTAAATGTATATGAAACTTTAGGGGAATAGGAACAAAATGAATATGAAATATGCATATATCAACAAAAAGAAAATATAATTTGAAAGAGTAGAAAAGACGAAAAAATATAGACCTAAAGACACATCGAGTAAGGGCATTACTAGGAAGGAAAGAAGCACATTAGAGAAAGATATAATAATGTTTTTTTTACTGCGCTTACAATCATTGAAAGAGAGCAGCCTAATGAATATTTTTCTTAAGGTTACTTCAAAGAAAGATCAAGAACAATACTGGGGGCGTTATGGTGAGCCATACAAATACATTCCTGTCAAGGAATTCGCGGAGGCATTCGATTCCTTCCATGTTGGTCAGAATATCTCCAATGAACTTGCCGTCCCTTTTGATAGGAGCAGAAGCCACCCTGCTTCTTTGAAGAAGCCAAAATATGGTGTTGGTAAAAAAGATCTATTCAAGGCTAACATTGATAGGGAGCTTTTGCTAATGAAGAGGAACTCGTTTGTTTACATCTTCAAAGCAATTCAAGTGAGTTGGTTAATTTCTTGATGGAACTTCTAGTTCAGTGAGTTAATTGCAATTTGCTAGTTACAAGTTTAAACCGATTGAGAATATGATTTTGTTTCTATTTACAAGCCCAATTTATTTTTTGATTGAATAGAGATGGGTCTTTGTCACATTTTTATTTTGATGTTGATGAAATTTGAATTCACAATTTATGATTTATTATGCACTAGACTATGAGCTCATTGGCTAGCCCAATTCATTCAAAGAAGGTAAATTAAATTGAACTAATGAAATCAGATTCGTACTTTTGATAGAGTATAAGAACCAATCAAGTGTTCTGAATGAAGAATGATCTTGTCCTCTTGAATTGTTAATATTAGTAGAAAAATTAAATATTATTTTTTAAAGTTTTTCTTTCATCACAATACATTTCCATAGTTAAACATTGTCTTCTCATAAATTATTTCAAATTTCATTGAGACATAAAATATTGTACTAGCTAGGTCTATATTTCCATCAAATATACCCTTATTTTTTTATTTTAATCTATCAGCTTATAATAATGGCGTTCATTGCAATGACGGTGTTCCTTCGTACAAACATGCATAAAGATTCAGTGCCAGATGGCGGCATTTACATGGGCGCACTTTTCTTCTCCATCAACATGATAATATTCAATGGGTTTTCTGAACTTGCAATGACCATCACAAAATTGCCTGTTTTCTTCAAGCAAAGGGACCTTCTCTTTCATCCCTCTTGGGCTTACACCATACCATCTTGGATTTTGAGGATCCCTATCTCACTCGTCGAAGTAGGAATCTGGGTTTTCTTCATTTACTATGTCATTGGGTTCGATCCTCATGTAGGAAGGTAAGAAGAGAGAAAATATACTCTAATTGTGTGGCTATTTTGTAATTTAAGTTGTCCTCTTAGGTACTATTTACAAATTTCTTAAACACTAACCATAAACCTTATGGTAAGAAGTGAGGCAGTACTCTTTAACTGTGGGACTATTGGAAAATATAGTGAACCTTTAAAGTTTAGAGAAGCTCGAATTGCAGATGGATTCAATTTGATTTACCATTTAGTACTGCAAGGTATCATTTATCAATTATCATGAATTTTGCAGTCTATTTAGGCAGTACATGCTTCTTCTCGTTGTCAATCAAATGTCTTCCAGCCTTTTCCGAGCCATTGGCGCATTGGCACGGAACATGGTTGTGGCAAATACTTTTGGGGCCTCGGCTGTCTTGATTTTAATGGTTTTAGGCGGTTTTATTCTTTCACACGGTATGCTCTCATAATTCTTTGTCAATTCTAATTGCTCATACAAAATTATAAAACAGTCATATACGACAGTAACGTTGTTCCTTTTTGTTCAACTTTTAGATAATATTAAGAAGTGGTGGATATGGGGCTACTGGATCTCTCCATTGATGTACGCACAAAATGCCATATCCACAAATGAGTTTCTTGATACACAATGCTATGAAATTATTATTATTAAAAACATTTAATGCAAAAATAGATGTATCTCATGATATATTTATCATTTTTTGTGATATTATTGTGAGATAGGTGATCCCTGGATTTAGCGAGTCAATTGGAGTGCAAGTTTTGAGATCTCGCGGTTTATTTCATGAAGCGAAATGGTACTGGATTGGATTTAGTGCATTGATTGGATATGTGCTTTTCTTCAATGCTCTTTTTACGCTAGCCCTTGCCTATCTCAAACGTAACTCAATTCATCACAAAATACTTCATTTTTAATCCTTGAGTGTGCAAAAGATCAAATTTCTCTAACAAGATAGTTATTTTTTTGCAGCGTTTGGAAAAGCACAACCAATTGTATCAGAAGAGGCATTGAAGGAAAAGCATGCAAATTTGACAGGCAAAATTCTAGAAGGGTCTTCTAAAAGGAGGTCCTATTTGGCATCTCAAACCTATACTGCATCGAATTCGGTGCACGAGCCTAGCATTCCAAGACCAAGTAAGAAGGGAATGATTCTTCCATTTCAGCCGCTAGCTCTCACCTTTGACAACGTTAAATATTCCGTGGATATGCCTTTGGTAAGCATTTAAACAAAGAAAAAGAGAAAATGTTAGAATTGAAATCTCACACTCTCTTTCTTAGATTGAAGAAACAACATTGAGATTCTATTTTACGTGATTGTTTCATGATTGTTTTGATTATCTGTAATACTACAACAGGAAATGAAGGTACAAGGGGTTCCAGAAAATAAGCTGGAGCTCTTAAAGGGAGTTAGTGGTTTTTTCAGACCTGGAGTTCTAACTGCTCTAATGGGCGTAAGTGGAGCTGGCAAAACCACATTAATGGATGTCTTGGCTGGAAGGAAAAATACAGGTTACATAGAAGGTTCTATAACAATATCGGGTTATCCCAAGAATCAAGAATCATTTGCGCGTGTATCTGGATACTGTGAGCAAAATGATATACATTCACCCCATTTGACTGTTTACGAGTCTCTTGTTTTCTCTGCATGGTTGCGACTCTCTTCTAATGTTGACTCAGTGTCTAGACATGTGAGTTATGTTTCAATTTATTAATCTACGACTTATTATACTATAACACCCATTAAATTCATAAATCATTTATCCTATACCTACAAAGATGTTTGTATCATATCATTAATCTACGACTTATTATGGTTTAGCCCATTAATTTGATAAATCATTTACACTATACCTACAGATGTTTGTAGAAGAAGTGATGGAACTTGTAGAGCTCAACTCCTTGAGGGACTCCTTGGTCGGACTACCAGGTGTCAGTGGTTTATCAACCGAACAAAGAAAAGAGACTGACAATTGCAGTTGAACTGTTTGCTAATCCTTGTATTATTTTCATGGATGAACCCACTTCTGGGCTCGACGCGAGGGCTGCTGCCATTGTTATGAGGGCTGTGAGAAACACTGTTGATACAGGAAGAACTGTTGTTTGTACCATTCATCAACCGAGTATTGATATCTTTGAATCATTTGATGAGGTGATAGATTGTTCCATTTGGTTTATTTGTTTAGTATATATATATATATGAATATGCATTTTTTGAGTATTAATAGACTGTGCACCTATTTGTGGTTCTTTATTTATAGCTTTTCCTGATGACAAGAGGCGGAGAAGAGATATATGTTGGTCCGTTGGGAAGCCATTCTTCGGAATTGATCAAGTATTTTGAGGTAAAAGAAAGCAATGACGACGATTCTAATCACCTTATCTAATCACCTTATTGTATATATATCTAATAATGCTCTTACTAATGATTCTCTCAAAAAAAAAAAAAATGATCTTACTAATGAATGATTTTTTCTTTCTTTCTTTCTTTATATTTCTTTCTTTCTTTATATATATGTAATAATGCTCTTAGTGAAGGAACTTTTTTTTCTCTTTTTTATTTGCTTAAAGAGTGTTGAAGGGGTGCGTAAGATTAAAGATGGCTATAATCCTGCCACATGGATGCTAGAAGTTACTACATTGTCTCAAGAAGAGATTTTAGGGGTTGGCTTCAGTGAACACTACAACAAAACCGGGCAACGACAAGATTTTTTGTGTAGGATTTATATTAGTCCCGCCGTATATTTTGAAACTACAAGATTAAGTACATAATCCTAAGTGAAGATTGCATTTCATATTGAATCTTACCAATAATTATGTAAAAGTTGGATTCAAGATCTAATGCAGTATTTTATTTCAAAGAGCAGGATTAAATAATTCAGTAAATATCAAGGCATGTTATGAATCAAGGCCCATGGCTCTTTATTAGTTTATCAACATTTGCTTTATTCACGTGACCCTTCATTTTTAAACCCCTTTCCCAAGGAAAAAGTATATACAGCCCTCGTTTACCAGCCCCCTAATCCGTCCTTTACCACTGGTAAACGGGTCCCACATATATTCAAAATAAGTGGATCCCGTTTACCAGTGGTAAATGACGGATTGGGGGGGCTGCTGGGGGATGTGTATATAAACCCTTTCCCAAGCCAGAAGTACATACTGATAACCCATTAATTTTGTTACCCCTCTTCCCAGCTGTAACCCTCTCCAAACAAAGATCCCAAATTGAGGGATAATGGAAAAATCTCTCCGAAGTTCCTCCAAAATTTCAGTCCCTCCAAAAAATTCAACCAGTACCTCCAAACTTTTGGATCCCGCGCTTCCAAAAGTTTCAATCCCTTTCCCGCTTCAAATCAGTCTTTTGGTGTGGATATAAGCTGCTGGGCACCTTCATTTCGCCACTTATCTTTTCTGATAAATTATGTGCCGGTTGAAGAATCTCTTTCTTGGATTTGGTCTGATCCGATCTTAGAGGGGATTAGATCCTTCTAAATCGAGTTGTCTGAAGGGTTCATTCTGCTTGTACGAATCGGTGAGTTTTTATTCTATTATTTTATTCTGTTATTCATTATGTGTAATGGTTTAACTGTATTTTATTCTGGTCTATTCTTGTTTTTATGTGTAATGGTTCTTCTTTTTTGTTAATGATTTTATTATTTGGTTATTCATAAGGAAGCAGCTCTTTTTGATATATAATGGCTCATGTATTGTGTAAAGTTATTGCTAGTTTGTGCCAAATTTTGTGTTTTTTTTAGCTCATTATACTACTATACGAATTTCTGAGTTTTTTTAGAGCTGTACAATTTTTTCTAATTAGGATGTACATTCTGTTTGCTTTTGTAAATATATCAAAAGGCCTCTTGATGCTATTATAAATGAAACCCCTAAACATAGTTTCATGACATTTAGATATTGCAAAAAGATTCATGCTTTAATAGTGAGATTGAAATTTATTATCTTCTTTGCATACGCTTTGCATGGTGGTATTTTTTGAACAAGTTTTGTAATTTCAATTTTGCTTTTGCTTTGTTGTTGTTGTTATAATCAAGGTACTAGCAATGAAAGAACCCAAAAGACCTTCTAACGAAAGGTCTAAGAAATCTTCCGATAGAAAATTGAAGGCACAATCAAAAGTGAAGAAGTCTGATGATGTATTGAAGGGAAGGTCTGAGCAAAAAGTAGAAAATGAGTGTAAGCTGAAGACTAAGAAAACATCAAATGTAAAGGCAAAAGAACCATCAAGCCATGCCGATGATGCGGAACTTCTAAACAAATTAGTCAGTGTGGCTTTAGATAATAGAAATCATTTTTCCAAGCAAGAAGATGAAGAAGAGAATGACAATTGTGACTATGAAGATTTAGATGCGTTTGAGAATGATAACTCTGATTCAGAAGAAGCTGCACAGATTGGTAATTTTAATTTGAGTTTTATTTAAATCTATTTTAAAATTAGATTTTGTTATTAAATATATTTATGACCTTTTGTTTTCTTATTGCTTGACAATGACAAGGCGACACAAGCAAGACTACTAAGACTCGAGGACTGACCAAGTTATTGGCCCTATTCAAAATGAACCAACCTGTAAGGATCAATTTTAATAAAGAGGGACAACCTGATTGCGACAATACAGCTCAATTAGGCAGCTTTTTGGGTTTGATAGCTCGAAATGGTCAAGTGGCACCTTTTGTAGTTGAGACATGTTCAATTTTTTTTTTTTGGTTGATATAGAGAGCTTTTGTCATTCCCCCACATGGGAAAAAATGGGTCATGATGTCGTTGGGAAGAAATTGGGGAAATTTCAAGTCTAAATTAAAGAAGAAACACTATGATGTTCATGACAATGATTTGGACAGAATTGGTGATCGTGATCCTAGGGTTCATCCAGATCACTGGAACTTTCTTGTGAAACATTGGAGTTCAGACAAAGGGAAGGTTAGTTCGAAAAAATATATTTAGATGAATTGTATGTACCGTTATACCTTTATATTTGAGAGATATAAGTGACATTTCACTTTTCTATTTTTAATAGGAGAGATGTTTGAAAAATAAAAATAGCCGGGCAGCCCAAAAGACAATGCATACCGCTGGTAGGAAGAGCTTTGCTAGAATAAGGAAAGAGGTATAATAATTTATTATATTTAATGTGAGTATTATGAGTTTATGGACTTTAGAATAATCGTGGATAGTTTTACCTCTTATGTAGATGAAAAAAGAGTTAAAAAAGGAGCCGAAAAGGCATGAACTCTTCATAAGGACACATACACGCAAGAATGGCGAGCCTATGAACAAACATTCAAAAGAAGTTATTGTATGTACTTTTTTTTTTATCATATGCATTTTTCAATAATAATGATATTATTATATTTATAATATTTTCAAATATCATAATTCCAGAATATGATTAAAGACATCGGTGAAGTCTATCCAGAAATAGCTGAAAAGGAGGTTTGCAATGATGACCTTTTTGCGAAAGTCGTTGGGGAAGATAAGCATGGTCGTGTCCGTTGTTATGGACTAGGACCATCTCCCTCTGATGTGTGGGGTGCGAAACCAAGTCCTACTGAGTGTTTGAGAATGCTTACGGTGTCACAAAATAATGAAAACACACTAAAAAAAGAACTACGTGCAGTGAATGCGAAATTGGAAAAAGTTCTTCAAAGAATGGAGTATTTGGAAAAATGCAAGAAAAAAAGCGCCATGCGAAACATTCATCTAATAATAGTCAGGTAACAATATTTTCTATTGGTAGTTTATTATCGTTAGTAAGGATCCAAATGGTGTTGTTGGCGGAACCGTTTTAGGGAATCAATTTTGGGAGGTACAAATTGATGTGCCGGAGGTGCTTGAAGAACCTCTAGTAAGATGCTACAAACACTACACAACTATTCGTGATGCAATTGGAATAACAGTTACATGGCCTTATACTTATGTAAGTAGTACTTACTTTTTGGCTTTAAAATATCAATTGATTTATTAAAGATATTTTTTTTCTTGAGCTAATGATTGTATCCCATAATTTTTAGGTGGAAGAAATGGTGCAGTAGATGCTTATTAGGAAAGTAGTTTGTTTAGGGATAACACTTTGTTAATTATGAACCCTCACTATAGAGCTGTACATTCATCAACAAGATCGTAAAATAAGTGGACTTAAGAGTCATGATTATCACATCTTAATGCAACAATTACTTCCTATTGCAATTCGGCAAATCTTGCCGAAAAATGTGTGTTCTATTGTAAATGATTTAGGCAACTTCTTTAGAGAGTTGTGCTCTAAATCAATTAGACCAAAAGAGATGCAAGAATTGGAGGGTAGAATTACTTTGATACTCTGCCACTTAGAACGCATATTGCCGCCATCATTTTTTGATGTAATGGTCCACTTGCCTATACATTTACCTGAAGAAATTAGAATTGCTGGACCAGTACAATACCGATGGATGTATCCGGTCGAAAGGTACATTCTAAAAAATAGTGAATATCAAATTATTTTTTATTCAACGTTAATTCACTGTATCTAATGAGTTGTTTAATAATAACAGGTATTTGCAGACACTGAAAAAATATGTGCGCAATCGTAGTCAGCCGGAGGGTTCAATTGCCGAAGGATATTTAGCAGATGAGAGTTTGAATTTTTGTTCACACTATTTGAACAGTGTCGAGACTAAATTCAATCGGTCAAGTCGGAACTTCGATGCTTCTAATGAAACTGATCACTCATTTTTTGTTCAAAATGGAAGGAGCATTTCAGATCCAGAAGAGTTTGAGTTAGATGATGTCTCATGGGATCAAGCACACAGATATGTGTTATTCAATTGTGATCGTATTACTCCTTATATGAAGTATGTCAACTAGCATAATTTTTACAATATAAATAATACAATTAATTAAGTGAGTAACTAGTTATCTCATACTAACCATTAAAAGTTAACAGAATGCATTTTGATATAATAAGGAAGAAAAATCGTCGTTCAAAGCAAATGGACTTAGAGAGAATTCACAATAGTGATTTCCCTAACTGGTTTAGAAAGCATGTAAGTGATTACTCAAACTTTTTAATATATACAGTGAGTTTCTGACTTATTCTAACTTCATATATAATGTTTGTGTTTCTAGATCATGCAAAAATCTGAAGAAGGGGTTGAAGATATCCCGAATGAGGTGTTATGTCTTGCTTATGGCCCATGAAAAGCGGCGGGTCAATATAAAGGATATATAATAAATGGGTTTAGGTTTCATACTAAATCTTGTGAAAGAAGACGCATGACCCAAAATAGTGGTGTTGTTGTAACAGAAAGAACGAGGAGCTTTGCAAGTGCTAAAGATAAGAAACCGGTTAGCGGTGATGTGACGTATTATAGTATACTTCAAGACATTATCGAGCTTAATTATTATGGAAGTTTTAGGGTAACATTATTTAAGTGTGATTAGGTCAATGTACATGCAAAGGGTAAAGGCATTAAGACAGACGATTTGGGCTTCACTCTTGTAAACTTTAAGCATCTAATATCCACAGGAAAACAAGTAAGTGATGAACCGTTTATATTTGCTTCTCAAGCAGAACAAGTTTTTTATGTTCAAGATCCTACCGATAGTAATTGGTCTGTTGTTGTAAAAAATAGACCAAGAGATATATATTTGATTTCAAGGAGGGGTTTGTTGATGATTTGGATCTTTCTGTAACCAAGGGTGAGGCAGGGACTTATATGGATGTTAATAATGATGATGTTGAATGGACACGGGATGATATGGATATGATTCTAATAGATCCAACATTGATTAATGGGGAAACAATGATAAATCCCGAGGAGGAGTTAGGGTTCGATGAGATGATTTGAGTTAATATGATATGTTTCCAATATCATTTGGTACTGAGTTAGGGTTTACATGGTTTAATATAATTTGTTGTATTTTAGAAGGTTTACGATATTCTAGTTTGGTATTATTTTAGTACGTTCTAAGTTTTATGTGATTTAAGATTTTATTTCTTATTATGATTTTATTTTGTGTAAAATTTTAATATTTGGATTCAAAAAATATGAACATTTTATATTTATTTCTTTTTCTCGACATTTGTATTATTTAGAAATTCAGCTTTTAAATTATCATGTAGAATGTTAAAATCCTGTTTCAGTCTATATTGCAGCATTTAAGAATTCAATTTTCAATACGAATTGGCAACATTTATAACTCTAGCTTTTCATCTAAAATGGTAACATTTCAGAACCATGCTTTTGAAAGCTACTGCAAGATGAACAAATACTTCCTTTAAAATAATTTTTGGCATTTACAAATATGTCAAAATCAACTTAAAAAGGAAATTAAAATGCAACCTTTTATATAATATCTAGCATTTCTTTATCCCGCCGAAATACATATAATTACGCAGGAATGAGAAATCCTACATAATGTGACGCTGAGAATAATTTCTCTTTTATGTAATAACAACCAAAGGAAGAGCGTAATCAAGTAAATAATATAAAAATCCCAAACCTATAAATTAGTTAACTTATAACACCTGGTACCATGTATTATACACTAGAAGAATTATCAAAAAAAAAGTTCCAAATTAAAATCGAAAAAGACCCTTCAATAAATTCGAATGATTGTAATTCAATTACCAATATCAGTCAAAAAGGTTTAGTTGAATACCACAATTTTCATAACAGGTTGATTCATGGCAACGAGGAAGATAATGTCAGAAGATATAATTGGAACTTTAAGAGTTATGATTAGAGTTAGATAATTCATAATTGGAATATAATTCTCAATCCAATTTAAATTACTCAATCCAATTACAATTTTCAACTCAACTCAAATTACTCCACAAATTAAACATCTTCAAATTACTAACCATCGATGCATTCAATGTTGTAACCATGTTCTGAAATAATATCGATATCCCCATCCTATCAATAGGTTATAAAGTTAAAAAAAGTCACCTCACCACAATAATCACGTCACTCTTTAATCCTCACTTGATATTAAGATACCTAAAGGTTGAAATTTGAACATGCAATATCTTTGCTTTTTACATCTGTTATAAAATACACGTCACTATCTCCGACTTCTCTCCGTCTCATCAATTTGGAAGGAGAACTTCATCTACACCTATTTAAAAATTTGAGGTTGTATTATCCACATACGTATTTTCTAATTGATTCTATTTTCATCTCAATTGTTCAGGTATATTTTAGAGATATTTTACTTCAAGACACCTTGGCAAAATACCATTTTGAATTGATCGTATGAGGTATATTTAAAAATGCATTTGAAGATTAAGAGGATGAGGAGATTCACAAAACATATCATAAAGAGTATTGCATGGTTATCACCTTCAATGTGTTCGATCTTATGCCTCTTTGAAAATATAATGTCATATGGAAGTATGATTTGTTGCTAATTGTTTTTGGAACGATTAGAAGAATGAAAAGGTGGCTGCATTATTTCGTATATTCTTGGGAATGATTCCCCACCCATATTTAACTCGCTACTCTTCTCAAAATAATTATTTTCAATAATTCCATTTTAGAGTCATTTTTCAATGATTAATTACAAAGATTGAATTAAGTCTTTCAAATTATCCCACTTTGCCTTAATGATGTATTAAGATTTATTTTGATTTTAAATCTTTTGAAATGAATGCAAGATATGTGAAAAAGCATTAGGATCCTTGGATCCTGCTACGCCCTCATGATGCTTAAAGAAAGTATTTGTTATCATAAAATTCAAAGTGTTGTTTTTATGTATTTTTTATATTGAATGCTTTAAATTGTTTGATATTTTATTATTTTTCCATTTAGTTCATTTATATTTATTTTTGTCCTCAAATAATTTATTTGAGTTTCTACTAAATTCCTGTCATTACACTTAAAGATGTTTAGTGGAAAGAATGTGCCAACAGATTAATCATTGGATATACCGGGTCTATACAGTACTTAATTACTTAATTGATTTATTAGTTAATAGTTAATAATGATTGGTGAATACTTAAAAAATTCATCTATTTATTTATTTATATATGATAGTTTTTTTATTGTGTGTAGATCATGAGATTTATAGGCAAGATGCATGAGGTTTTTATCCAAGTTATTGTATTTTTTTTTTCTATAATGCTTCTAATAATCGATATTTCAATAGAAATATTGGATCTTTTTCTTTTCTCAATTTTAGCAAAACAATTAAGCTCAATAATCTTGGTTTCAAAGCCTATAAAATTACAAAAAATATTTTCATTTTGTAAAGGTTAGTAAATTCGAGGGGAGAGATGAATGGTTACGGCGACTCGTCTAAGGAACTGAATCTCCGCCTGGTCTCACCTCTCGTCGACGCTGAATCCTCTCACCGATCGACTCTCGCCCCTCTCTCTAGATGCGTCTCTCTCTCTCTCTCTCTCTCTCTCTCTCTCGATCTCGACGCAGATTGATTCTTTCTCTGTCTCGTTAATCTTCTACTACCTCTATCAGATTCTAGTGAGTGAAAACCAAATCCAATTAAACTGATTTAGCCTCTATAACTGACTGAAGCAACCCTAAATTGAACTGAACCAGTTTAATTGAGTGAAAACAACCTCAAATCGAAGTGAATCAGTCTCATTTGAGTGAAAACAACTTCAAATCAAGTTGAACAGTCAATTTTTTGTCTCAAGGGTTAAAAAACATGAGGGCAACACGGAGGGCGAAACTAAGGGAGAAATGGAATGTGATTCTTACGAAGTAAGAAGGCAGGCCAGAAGGGCAATTTGGATATGGATTCCACATCGGGGCTTTTTCCTGTCCCATTAATGGAGGGAGCAAAGGTATGATTCGACCACACATTGCTGAGACGAAAGACAATCCATTAACTCGAAACAACTTTACTAATGGTCGAGTTAGGTTAAATGAGAGACTGAATGGGGCAAAGGTTGCAATGGTGAGTTTCAAAGTACTAACAAGCGGACGAAAAGCTTTGGAGGAGGTGACAAATCGAGGTGAACGAGGGAATAGGTCCTTCGTAACTACAAGAAGTAGGTGGACTAAAGTTGCTAGGAGAGAGAAGAAGCCAGCAATCAATTTATTCAATAAAAAATATTGGGTGCCAGAATTTAATGTGCCTAAAAAATGCTTTAGGTGCCTCTCCAATAAATGTGGCAATTTAGGGCATTAAATGTGGCAATTTAATGAGTCTTAAATGTCGGGAATAAGTCCTTCGTAACTACAAAAAGTTGATGGACTAAAGTTGCTAGGAGGGACAAGAAGCCAGCAATCAATTTATTCAATAAAAAATATTGGGCGCCAGAATTTAATGTGCCTAAAAGATGCTTTAGGTGTCTCTCCATTAATTACCTGCGGTATAAATATTAGGAGCCGGTGGGATGTCTTAAATGTGACAATTTAGGACATTTAAAAAGGACATGCAACTTTATAAAGAGGGGAACTTGAATCTCAAAGAAGGAACCAACCTTAAACCTAATCTTCTCTTTTCAAACCAAACAAACCCTCAATTTCCACAAGAAACCACCAAGTTCAATAATGCCGCAAACTCTAACTCAGCTTGGTTTTCAAAATGAAGGGGGAGGGCAAATGCCAATTCAACAGGGGAAAATATTTGCATTAATGATGATATGATTGTGAGTGGGGTTGCGGCAAAGAATGTTATGATGAACAACGGGGGTGATTTAGGAGGGATTCTCAAACTCAATACATGCATAGAAACAAAGGGGAAGGGACAAAATGTTACTTTTTTTACGAGGATGTATTTCTTATTGGGTTCGGTGTGGGAAGAAAGTATTCAGATAGGACAGAGGAAAACGTGTTGGAGGAAGGAAAATTATTAGGAGGGCCTACGATTGAAGCAATCATGGAAGACAATCTAGTGGAGCCCATTATTGAAGATGTCGTGCAAGAGGGGATACTGATGGTTGAGGGCACATGTCAAGAAGACTCAAGTTTGGACTATCCTATTAGGGGGGCCTACTATTGAAGAAACTTGAGCTGATGTGTCAACTTCGGGGGTCCAAGTAGAAGTGGAGGAGATTACAATAGGTCCGTGTAAAACTGTAAAGGAGAACGAACCACTGGAAATTTCGAGCACAACTGAGTAAGAATCTGGTAAAAGAAAGGTTGTCGTTTTAATCCAGAAAGATTTAATTAAGTACCCGGATACTACTAAAATAATAAATGGACCACAGACTACTTTTAAGGGGGCTGAATTTTCAAAGAATTTCAAAGAGGGGCCTACTCAAGAATTAAGGAGGAGTGGACGATTGAGAACAAAAGAGAAAGATCAATTCTTTTCTCCAAGTCAGAAAACATAAATGGTTAAATGGAGCGTGGCTTCTGAAGAGAAGATGAAGCGGAAGTCGAGGAAGCGGACTCTATAGCCACAGCAACTCGAAGGAGAAAACATGGCTCTAATCAATGAGGATTTGAATGGGATTCGTACAAACCTTCTTAGAAACGGGTCCATGGTGAGGCTTCTTAAGCGGTGCGGTGTTAATTGTTGGGGAATTCGTAACCATGTGTGATACATGCACAACGGAACCTATGGACTCAATCCTACCTATAATCATCGATAAGGAAATAAATGTACAAGATTGCTATTTACAATTTATCTCGGATTACATTAATTTAGGAGAGGGAAGCGGATGCAAGTCGAACGAACTTCCATCTTTCAACCTTCACTTTCCTGCTCCTGAAGCTCGTCTTTATAAACCTCCTTGCTCTTCCTAGGAATGAAGAACGATCGTTCACTAGTGCTCAAGTTAGAGGACCTTTACTCGTATCCATGCGAACTTCAGAAAGACGAAATTACCGAACTCCGCTAGAAGATTCCGAAAATACTTTCCGAAAATAACCCTCACAAAACTCTTTCTCTGCTCTCTCTCTCTCTCTCTATATCTATCTTTGACTATTATGGCTGCTTCTAAGGGTTTGCTTGGTTGGGAGGTAATGTAGGGGAAGGTAAGGTAAGGTAAAAAATTTCTATGCTTGGTTTGAGGGTAATATAGGGGAGGGGAAAGTAATGTAAGGGAGGCATTCTCTCCACCTGTTAAATGGAGAAGTCAAGTGGAAAATATAATGGAGATAGTTATCTCAGATTTCCCTCCAATGTAATATTTTAACTTTGGTGCTTTTTTGCTTGGCTGACTTTGGGGCATGATTTAAAATTAAGAAATTGGCATAAACTTGGGAAAACACACATATCCATCTCCAGCATACTTGCTTTTCTCCACACAAGAACAAGAGTTCTCCATTTTTGTCAAGGTATTGTTTATATGTATTCTTTATTTTCCTTTTTTTTAATCTTAAAAAGTGTTTCTTTTCCTTCATTGCTTGGTGATTCTTCAATTTATTTGCTTGTTTATTCTTCACTTGTTTGCAAAGTGATTGACTTTTTTGATGTTTTTTGCGAAATATAAGAAATGAAATAAGTGATGCCAAATACTCAAAATGAGTTTAAACACCATAATATTTGAGGAATAGCTAGTATTTTTGTTTGTACTAACAGAAGGTCATAACAATTTGAGAAGAAATTGACATGTGTGATAATACAAGAAAATAAAAAAATGAATTTAGGTTAAAAAGAAAAATGATGATATACCAAATTCCTCTGTTTTAATATTTCAAATGTTGCTTTAAATATTAAGTGATGCTTCAAATATTTCAAATTTTGTTTTGTTTAAATAGTTACGAAATTTATATAGTTATCTCTAATTAATACTACCTCTTTTGATTATTCATTGCACATTTTTTTAATCTTATATTACATATAATTTTAAATATTTGTTTGGTATATTTATATTTGTAGATGATTGGTGAAAGTAATAATAGATGAAAAATGATTGTTTTATTGCATTATATATATCAAATGGCTGTGGTACAAGTTTGTATTATCGTGCATTGTTTGTAGTAAATGAATGCAAGAGAAAAAAAAATCAAATTCCATTGCAAATTAGAAATAATAGAAACCGTACTCGTGATGAATTAATGCACGATCTTATTAATAGTGGTAGAAGTGAAGACATTATTCGAATGAACCCAAATATATTTTTTAACTTGTGTGGGTTGCTAGTAGATTATAGTGGACTGAAAGCCACAAAGCATGCTGGAGTTGAAGAGCAAGTTGCGAAATTTTTATATATATTAGGGCATAATGTTAGGCAAAGACCCGTTAGTTTTTTTTTCCAACATTCTAGATGGACTACTTCTCATCATTTTCATTGAGTTATGAAAGCTGTAATAGAGTTAGAAGATAGGTACCTTAAGCAACCAACAAGTTCAAAAGTTGTAACCGGAGTTGTCGATAATGATAGGTTCGCAAACAACTTTAAGGTTATATTCTACTCTCATTTTTTATTTCTGCTTAAGTAAAAATAAAATATAGGTCTAAAGTATAAGAATGAATGGCATGATTGCATTGGTGCCATCGATTCTACACATGTTAGAGTTAAAGCGTCTTCAGATGCACCTGCTAAATATCGTGGAAGAAAGGATTATACAACTCAAAATGTTTTCACAGCGTGTTCCTTCAAATCCCTAAAATTTACATATATTTTACCCGGGTGGGAGCGGACCGCTTTAGACTCAAGAATATTAAAAGATGCATTAAATAGAAGATGTCCTCTTAAAATTCCATCAGGTAATTATAATAAGTAAAAAAAATTTAAAAATTGAAGTAGAAAAAATAATAAAAATGTTAAGTCAGAAATCATATTTTTTTATAGGAAAATATTATCTTGGTGATGCGGGTTTTATGTTAAAAAGTGGAATAATAACTTCATATCGAGGTGAACGCTATCATTTAAAAAGAGTTCTCAAGAAATGGGCCTAAAAATTCTAGAGAATTGTTCAATCTTCGGCATTCCTCGTTGCGCAATGCCATAGAACGAGCTTTCGGGGTACTCAAAAAACGTTTTCCTATTATAGCAAGTACAAGTGAACCAACTTATGGTGTTCAAACTTAAAAGCAAATAATTATAGCATATTGTATATTACATAATAACTTGGTTGACGCGAATGACTCAATGGATGATGAGTTATGTGACTCGGTAATGAATGAAGAAGATCAGGAACATGTAAATGACGATGAAGTTATTATTGACGAAAATTATGTCAACACGGACGATGAAGATGATGGAAGAAAAGGTGAACAACTTCGAGATGACATAGCAATCCAAATGTGGAGTGATTATACTATATTGGTCATGTGGTTAGGGTTTTTTAATAAAAATAGCTTTCTAAATTTTCCTAAATTACTCAGTTTCGTTCGCAAGGGCATGATCTACGCGTAATTCGGCACCTGTCCACCAGTCTTTACCATGCGGTCTAATACAAATACGTTAGGTCTAGGCCTAATGACCTGGTTTCTCCCGTCTTACTTTCCTGCTGACCTTTCTATTAGAGATTCATCTCCAGTTGGATTAAAAAAGCACAAAACAAGATACTAAGTACGAAACTTGAAGAACACAAACAAATATTAAATTAAAAAGATATGGATTCTACTACTCGAACTCTTCCCTAGAAAGGAGTTTAGTTATGAGAGTACAGTACTAAATCCAAAAGATAAATACATTGATACATAAAACAATACAACCTGATTTGTCTTTGTCTCTACAATGAATCACGGCTACCTACTACAAACTACGATAAATTTGTGACCCCTTGACCGGCCATAGGGTTCACCCTTTTATATGTGATGGGTCGGTCTACAATAAAAAAGAAATAAGTCTACCCAAAATCTAACCAAATATAAACCCAAAATCTAATCCCCAATCTAGACATAATCAAATATTTCCATATCGTCTAATCCTAATTGAAGATCAAATCTAATCTCTGACTTATTTCTCCTGCCAAATAAAGTATGTTCTTTCCACACAATAGCGCTAGAATGCTAAATATGTGCCAATCTTCTAGAAGAATCATCTGCCGCCTTCCATCTCTGACTGCGGCGCTCTTCACCTCGACCATTGCTGGGCAGTGACCCGCGGTTAGTATAATGGCTATCATGGTTGAGATAATGAAGACCGGGACCGAGGGCTTGGCCTATGATCTAACTTCGGGCTCCCCTCTATGTCGCTCCAAAAGGCTCCTTTTAAACTCTATTTGGCTCTGATTCGCTTGTTCGATGTAGTTAGAGACAAACATCAGCAGTAACTAAATTCTAACAAAAACTTACAATAATATAGAAAGTACTGAAAATTAGATACAAAAGAAGTAAATATGATATTAAAATATAGATATGAATTTGGCTGGTCATAATTCTCCCAAGCTTAGAACTTTCTTGTCCTCAAGCAAACTACGCGAATCCATATTCGGCCAAACAGGAATGGTGGTCGGCTTATAACTAGGGTAAGGGTCCCGAGCCTAAGACATGCCTACTAGACAAAATCCGTCATCCGCCACCTGTTCAAAAGTTCAAAATAACCGGTTTCCCGATCAAGAGGTATGGTGACAGGTACGCTCACAGTTTCCAACCCTGGTGACTAGAGGGGAACTCATATCTCGAGCTCGTTGGATTGATGGTGGTAATATCACGTATACAATTTAGATCCTAAACCTTAGTCGCAACTTGGAGTGGAATCTCGGCATAATTTTCTATTCCTCAACTGTTGGGTCTCGGACGTGCATAACGCAGTGAAAAATAAAAATATCGTCCAAAACCAATCCGAGGATCCGTGCGTATTGGTTAAATCAAAGAAATAAATCTTAATGATACCTTTCGGATTACGCTTAATCCGTGACGCTCAAACCATGCGTGTTGTCCATGCGCCTCTAAACCGGTTACCGTCCTAACCGATTTTCCGTCCGTCTAGGCCGTCTAGGTCGGTTTGTGCGGAATCATCTGCCGCACATACAATTGGCCTCCACCGAAATTCTCAACAACCCGTTATCATCTTCTTAGGCCAAATAGATCACAAGCGCCGAAAGTACGAACGCCTCTACCGGTGTCCACACGAACAAAATTCTTAAAACGGGAAGAAGAACAATATATATGCTAGTAGCTTGTTCTCCTCTTGCATAAGAAAACTCTTCTTATTTTATCTCACAAAAGATGTATATAATTCCTCTCATATAATTGCACTCTTTCATTTTGTCATACAAAAAGAAAGCACCCTTTCATAATTTTGTCATACAAATTAGAAAGTATATTTTCTCTCTTTTGTCTCACAAAAGAGAATGAGAAATAATGAGAGAGAGAATGATGTGTTGTGTTATGAATTTAGAGCCTTCTATGTCCTTATATAGAGGTGAAGAGTCATGTCTCTTCACACTAAAAGATGTGTATGACATCACTCATCATTATCCATATGCCATCATCTAGACTATTCTAGATTACATGATATTTTGTGCTCATAGTCTTTATATGCATACATATCACATCTTATCACATAAGATGACAATATATTTTGTGACATTCTTATGCAACTCATCATATAAGTCGCTAGGATTTTCTGCGCCCGTTTTAGTTTGTTCTTTGTGTGTGACCCTGTAGGTTCACTTAATGTTGGCAATAGACTTGACAGTCTATAAATCATGAGCGGACTCTAGCAAGCCATCATGACTACCCAATTTAAGTGAATATCGGTGATCCGATTTACCTAATCAACAATCACGTATTTAGTCCCTTTGTCGTGCGATATCTATATCGATCATAGGGCATGTAATACGCCATCCTTATATTAATCGATTAATATTTCTTGATCCCAAATTAAACTGAACAAGAACAAATGACATTAATAACTCTTATTAATTCATTTGAGTATGGCCATACATTTCTTCAGTTCAATTCATCAAGAGGCCTAAAGATATCTCTCTCATTTATGAGAGGAACAAATTCCGTCTTGATTGCACTCATCGCTCTACATGATTCATTGTATACCTAATCATAACCGTTATGACCACCCGGTTAAAGGCAGTGTTAGATTATATTAAAGTATAAAATTACTCATGTTGGGAACCGAGACAATCTCAGGTCAAAGGACTATAAATACTTTATGTTACAAGAATCGCTAATGACATAAAACATGTAGCATTCTTATGGCGGGTCAGTCCAATATATGGTCTCTAACATATACCTATGTTAATGACTTGATAACTATTTATCCATGATCAGTAAAACATAATCATCAGTCAACTAATATACTGGTGTACATTTATAGCTTGTATATAAATATATATTTATATGTATCCGCAAGTATATTTGTCTCCACAAATATCCTATAAATGACCAGGGACGATTTAGAATAGCATTCATAACACTTTATAGTTTTACTATCAAAGTCACGCACTTTGATGACATAAAGCTGAATTGCATATTCATGGTCTATTTTAATTATATTAAAATAACCTATACGCACATATTATATGAAATATCTTAGAATAAATATTATGTTTGTCATTACAATCCATCATCTAGGTCACAAACACTTTGGCCTAGGGCATAACACCATCATCAACTTGCTAGTCCATGTAGCCAAGAAGAGCTCATCTCACTTCCTGCTTAGGCCGTGAGGCAATTAATATCCTCGAACTCCTTGGCTTCATTGGGCGCCCAAGCGCAAACGGGTATGTGTCGGTAGATGTGGTCGACGCGATCGAGTTACTAGGATTTTTAATGTTCCTCTTTCTTCCAAGCCTTGTCGTGTGACTAACAGACACCTCCTTCTCCTAAAACTATGAGTCGCTGCCTTTGATGATCCCCCTACTTTAGGCCATTAATGAGCGGCTCGCTCTCTGTCTGAAGATCCTCTAATAGAAGAGGGCCGTCTTACTTGACCCTCGTGATGACCGCGGGTCGACTACCTGATGGTGGTGCTCCAAGAATTCCTCGATTTGCCTTGTCCTTTGGTAATAGGTATCAACGTAATACGGGTTGACATACACTTTTTTTTTAATTGCCTTGGGAGAGACTTTTCTTGATCAACGAGTAAATTCCTTGTACTTCTTTTGCCCTTGAGATTGGCCTATTTTAAACCTTCAGCGAAACTACTCTCCTAGTCTCTCGTAGCCGCTAGCTTTTTAACGTTCTTCCTATTCTCCCAAACTTAGTTGAGCGGCATGCATTCCCCAAATCGTGTTTCATTCGGCTTTTAATTTTCCTCTTTCTCATAGCCATTTTGAGTACAACTCGTAACATCCTCCTAAACTCAAATCGGTCTGCCAATCTTTTATTTTTTTTCCTACTTCTTCGGCTATCATGGCGGACCGTCACCAAATCCTTTCCTTCTTTGTTCATCTAAGGCAAATTCATTTTTTTTGTGTGTATAACCTGAGATATAGTTGATTTGAACCGTGATGGTCAGTTCCTTCGATGGGGCTTGAGAGCCAATATAAGGTTCGGATGTAGCAGTCGAGGATGTGGCTCCTCTGGTCGAGGTTAGAATTACCGCATTTGCGGTTAGATTGCCTCGGTCTGAGTTCACTGCGTTCTGGGTCAGGTGCGGTATGGGTCAAGTGCGTCATAGTCGCGGCTACCCTCATTCGAGTGGGCAGCGATTCGGGTCTCTGGTCCCTCAATAGCGGTATTCCCCTAGCGATTTCATAAATCATGCACATAACCCCCTACTTTGAGGAAAAACCTATCCTCCTTCTCCAAAGCTATGCCAATATCCCCTCTTCGGTTGATAACAGGTTATGAATATTATGAACACGAGAGAGGCTCCGGGTCTAGAGGTTGAGATTGGTCACGGCAATTGTCCCTGCCCTCTTGGCTAAGCGATTGGCATTGAGCAATCAGACTTATTTCACAGATGGAAGGGACTTCTCCTAACTTTAAACTTGGCTTATACTCATGACCCTAAATTAAGGTAAGATTGGTGCACCATACAAGTTTGGTTGGTAGGTTTTTATTATAAAATTTTTTTTGTTATATTTTTGTTGGTTTTATAATTTTTTTTAATGTTTTTCTTGGTTTTATAATTTTTTTGGGTTTTTTAAGAATATTTTTAAAAATGCATGCAAAACCAAACTAACCTACATGCAATACGTAAATGAAAAGTTGAAATGCAAAAACTAAACTAAACTACATGCAATAACTAAAACTCTCCCCAAGTTAAAATTTGTCCAGTCCTCGGGACATGAAAAATAAAAGGGAGAGGAAAGAAAAGAATTTATCGAGATTGTGTCGGGAGTTCGAACCGTACTTTCCACGTCTCCCTGCTCCGGAAGTTTGTCCTTTATATATTTGGGACCTTGAAGTCTCTTGCCATGAAGCTGTGCCAAGATGGCATGGTTTCTATATCTCATGAGAGACCCTAGCCATTCTAGTTCCCGCAAGTTTATTCTTTTGGCCCTCAGGTCTTCATGTCTTGTGGCTAGGCTTCCTGTTTTTGAACGAATTTTGTCAGCCTCACTACTAGCGCTCCGGAAGCTATTTCTACTTTGGGTCCCCTTCTCTCCTATTGTAGCAAGTTGTTGATCATTTCCTGCAAGCATAGTCTTGAAGTCGTTCTATTTTATTTGGTTTACCCATCAACATGTGGAGCCTCTGTTGCTAAGTCATAGGCAAGAACGAAGACAGAAAGAAAGGCATAAGCACTGGAAGTAAAGGTAGAGGCTGAGGCACCTAAGGGAGCAAAAGTGCAAGCTAGAGGTCCCTGAGATTCTTCGTGGAGTTCATTGGAAGTAAGAGTTCCGCTCTCCAAGCCAGCAGGTTAATTTCTTCTTCCAACCGGGAATAAAGATTCGATTCAAAGGGCACAGCGGTCAAATTACATATCAATGTTTCCCAGCTTAGATACTTTCAGAGGAAGACAGAATGACAACCTACCTAATGGACCAATACCTTACCACCTTCCATCAAGACTAGTGGAGCACTCCAAGAAAGTCGAGGATTTTGAACTCAGTGTTTGTTGGGAAGACATCCTCTTCCGTAGCTCTTGGGAATGTCTGGGTTGCTAGAATTAGCAATGCCAGTTTTAGAACTAGTTGTTATATACGCATCAGCTCATTATCTCCTTCTATAAATTGGCACACCCCTATCTCTTCCCATATTTCCTTCACGTCCCATGTTTCTTTGGACAACGGTCTCCCTGGCTATGTTACTCTGAATGCTTGGCCACCTCTCTCATCGTCATTTTTGGCCTGACCCCGTTTCGTCTAAAGGTCAGTGATTTCTCCTCGCCGTCGACTTCTATCCGAGCTATCGGCAAGAACTCAATAGTTTTCTCGCGGTTTTGTTCCTCTCTCATTATCAGAAGATTGCCAAGGAAACCACCTGTTGAACAATTCTCTAAGCTGTCTGTCGACTTCTATCCTTGAGAGGCTAAAGAAGTCAATGGATTTCATAGGGATGAAGGTATGCTCCTTTAGAACTGCGAGTTGCCCCCTCTATTCTCTGGTTAGTCCGAACCCGGTGTCGTGACAGTTCGATCCTATGATCGATTCTGCCATCGGATAACTACTTCTCTTTTGAGGTCTAGAGCGTTGGCGTTGGTCGATTACTCTCCACGGGGAAAGGTTTGGTTCCCTTAAATTCTCGTAGGAGGGGTTGTATTAGGATTATGATGGCGCGAGGTTCAATGTTTATGGTTTGGTAATTATGATGGGGAACCCGTAGCCATGTACATAACATGCGCAGCGCAACCTACGGGTTCAACCCTCCCTAGGATCATCGTTAAGGGAATAAAAGTACGAGATTATGCTATTAAATTTATACCTCAGATCTTCCAGATCCGGAAGAGAGAAGCGGATGTAGGTCTGAACGAACTTCCGTCTTGCTGCCTTCTCCTTCCTGGCTTCTGAAGCTCAACTCTGTGAACCTTCTTGCTCTCCCTAAGGACGAAGAACTTGATCGCTCTCTAATCTCCAAGGCAGGAGATCTCTACTCGTATCCACATCGAACTTCAAATAATCGGAATAACCGGACTCGGCTAGACGAGTCCGAAAATACTTTCAGGAGGCTCTCACAAATTTTCTCTCTCTTCCTTTGTATTATGGCCATCTAGAGGCTCTATATTATGTGTATAATAGAGGGGGGATCCCCCTCTATTTATACTAGAGAGATAGGCGAAGGATTCGTCAGTTACCATAACTAAAACCCTAATTCCAGACCAATTCCGTTGTCGACGGAATAAGGCTTTCTTTTGCACAATCAAACATCTAATGTTTGATTATTTCCTTCACCAATTTATACATCATATGTATAGCTATTTCGAGAGCATTTCCTTCCCGACTAGACGTTATTCTATGTGTGACCATGTAGGTTCTATTTAACGCTGGCAACAATCTTCCAAAGATCGTTAGTCATGAGTAACCTCTAGACTGGTGTCATGACTACCCATGTTAAATGAAATGATCAGCGATCGTAAACCTATCTGAAAAGATATTTGATTATTTCTTTTGTTCTACGATATACATCCTGATCACAAGGCACGGTAATATGTCATCCTTGAGTTTGATCAAAGTCTCTTTCCTGGTCGAGAATTAGACTGAACAAATACAAAATAATATTAACAACATATGTTAATCCATTCTGAGCATGGCCATGCATTTCCTTCAGTCCTAGTTCATCAGGGGGCCTAGAGATATCTCCCTCTTAACAAGAGGAATAAATCCCATCTTGGTTACTCACATTCTTTGTCATGATTTAGTGCATACCTAATGATGACCCTAATGATCCTCCCATTACGGATGACGTAATATCATATTAAAGTATGCAGTTCCTCATACAGAAATCCATGGTGACCTCAGGTCATAGGAGCACACTATTCATTTGAGAATCACTAATGACATGTACCATACATATTCTCATCGTGTGGTCAGTCCGGTACGTATTCTCTAACACGTGCCTATATTCCAGACTTGACATCCCTATGTCCATGACCAACAGAACATGATCATCCAGTCTGCGAATATACTAGTGTGGATATGTAGCTTCTTACTTGAAGTATGTTTATCTCTATAAACATCCTACATATCACTAGGGACGGTTTAGAATGTCATTCGTTGGTTCACAGTTCCATATCAGAATCACATATTCTGATGACGTGAACCTGAAGTGTCATGCATGGTCGATCTAATATATGTAAATATATTAGTCACCCATACACTCATTCATATATGAACTGAATAAACGTGCTTCTCATAATGTAATCTCTAGTCCAACACTTTGGCCTAAAGATTAATTCCTTCAGTCCCCATTTGCACTAGTCCAATCTTAAGCATCCAATGCTCATAAGGCAACATGACCTTCTTATTCTACTTGCGGGAAATATATGCCTATCAGATTATAAAAATTTACATTGCAAACTTGTAATGTCTACTGTTGATCTCTATCATTAGTTGAGGACTTCTGAAATAGATATTTGTATCCTTGTTGCTCTATTCTGAGCAACTCTTTGTTCATAGATCGTCAGGCTTTAAGAGCACTCGGGACTACTCCTAGTTCCAAGATCAACTTTTGATTCAAGCATACCTAGTGTTCGCTTCTAAAGCGACAATATGATTTTGTTTCAGTTGTAGTATCTTATTTGGAACTCATTCCAAAAAATTACGATAATGATCCATGTTAGGAAAGTGTAATCTCTTACCACTGCCTACGTTCTAATAGATCGGGATATCTTAGTTCTTTATAAATTTATTCTCGTCACCAAATGACTATCATTCGCTCTCTTATGCTCCAAACATATTACACAGTACATTGTATGGCTTGAAGAAACTTATTCAGCCCGTTTCTAAGAACTGTTTCTTGTTCATTGAACCTTTCAAAACGGATGATATGTCTTCATTATATGAACGTTATAGGCAAGAATTCTTTCTAGCATATTAAACTCCTTGAATATATTATTGAAAGTATAGAATCCAATTCATGTGCCTTTCATTGCTCATATTAGTGCCAAAACCAAGAACTCTTTCTTGCATATTGAATATTCAATATATAAGATCGAAGGTATATAATCTAATTATTATATCCTTGTATTGTTCAAATGAATGTCATTAGCAAGAACTCTTTCTTGTAGATTGAACACTTCAATATATGGCTGAAGGCATAGAATCTCATTCGTATGTCTTTCATCATTCATATGACCACGGTAAGCAAGAACATTTCTAGCGTATTGAATTCTTTCAATATCGTACCAATGTACATTATCTTACAACCATAAGTCTCCATAGACTACAACTCCCAATTATTAGGATGGTGAAGGTTCTTGTTGTAACACTAGAGGACTATCATACTCCCACTGAATTTCTTGAAACCGATGTGGACTTATCTATTTCGATTAAGTCAAATTCTTCAATTTACTTTGTCAAATAGATTCATCCTGAGATGCTTGCTTTAATCCATTCACGAATGAATTTACCTTTCAGAATTCTTGTGATCACAAAACTCTTGCCATGTATCTAAGGTACTGTTGGAAAATCCATAGCCATACACGTTACATGCGCAACAGAACCTATGGATTTAACCCGCCCTAGGATCTACGATAAGGGAATAAAAGTACGAGATTAGCTATTAAAATTTATACCTCAGATCTTCCTGATCCGCGAGATGAAGAACGGATGTAGGTCTGAACTATTCCGACTCGTAACCGTTTCCTTCCCGAAGCTCGGCTCGCCAAGCTCCTTCCTGTTGCTCGGCTCGAAGAACTCCTTCTTGAAGCTCGACTTGCTAAACTCTTTCTTAAAGCTCAGCTCGAGAGACTCCTTCTTCTCCTAGGGATGAAGATAGATCGCTCGCAAGTTCTCAATGAAGAGAACCACTACTCGTATCCACGTGAACTTCACTCGAACGGAATAACCGGGCTTGGCTAGACAAGTCCGGAAATACTTTCCGAATATCTCTCAAAACTCTCTCTCTCTTTTTCTGTGTAAAGACGACCTCTTAGGCTTCTGAGTTGTGTATAAAAAAAGAAAGACCCTGCCCTTCTATTTATACTAGAGAGAGAGGCAAACGATTGCACAGTTACCATAACTAAAACCCTAATCTGCGCCTATTCCGTTGCCAACGGAATGGGTATTTCCATAACGAAATACTTGGCAGCTAAGGTTATTACAGTTTCCATATCTATTCCGTTGGGAACGGAACTATTCTGTTGCCAACGGAATGGCACTGTTTTGTTCAATCAATTATCCAACAATTGATTATTTCGTTCACCAATTTATACATCATATGTATAACTGTTTTGAGGCATATTCATCCCATACGAATGGAGTTCATTGTGTGACCGTGTAGGTTCCATTTAACACTGGCAACAATTTTCTAAAGATCGTAAGTCATGAGTAACCTCTAGACTGGTGTCATGACTACCCATGTTAAATGAAATGATCAGCGATCGTAAACCTATCTGAATAGACATTTGCTTATTCCTTTTGTTCTACGATATACATCTTTATCACAAGGCACGGTAATATGTCATCCTTGAGTTTGATCAAAGTCTCTTTCCTGATCGAGAATTAGACTGAGTAAATACAAAATGATATTAACAACACATGTTAATCCATTTTGAGCATGGCCATGCATTTCCTTCAGTTCTAGTTCATCAGGGGGCCCAGAGATATCTCCCTCATGACGAGAGGAACAAATCCCATCTTGGTCACTCACATTCCTCGTCATGATTCAGTGCATACCTAACGATGACCATAATGATCATCCCGTTACGGATGACGTAAGATCATATTAAAGTATCCAGTTCCTCATATAGGAATCCATGGTGACCTCAGGTCGTAGGAACAAGAACACTATTCATATGAGAATCAATAATGACATATACTATGCATATTCTCATCGTGCGGTCAGTCCAGTACGTGTTCTCTAACACGTACCTATATTCCAGACTTGACATCTCTATGTCCATGATCAGCAGAACATGATCATCTAGCCTGCGAATATACTAGTGTGGATATGTAGCTTCTTAGTTGAAGTATGTCTATCTCTATAAACATCCTACATATCACTAGGGACAGTTTAGAATGTCATTCGTTGGTTCGCAGTTCTACTATCAGAATTACGTATTCTGATGACGTGAACCTGAAGTGTCATTCTTGGTTGATCTAAGAAATATACATTCACAACCCATACACACAGATATATAAGAAACAACCTTTATTGAATAAATAATAATGTCTTAATACATAATTCATTTCCTGGCACAAATACATTTGGCCTAGGGCACTAATCCTACAGTCTCCCACTTGTAGTAGGCCAATTCTAAGCATCTTATGCCCATAGACCTAACATGGCCCTCATGCTTCGCTTGCGAGAGTGGTTTAGTTAATAGATCGGCGACATTGTCGTCCGATGAAACTCTACACATTTTAACATCACCCCTTTGTATGATCTCTCTGATTAGATGGAAGCATCGCAGTATGTGCTCGGTTCCTTTGCTTGTGCGATCGCTCCATTGTTGTCACAATATAGATCCACTGGTTCCGAGATACTCGGAACTACTCTTAGCTCCTCTAAAAAGTTCTTTATCCAAACAGCTTCTTTAGCCGCTTCTGCAGCGGCTATATACACTGCTTCCGTTGAAGAATCTACTACAGTACATTCTCTTAGGTCTTTAATCGAGAAACTATCTCCTAACAATTTCTTGACGTTCCATACTGTTGGGACGTCATTTTCCATGAGTAATATGTCATCTACGTAAAGCACCAGGAACACTATCGTGCTCCCACTGAACTTCATGTAAACACAAGGCTCACCTTCACTTTTGGTAAAACCAAAACTTTTGATGAATTCATCAAAATGAAGGTTCCAACTTCTAGATGCTTGCTTCAATCCATTAATGGATTTCTGAAGCTTGCAAACCTTACCATAATTTTAAGGATCGACAAAACCCTCGGGTTGCATCATATGCACGTCCTCGGTCAGATTTCTGTTTAGGAAAGCTGTTTTGACATTCATTTGCCATATTTCATAGTCATAATATGCTGCTATGGCTAACAGAATTCTGATGGATTTAAGCATAGCTACATGTGAGAAAGTTTTGTCATAGTCAATACCATGAACTTGTTTGAAACCTTTCGCCACAAGCCTTGCTTTGTAGCGCCAGTCTTCTTCTTGAAGACCCACTTACATCCGATGGTCTTCAAGCCTTCGGATGGGTCAATCAAATTCCAAACTTGATTGTCTTGCATGGATTGCATCTCGGCTCTCGTGGCCTCTAACCATTTCTGAGAGTCGGGACTCTTCATAGCATCTCGGTAGGATGTGGGTTCATCATCTATGAATGTCACATCATCATCATTAGACAGGAGAAATCCGAATCTCTCGGGCTCATGACTAATCCTACTAGATCTACATTGGGGCTGTTGTGTTTCAAGCTTGCCAAATCTTTGAGAGCTTGTTTGGTCTTCCGTCACGGATTCTGTAATTGTAGGTGAGTCTCGAATTTCTTCGAGTTGTACTTCAACTAAGAAGCTACATATCCACACTAGTATATTCGCAGGCTGGATGATCATGTTCTGCTGATCATGGACATAGAGATGTCAAGTCTGGAATATAGGTACGTGTTAGAGAACACGTACTGGATTGACCACACGATGAGAATATGCATGGTATATCTCATTAGTGATTCTCATATGAATAGTGTGCTTGTTCCTACGACCTGAGGTCACCATGGATTCCTGTATGAGGAACTGCATACTTTAATATGATCTTACGTCATCCGTAACGGGATGATCATTAGGGTCATCGTTAGGTATGCATTGGATCATGACGAGGAATGTGAGTGACCAAGATGGGATTTGTTCCTCTCATCATGAGGGAGATATCTCTGTGCCCCCTGATGAACTAGGACTGAAGGAAATGCATGGCCATGGTCAAAATGGATTAACATGTGTTGTTAATATCATTTTGTATTTACTCAGTCTAATTCTCGATCAGGAAAGAGACTTTGATCAAACTCGAGGGTGACACATTACCGTGCCTTGTGATCAAGATGTATATCGTAGAACAAAAGGAATAAGCAAATGTCTGTTCAGATAGGTTCACGATCGCTGATCATTTCATTTAACATGGGTAGTCATGACACCAGTTTAGAGGTTACTCATGACTTACGATCTTTAGAAGATCATTGCCAGTGTTAAATGGAACCTACACGGTCACAAAATGAACTCCATTCGTACGGGATGAATATGCCTCAAAACAGTTATATTGGTGAACGAAATAATCAATTGTTCGATAATTGATTGAACAAAACAGTGCCATTCCGTTGGCAACGGAATAGTTCCGTTCCCAACGGAATATATATGCAAACTGTAATAACCTTAGGCGCAGATTAGGGTTTTAGTTATGGTAACTGAGCAATCGTTCGCCTCTCTCTTTAGTATAAATAGAAGGGAAGGGTCTCTCTATTTGATACACAACTCAGAAGCCTAAGAGGCCATCTTTACACAGAAAAAGAGAGAGAGAGTTTTGAGAGATATTCGGAAAGTATTTCTAGACTTGTCTAGCCAAGCCCGGTTATTCCGTTCGAGTGAAGTTCGCATGGATACGAGTAGAGGTTCTCTACATCGAGAACTTGCGAGCGATCTATCTTCATCCCTAGGAGAAGAAGGAGTCTCTCGAGCCGAGCTGTAAGAAAGAATTTAGCGAGTCGAGCTTCAAGAAGGAGTTCTTCGAGCCGAGCAACAGGAACGAGCTTGGCTAGCCGAGCTTCGGGAAGGAGATGATTACGAGTCGGAATAGTTCAGACCTACATCTGTTCTTCATCTCGCGGATCAGGAAGATCCGAGGTATAAATTTTAATAGCTTATCTCGTACTTTTATTCCCTTAACATAGATCCTAGGGCGGGTTATATCCATAGGTTCCGCTGCGCATGTAACGTACATGGCTATGGATTTTCCAACAGTGGCATCAGAGCGTTCTTTAAGGAAATAATCATCGATTACATATTTAAAATTTAGCAAATTGTAGTATAATAAATTTTAGGATTTTAAAAATATTATTTCAAAACATCTCGGAAATAGTTTCTAGGAACATATTATTGGATATTATGATTCTCTGGAGTTTCGAAAAATAGTTTTTCAAAATCCGTTTTCGAAATGGAACTAAACCAAAAGAAAATACGAATTTCCAGCACGTCTCCGTTGAGAACGGAATAGTTCCGTTCAGAACGGAACAGTTCCGTTCAGACGGAATAATGCTGATTTTGCGAGAAACCCTAATTTTTGTTATACATGGAATTTAAATATACAAATATGGTATGAGCTTTAGATCTGTGATTATTCTGTGATGTAATCTTGTGTGTGAATGCCTGTAATATTATTTAATATCTATGGCAACCAGCGAGTTGTCCAAAGTTGTAATTATGGCAACCTGTGAGTTGTCCAAATTTGTAAATTACCTTTTCTAGCTATACGATAGTTGTTAGAATAGATATTATTTCAAGACTTCAAGGCAAGAGATCTTGGCGCAATCTTCGGAAGATAGCATTGGATCTTCGCACACACAACGAAGGGTTCGGTGAAGATTACTCCTGCAATCTAGAGATAGATCTAGAATTAGGAACCTCATGATCGCTCGTGAGGATTAGGCTCATACCATATTTAACTTAGTTTCTGTTATGTTTATGTTTTATAAATCAAAAACAAAATCCTTCAGAATATTAAGTAATGAAGTGCCTCCCATGTCACTGTAACCCTCAATACTCAGACAGTTTTCCACATGGGTCATGCCGGAGCTGGGCGTGTGGGGGATTGTCTGGGGAAAGGGGCACGCGGGAAGAAGTGACTAGCACAGGTCATGCCTGAGCTGAGTGTGCTGGAAACTGCTTTGCCGATACTCATACATAGTTAACCATAACTGAGCAAGCAAGTCGGAGTTGGTCTCAGGGCACATGATGGGATAATACACCGAGTATAAGATACTCATTCCATAAAAAAAAAGAGTTGCATATGATGCAATTGGAAAGTATTCCTACCTAAATAGTTGATCATTAAGGGTTGCGTTGGAGCGCACTTACTGCTCAATGAAATACGGATCTTGTCTCACTATGAAACCTCATTCATTTGAAGTTTTCGAATCAATACTACTGAAGGTGGTTGATTTGAAGAAAAATAGTGGGAGTACAATATAAGAAACACCAAAACAAAACAACCCCAATGAATAAATAATAATGGCACTTTACATTTTAACTTGTAGAATAATGGAAAATAATAATTCATTTGGGTTGAATTTGCGATCTATCCTTGAGAAGGATAAGCTCAATGGGTCTAACTTCCTTGACTGGTTTAGAAACCTGAGAATTGTTCTCAAGGCTGACAATAAACTGTATGTCATAGAAGAGGCTTACCTAGAGGAACCAGAATAGGGAGCCCCAAGGCTGCCCGAGATGCGTATGCTAAATACGTCAAGGACGACACAGAGATAGCTTGTTTCATGCTAGCGACCATGACCTCCGAGCTTCAGAAGCAACTGGAGGACATGGGTGCTTACGATATGATCGTAACTCTCAAGGAAATGTTCCACGAGCAGGCTAGAGTTGAGCGCTACAAAGCGACCATCTCTCTGACTGACACAAAGATGGCTGAAGGTTCATCTGTGAGTGCTCATGTACTCAAGATGAAGAGCTATCTTGATCAATTGGAGAGGCTTGGTTCAGCTATGCCCAGAGAATTGGCTGTTGACATAATTCTCGGGTCGTTACGTCCTAGTTTTAAGCAATTCATCATGAACTATAATATGCATCAGATGGAGAAATCCATCACCGAGTTGCATGGGATGCTTAAGAACGGACAGGAGGACATGAAGACAAATGTTATCAAAGATGTTCTAATGGTTCACAAGAAGAAGGGTAAGAAGACCGGGAATAAGAGCAAGGGTAAAGGCAAGGTGTTGCCTAAACCTAAGATCAAGAAAGACAAGGAGGGTTTTGCTTCCATTGCAACAAGGTTGGCCATTGGAAGAGAAACTGCAAACTCTATCAGGACGAAATCAAGAAGGGTAGTGTGACTACCGCTTAAGGTATTTTTGTTATTGAAACTAATTCACTTACTCCTAAATCTTGGGTATTGGATACCGAATGTGGTACTCACGTTTGTAATGATGTGCAGGGACTACGAAGGAGTAGAAGATTAGCTAAGGACGTAATCCTTAAGTACTTACGAAGAACTAAGGACCTATTCCTAGTCTATGGAGGTCAGGAAGGCGAGCTCGTTGTAAAGGGTTACACTGACGCAAGCTTCCAGACAGACTCAAATGACTTCAGATCACAATCAGGTTATTTATTTTGCCTAAATGGAGGCGCAGTGACATGGAAGAGTTCCAAGCAATGTATTGTGGCAGATTGTTCAACGGAAGCAGTGTATATAGCCGCTGCAGAAACGGCTAAATAAGCTGTTTGGATAAAGAACTTTTTAGAGGAGCTAAGAGTAGTTCCGCGTATCTCGGAACCAGTGGATCTATATTGTGACAACAACGGAGCGATCGCACAAGCAAAGGAACCGAGATCTCACCAAAAGTCCAAGCACATACTGCGACGCTTCCATCTAATCAGAGAGATCATACAAAGGGGTGATGTTAAAATGTGTAGAGTGTCATCGGACGACAATGTCGCCGATCCATTAACTAAACCACTCTCGCAAGCGAAGCATGAGGGTCATGTTAGGTCTATGGGCATAAGATGCTTAAAATTGGCCTAGTGCAAGTGGGAGACTGTAGGATTAGTGCCCTAGGCCAAATGTATTTGTGCTAGGAAATGGATTATGTATTAAGACATTATTATTTATTCAATAAAGGTTGTTTCTTATATATCTATGTGTATGGGTAGTGAATATATATTTCTTATATCAACCAAGAATGACACTTCGGGTTCACGTCATCAGAATACGTGATTCTGATAGTAGAACTGTGAACCAACGAATGACATTCGAAACTGTCCCTGGTGATATGTAGGATGTTTATAGAGATAGACATACTTCAAGTAAGAAGCTACATATCTACACTAGTATATTCGCAAGCTGGATGATTATGTTCTACTGATCATGGACATAGAGATGTCAAGTCTGGAATATAGGTACATGTTAGAGAACACGTACTGGACTGACCACACTATGAGAATATGAATGGTATATGTCATTAGTGATTCTCATATGAATAGTGTGCTTGTTCCTACGACCTGAGGTCACCATGGATTCCTGTATGAGGAACTGCATACTTTAATATGATCTTACGTCATCCGTTACGGGATGATCATTAGGGTCATCGTTAGGTATGCACTGAATCATGACGAGGAATGTGAGTGACCTAGATGGGATTTGTTCCTCTCGTCATGAGGGAGATATCTCTGTGCCCCCTGATGAACTAGGACTGAAGGAAATGCATGGCCATGCTCGAAATGGATTAACATGTGTTGTTAATATCATTTTGTATTTACTCAGTCTAATGCTCGATCAGGAAAGAGACTTTGATCAAACTCAAGGATGACATATTATCGTGCCTTGTGATCAAGACATATATTGTAGAACAAAAGGAATAAACAAACGTCTATTCAGATAGGTTTATGATCGATAATCATTTCATTTAACATGGGTAGTCATGACATCAGTCTAGATGTTACTCATGACTTACGATCTTTAGAAGATCGCTGCCAGCGTTAAATGGAACCTACACGGTCACACAATGAACTCCATCCATACGGGATGAACATATCTCAAAACAGTTATACATATGATGTATAAATTGGTGAACGAAATAATCAATTATTGGATAATTGATTGAACAAAGACAATACCATCCCGTTGGCAACGGAATAGTTTCGTTCCCCACAGAATAGATATGGTAACTGCAATAACCTTAGCTGCCAAGTATTCCGTTATGGAAATACTTATTCCGTTGGCAACGGAATAGTTCCGTTGGCAACGGAATAGGCGCAGATTAGGGTTTTTAGTTATGGTAACTGAGCAATCGTTCACCTCTCTCTCTAGTATAAATAGAAGGGCATAGTCTCTCTATTGAGTACACAACTCAGAAGCCTTAGAAGCTGTCTTTTGCACAGAAAAGAGAGAGAAAGTTTTGAGAGATTTTCGGAATGTATTTCCGGACTTGTCTAGCCGAGTCCGGTTATTTCGTGCGTCTGTAGTTCGCGTGGATACGAGTAGAGGTTCTCTATCGTGAGAACTTGAGAGCGATCAATCTTCATCCCTAGGAGAAGCAAGGAGTTTCGCGAGCCGAGCTTCAAGAATGAGTTTTTCGAGCCGAGCTTCAGGAAGGAGTTTCGTGAGCCGAGCTTCAGGAAGGAGACGGTTGCGAGTCCGAAAAGTTCAGACCTACATCCGTTCTTTGTCTCGCGGATCAGGAAGATCCGTGGTATAAATTTTAATGGTTAATCTCATACTTTTATTCCCTTAACATAGATCCTAGGGCGGGTTAAATCCATAGGTTCCTTTGCGCATGTAACGTACATGGCTATGGATTTCCCAACAAATATGTCATCCTCGATTTTGATCAAAGTCTCTTTCCTGATCAAGAATTAGACTGAACAAATACAAAATGATATTAACAACAGATGTTAATCCATTTTGAGCATGGCCATGCATTTCTTTCAGTTCTAGTTCATCAGGAGCCCCAGAGATATCTCCCTCTTAACGAGAGAAAAAAATCGCATCTTGGTCACTCACATTCCTTGTCATGATTCAGTGCATACCTAATGATGACCCTAATGATCATCCCATTACGGATGACGTAAGATCATATTAAAGTATGCAGTTCCTCATACAGGAATCCATGGTGACGTCAGGTCGTTGGAACAAACACACTATTCATATGAGAATCATTAATGACATATACCATGCATATTCTCATAGTGTGGTCAGTCCAGTACGTATTCTCTAACACGTGCCTATATTCCAGACTTGACATTCCTATGTCCATGATGAACAGAACATGATCATCCAGTCTGCGAATATACTAGTGTGGATATGTAGCTTCTTACTTGAAGTATGCTTATCTCTTTAAACATCCTACATATCACTAGGGACGGTTTGGAATGTCATGCGTTGGTTCACAGTTCCACTATCAGAATCACGTATTCTGATGACGTGAACCCGAAGTGTCATTCATGATCGATCTAATATATGTAAATATATTAGTCACCCATTCACTCATTAATATATGAACTAAATAAATGTGTGTCTCATAATCTAATCTCTAGTCTAACACTTTAGCCTAGGGCATAATTCCTTCAATTAATTCGTGTTAATTAGCTTCAGGATCCCTAGATGCTTAAATCTGATCCTCCTCTATGAGGAGGTCATACTCAGTCACTGTCCTTGAACATCATGGTATTGACTTGTGTGGGTAGTCCACTCTTTGAATGAGTCCCGATAGCTATAATCTCACCCTGGGTGGCAGTTTCTCATGCCGCAGTCGAGGTTAAATGCGTTTTTTTCGCATTCCCTCGGCCATAATTTCGGAAGAATAGAAAGCAAAGTAAGAATAGTACAAGTAAGTAATCTTGCTAAAAAAGTAAAGATCCTTAGGCTGCCTCCCAAAAGTGTCTATGTCTATAAGTTCCACATGGGTTGCGTCTAGATTACGCATTTCTACCTGTATCCTTATCCCCTCTTCATGTGCCATTGGGTGATGCTATTTTCCTCTTTATCTCGTACATGTCCACCCCGAGCATGTACGTGTCTGGGTCTTCTTTTCGGTGCAGCAACATCTTCCATTTCCAGTCGTACACCCCTGGCTCGTCATAAATCTCCATGTCGAATTCTTTCATTCTGGTGAACCAATCGACGTGTCTATCATTCTTGTTCCCTTTTCCTAGCAGATAGCGGAGTGCCACGAGATCTGCCGGGATAACCGTCCTCCATCCCCTTAGCTATTTCTGGTACCTATCCAACCAAGCTCTATCACTAGCATTTACTTTTTGGCCTTGGTGCATGACTTCTGCTCTCTTGTCAAATCTTCTACAGCGTGGCCGATTAGTCTCCCATTGTTCCTTTGTCTGAACAGTGCTCCTATCATGTCATCATCTGACTTACACCATAGTTCGACGATGTCGCTATCTAACTCATCGTCTTCCTGGCTCGGCTCCTTTCTTTCTCCTTCTCCCACCTAGTATATGGTTTGATCCCCCCCCCCCCCGGCCGATTTGTCTGGCTCATCGTTCTTTTCATTTTCTCCTTGTTCAATCTAGTCAGGTGGCTCAGTTCTGAATTTCATCATGCTAGTTTCCTCGGGCAATTCATTCATTCGGTAGCAGAGCTCTTCAGTTTGTAGCTTTGGAACTTTCGGTTGGAGGTTGAAGTCTACGTTCTCTTCTCCTAAATTAAGCGACAGGTTGCCAATTTTCACGTCTATTACTGCCCCAGCATGGCTAAGAATGGTCGATAGAGAATCATCGGTATATGTTTATCTTCCTCCATTTCAATTACCACAAAGTCGACCGGGATATAGAATTTGCCGACCTTAATCGGCACATCTTCTTTTACTCCAAGGGGGTACCAAACAACTCAGTCGGCTTACTGGATAGTCATTCGCGTCTCCTTTAGGTCGCCAAGGTCGAGTGTCAAGTACACGAAATTCGGCATTAAGCTCACACTCGCTCCTAAGTCACACAAGACCTTGTCAAATTTCTTGTTTCCGATGTGGCATGGTATTAAGAAACATCCAGGGTCTTTAAGTTCTAGTGGAAGATTGTTCTAAATTAGTGCACTACATTCCTCCCAGAGTGTTACTTGGCTACACTCTTCTAACTTACTCTAATTCGATAGGATCACCTTGAGGAATTTGGTGTAAGATGACATCTGGGTCATCACGTCAGCGAAGGGTATAATGACATGAAGCTTCATCTGAATCTCGGCGAACTTTTAGAATTATTTATCATTCTTTGGGTTATGAATTCCCTAAGGGTAAGTTATGGGTGATTAGTAAGATGGAGGTGGTACGTATTTCTTCTTCTGTATATATTCTATAAAGATTTTCGGTTGGTCAGTTTGGGTCTCTATAGGTAGTGCTCTAGGTTGCTCGCCCTGCGTGCTCGATTGACTTCCCTCGGTTGGCTCCTCCATTGGTTTCTTCTTCTTCTTAGAGACCGAATTATCGATCTCTTCGGGCATCTTCGGGTCTTCCGTTTTCAAACCCCTCCTTGTTTAGATAGAATTCACTTGCTCCATCGGGTTTTGAGGTTGACTCGGAAACTCGTCTTCTTGCTTGTAGCCTCTGCTAGCATACTGCATGATTTGGTTCTCGAGTATCTTCCTATTCGTCAACAATGAGTCCATTTTAGCGGTCTCAAAGAATTTTCTATTTTCTCGGCTTTATTGGTTAGTTCATTATTAATTTTTGTTTGGTCTCTCATGAACTGGAATACCATTTTATATAATGATGGCATATTACTGTTTTGGTTATTATTGTTATTGTGGTTGACATTATTATAATTGTTACTATTATTATTGCCATTGCTAGTGTTCTTGTGAGGTTGTTTAGGCTGGTTGATTCTCCATTGTAGGTTTGGGTGATTTTTCCAATTAGGGTTATAAGTATTGCCTAAGTTATAGTTTGTCCCTATTACATTATAAGTTTCTACTTGTTCAGCCTCGGTAAGTTGTGCTTGAGCAACTGCCTCTTGAGTTGTGCTTTCTTTGAAGATTTGTGACGAGGTTAGCTCTCTACTTGCCTTGCTAAGGCATCCATCCGGGCCTCCATGGATGTGGATCCACTCACTTTATACATCCCCTCTGGTTTAGTTGCTCTTTTGTCTATCTAGGAGGTGCTTGCTACGCGCTCGATTAACGTGATACCTTAATCGAGAACCCTTCTTAGGAAGTCTCCTCATGTGGCTGCAGTCCATGATGAGGACATGCTCGAAGAAGGTCCTTGAATCTCTCCCAGACTTTGAAAAGGGTTTTGCCAGGTCTTTACTTGAATGCAGTGATTTATTTTCGAAGTTAGGTTGTTCGTCTTGGTGGGAAGTATTTCGCCAAGAACGATTCTGATAATTGGTCCCACGTCTATATAGATTCATCTGGTAATGATCTGAGCCATGCTCGGGTTCTATCCAACAGACAGATCTTGAAAAGCTTTAGTCGGATTGCATCTAAGGTTACACCGTTTAGTTAGAGTGTGTCACAGTAATCCTGAAAGATTTGTAGATGTAACTTCGGATCTTTCGTAAGACTCTCTCCTAACTGATTATACTGGATCATTCCGAGAAGAGAGTATTTAAGCTTGAAATTATTTTTTCTGATGGTTGCTGCTTTGATAGAAGACCGAACCAGTCCAACATCGAGTGATGCATGCCCTCTCATTGTCTTCACTCGAGTCTCAGTCTGACTCCTTGACTCAGTCCTCGAAATAGAATGGCAATCCCGTACTCGCTTTTGTTGGAAAATCCATAGTCATGTACGTTACATACGCAGCGGAACCTATGGATTTAACCCGTCCTAGGATCTACGTTAAGGGAATAAAAGTACGAGATTAGCCATTTAAATTTTATACCACGGATCTTCCTGATCCGCGAGAAGAAGAACAGATGTAGGTCTGAACTTTTCTGACTTGCAACCGTCTCCTTCTTGAAGCTCGGCTCATGAAACCCCTTGCTTTTCCTAGGGATGAAGATTGATCGCTCACAAGTTCTCAAGTTAGAGAACCTCTACTCATATCTACGCAAACTTCAGACGTACGGAATAACCGGACTTGGCTAGATAAATCCGGAAATACTTTCCGAAAATCTCTCAAAACTTTCTCTCTCTTTCTGTGTAAAAGAACGGCCTCTAAGGCTTCTGAATTGTGTGTCGAATAGAAGGGGGCTACCCCTTTATTTATACTAGAGAGATGGGTGAAAGAATGACAACTTTCTTTAAGGAAACAAATCCTGCCTGCCGCGTGAACAGTAATTCCAGCACATGAACAGTAATTCCAGCACAATCAAATATCCAATATTTGATTTATTCTTTCGCCTATTTATACATCACATGTATAACTGTTATTGAGGTATTTTCATCCCGTACGAATGGAGTTCATTGTGTGGCCGTGTAGGTTCCATTTAACGCTGGCAACGATCTTATAAAGATCGTAAGTCATGAGTAACCTCTAGACTGATGTCATGACTACCCATGTTAAATGAAATGATCGGCGATCATAAACCTATCTGAATAGACATTTGCTTAGTCCTTTTGTTCTATGATATATGTCTTGATCACAAGACATGGAAGTATGTCATCCTTGTGTTTGATCAAAGTCTCTTTCCTGATCGAGAATTAGACTGAGTAAATCCAAAATGATATTAACAACACATGTTAATCCATTTTGAGCATGGCCATGCATTTCCCTCAGTCCTATTTCATCATGGGGCCCAGATGATGGTGTTATGCCCTAGGCCAAAGTGGTTGTGACCTAGATGATGGATTGTAATAACAAACATAATATTTATTCTAAGATATTTCATATAATATGTGCGTATAGGTTATTTTAATATAATTAAAAGAGACCATGAATATGCAATTCAGCTTTATGTCATCAAAGTGCGTGATTTTGATAGTAAAACTATAAAGTGTTATGAATGCTATTCTAAATCGTCCCTGGTCATTTATAGGATATTTGTGGAGACAAATATACTTGCAGATACATATAAATATATATTTATATACAAGCTATAAATGTACACCAGTATATTAGTTGACTGATGATTATGGTTTACTGATCATGGATAAATTGTTATCAAGTCATTAACATAGGTATATGTTAGAGACCATATACTGGACTGACCCGCCATAAGAATGCTACATGTTTTACGTCATTAGCGATTCTTGTAACATAAAGTATTTATAGTCCTTTGACATGAGATTGTCTCGGTTCCCAACATGAGTAATTTTATACTTTAACCTGGTGGTCATAACGGTTATGATTAGGTATACAATGAATCCTATAGAGGGATGAGTGCAATCAAGACGGGATTTGTTCATCTCATAAATGAGAGAGATATCTTTACGCCTCTTGATGAATTGAACTGAAAAATGTATGGCCATACTCAAATGAATTAATAAAAGTTATTAATGTCATTTATTCTTGTTCAGTTTAATTTGGGATCAAGAAATATTAATCGATTTATATAAGGATGGCATATTACATGCCTTATGATCGATATAGATATCGCGTGACAAAGGGACTAAATACGTGATTGTTGATTAGGTAAATCGGATCACCGATATTCACTTAAACTGGATAGTCATGATGGCCTGCTAGAGTCCGCTCATGATTTATAGACTGTTAAGTCTATTGCCAACATTAAGTGAACCTAAAGGGTCACACACAAAGAACAAATTGAAACGGGCGCAGAAAATCCTAGCGACTTATATGATGAGTTACATAAGAATGTCACAAAATATATTGTCATCTTATGTGATAAGATGTGATATATATGTATATAAAGACTATGAGCACAAAAGATCATGTAATCTAGAAGAGTCTAGATGATGGCATATGGATAATGATGAGTGATGTCATACACATCTTTTAGTGTGAAGAGACATGACTCTTCACCTCTATATAAGGACATAGAGGGCTCCAAATTCATAACATAACACAACATTCTCTCTCTCATTATTTCACATTCTCTTTTGTGAGACAAAAAAGAGAAAATATACTTTCTAATTTGTATGATAAAATTATGAAAGGGTGCTTTCTTTTGTATGACAAAAATGAAAGAGTGTGATTTTATGAGAGGAATTATATACATATTTTGTGAGATAAAATAAGAAGAGTTTTCTTATGCAAGAGGAGAACAAGCTACTAGCATATATATTGTTCTTCTTCCCGTTTTAAGAAGTTTGTTCGTGTGGACATCGGTAGAGGCGTTCATACTTTCGGCGCTTGTGATCTATTCGGCCTAAGAAGATGAGAACAGTTTGTTGAGAGTTTTGGTGGAGACCGATTGTGTGTGCGGTAGATGACTTCCGCACGATCCGACCTCATACAGGAAAATTAGGACGGTAACTGGTTAGAGGCGCATGGACAACACGCATGGTTTGAGCATCACGGATTAAGCGTAATCCAAAAGGTATCTTTAAGATTTATTTCTTTGATTTAACCGATACGCACGGATCCTCGGATTGGTTTTGGACGAAATTTTTGTTTTCCGCTGCGTTATGCACGTCTGAAACCCAACACCAGAGATATCTCCCTCTTAACGAGAGGAACAAATCCATCTTGGTCACTCACATTCCTCATCATGATTCAGTGCATACCTCACTATGACGCTAATGATCATCCCATTACGGATGACGTAGGATCATATTAAAGTATGCAGTTCCTCATACAGGAATACATGGTGACCTCAGGTCGTAGGAACAAGCACACTATTCATATGAGAATCACTAATGACATATACCATGCATATTCTCATATTGTTCTTCTTCCCGTTTTAAGAAGTTTGTTCATGTGGACACCGGTAGAGGCGTTCGTACTTTCGGCGCTTGTGATCTATTCGGCCTAAGAAGATGAGAACAGTTTGTTGAGAGTTTTGGTGGAGACCGATTATGTGTGCGGCAGATGACTTCCGCACGATCCGACCTAGACGGCCTAGATGGACGAAAAATTAGGACGTTAACTGGTTTAGAGGCGCATGGACAACACGCATGGTTTGAGCGTCATGGATTAAGCGTAATCCGAAAGGTATCTTTAAGATTTATTTCTTTAATTTAACCGATATGCACGGATCCTCGGATTGGTTTTGGACGAAATTCTTGTTTTTCGCTGCATTATGCACGTCTGAAACCCAACAGTGGTATCAGAGCGACGTGCGTGTTTCGGTTAAATTGAGTCGGTATATATGTGATATATACTATTTAGATACCATTTATAATTTTGATTTATAATTATAAGGCTTGCATGAAGAGTATTCAAGTATTGAATATTCTTAATAGAAAAGATGCGATTAATGGATATGATCCAAGAGTTGCATCCAAAGAATGCGACCGAAAGATATGACCAAATGATATGATCCAAAAGTTATGTCCGAGAGATGCGATCAAAAGATGCGATGAATAGATGTGATCCAGAAGTTGTGTCCAAAAGATGCCGCCAAGGGATACGATCCAAAGGTTGCGTCTAAATGTTGCATCCAAGAGTTGCGACCAAGAAATATGATCCAAAGGTCACGACCAAGGATTGCGTCTAAAAGTTGCAACCAAGGAAAGCGATCCAAAAGTTGAGTCCAAGAGTTGCGACCAAAGGATGCGACTAAAAGGTGCGACTAACGGATGTGACCAAGGGATGCGATTCAAGTGTCACATCCAAAATATGCGACGAAAGGTTGCGACCGACGGATGCAACCAAAGGGTGTGACCAAAAGGTGTGACTAACGGATGTGACCAAGGGATGCGATTCAAATGTCACATCCAAAAGAAGTGATGAAAGGTTGCGACCAACGGATGTGACCAAAAGGTGCGACCAAAGGGTGCGACTAAAGGGTGTGACCAACAGATGCGATCCAAATGTCACATCCAAAAGACGTGACAAAAGGTTGCGACCAAAGGGTGTGACTAAAGGGTGTGACCAACGGATGCGATCCAAATGTCACGTCCATAAGGTTGCGACGAATGGGTGCGACTAACGGGTGTGACCAAGGGATGCGATTCAAATGTCACATCCAAAAGACGCGACGAAAGGTTGCAACCAAAGGGTGCGACCAAAGGGTGCGACTAAAGGGTTTGACCAATGGATGCGATCCAAATGTCACGTCCATAAGGTTGTGATGAATGGGTGTGACCAAAGGGTGCGACCAAAGGGTGTGACTAAAAGGTGTGACCAATGGATATGATCCAAATATCACGTTCAATAGGTTGCAACTAACGGTTGCGACCAAGAGGTGCGACCAACGGGTGTAATCGACATGCGCAACTAAGAGGTACGACCGAAAAGGTGCAATCGCAAGAGTTGCGAACTCTTGAATAGTTGTGTCTTCATGAAAGGGTGCATACCATGAATTGCCTTTTTGAAATAGTGCAAGTGATGCATTATTTCTTGAAAAATTGCATGTGATGTATTGAATTCATGAAAAGATGCCTATGATGTATTAATGTGTAGAAAAATATGTGTTGACAAAGTTGACCAGGTGTTGACCATGTTGATCATGTTGACAGTTGACTGTTGACCCACTGTGTTGACTGTGGACTATGTTGACTGTTGATTGTATTGACTGTTAATTGTTGACAGTTGACTACACTAATTTACCCCTTGATTATTGACCATTAAATTGGTCAAAAGTTGATCATGACCTGGTCAAAATATTGACCATTGACTGTTGACTTTGTCAAATGTTGATCGTTGACCGAGTCAAATGTTGACCAAATTAAATATTGGTTTTTGACTTGTCAAATGTTGACAATGACGACCGTGCCCCAAATTCGCATTCATAAGCCTTATATATATATATTTTATAAATGGTTAAATAATCGAAACATAATATGATTATGTTTATATTTGATATATTTGTTGATACGTGTTGATATAATGAAAGAGTTCATTAGGTATAATACATCCATCATGGAGATGAAGGAGTTCATCATCTATCATGAATACATCATTAAGATGACAAGTTCATTTTTAACCACACATCATGGCGATGAAAGAGTTCATCGATTTCTATACATGGAGATAAGATTTTCATATACAATCTAAGAAAAATTTCATGGAGATGAAATATATATTAGGAAATCTTTATGTTAGTTCATAAAGATCAAGGCCATGATATATCATCGTTATTATCTTTATTCTATTGGTACATGTGATGTTCTTTGAATATTGCATAATAACATATAATATTAAATAAAATCCCTCAAAACAATGTAAGTCATGAAGTGTCTTCCATAAGTCTAAATCTCTCGATACTCTGATCGACCCTGCATAGGTCATGCCAAAGATGGGTATGTAGGGACAATCTTAGGAGGAGAGAATGCGGAAAATGGGAGCCAACATAGGTCATGCCAAAGCTGAGTGTGTTAGGTACTATTTTTCCGATGATTAGACATGGTTTGACTTAACTGGGCTATCAAGTCGGACTTGGGCTCGGGGCAGACGATAGGATATATACGTCGGGCATATGATGCTTATCCTATATTGTTCAAGAGTTGTATGAGATACAATTGGAATTATTCCTACCTAAATAAGTTAATTTCTGGGCGATGAGCCAAAGCTCACTTAGGACTTAATTGAAATATGGATCTTGTCTCACTATGAAACTTCATGGATTGAAAGTTTCCGAATCAATGCGATTGAGGGTTAGTAATGAAACCTAAGCTTCTTGAAGCAAATAAGTTTTATGGATGCCTATGATATGATCAAGACGTTTAAGAAAATATTCCGAAAGCGGGCTAGAATTCAGTGCTGTGAGGTCAACAAGCTACTACTCAAGAGCAAGATGGCTCAGGGCCCCTCCGTGGATACTCATGTATTTAAGATGAGAAGCCACATTGATTAATTAGAGAGACTTGGTTCGCATATTACATGGGAATTTGCAGTTGACTTAATTCTTGGATCACTTTCTCCAAGTTTTGATAGGTTCATCAATAAATATCATAAGCATCAGATGGACAAGATGATCACGAAATTACATAAGATGCATAAATGGACAAAAAGTGACATAGAGTCAAAAGTTGTCATTGATGCCCTAAGGATTGAAAGCGATAGGGAGTTGAAAAGACAAGCCGCATGGAAGAGCTGGATCAAGAGTGAAGGTAAAGTGTTGTCTAAAACTTGATTAATCCGAGGAAGTGATATTATATTCTATGTGTGATCACTGGAGAGGAGGATGTAAGATATGTCAAGAGGAAGAATCAATGGCTACCCTTTCAGGTATTCCTTTTCTTAATTCTCTACTTGGATATTGGATATCCACTATAGTTCTCACATTTTGAATTTGCAGGATATTACTCAGAAGTAGAAGATTAACTAGAGGAGAAGAAGTCAACCTATGAGTTGGGAATAAAGCAAGAGTTGAATTTTATTGGCTTAGCTATTGTGGACATGTATTGAAATAAATGTTATTTCTATATTAGTGTTAAAATAGTTGTAAATTTTATTATTTGGAATAATAAAATTTTCCTAGATTTTCTGTTTGAAAGATTCACTTAGAAAATAACAATTATATCCTAAATAAAATGTCCATTGATTTCCATGAGATATATTTCTAGCAATGTTATTTAAGTTACAAATTAAGAATCACATTTCTAAAGTCCACCCTATGTGGAATGATAGACTCATTGGATCTAGAATCAATTGAGACGTGCAAATTTTATTTGTTGATGGATTTGTTTGTTGAGAGTCATGCAAATAGATTCACGAGAGACAACAAGAAAGCCAGCTAGAAATAGGAATATCAGTATTTCATCTTAAAGTATTGAAAGGTTTACTTAATGAAACACAAAATTTTGAAATTTTCAAAGCATTTAGGAATGAAATTCTATATCGATTTTACAACATAGTAAGAGCACTTCGATTGGATAGAGGTGGCAAGTACCTGAATCAACAATTTGACGATCATCTTAGAGATCGTGAAAAGGGTTTCACAATTAACTCTATACGAAACATCTCAGGATGTGTTCATAAAGAAGATGATGAATCTTATTAGGAATGATTCAATCTATGATAAGTCAAACAGATCCTCCAAAATCCTTATAGGTTTATATTCTTGTACATACTAACACTGAATATCATAAGGCTCAAGAGGATGCCATATGTGATACAGGTTGGGATAGTCTCAAGTTGTCTTTAAAGATTGAAGTACGAGTCGTGTCAAAAGGTTTGACGGTGTCTACACAACAATCTTAGAAATGTTTGGAATATCAATTTGATATTATTTTACTTACATTACGAGTTCAAATTATTTGCTACTCATAATTTAGACTTCTTTAAAAGAGATTTTATCTCCTAAAGAAGTAGTGGGAGTATAATACATCTCGAAAGGTTCGAGATCCACATACTAGTGATGAACCTTTAATGAGACTATTAAGTAGTTGATAAGGCTATACTTGAAACATAAGGTGCTCCTCACAGACCTGATAGGCATTATGCCGAGAGATATGATCTCTTGTAAGTGCTCAAAGAGGATGAGTCGACTTTCTACCCAGAAGATTGTGAAGAGTCAAGATGCAACCCATGTACGAGATGTCAAGTTGGGAACTTGAAGTATCCAATGGCTTGATGACCATTGCACATAAAGTACATGGATAACATATAAACTGCAAAGAAAGTTGCTATAGTATGGGCTATAGTAAGAGACTTTCTCACTTGACGCTATTACGAATTCAAACCTCCATACCACAATTCGATTGTGAATAATAGAACAAGGATATAAAAACATATCTTCCTTTACAAGAACTATTTGTGGATGTATCAACGATACATGGCAAGAGTTTTTTGAGATCCTGAGGATTTTGAAAAGGTTACATGCTTCAAAATGCTTTTATCGGTAAAAGCAAGCATTTCAAGATGAATCTATTTGACAAAGTAAATTATAGAATTTGTTGTTCTCAGTTTGATAATATTCAAAACAATTCTAAATTACTAATATTTTGTGAGATTGGTGTAAAAGCTTAGTAAATTCAAGCTTAAGCTCAAATGACAAAAGATGCGACAAATGCTAAAGAAGACGTTCAAGTTGGACAAAATTCTGCTATCTCGGATGATCTAGAAGATGCCGTGCACTCTCAAGAATTCTCAAGAGATCAAGTTTTGGAGTATCTTCAGTATTTTCTAGAATAAGTTTTTGTTATTTTTGAGAAATCTTTATTCTACACTTAAGAGAGAAAACTGCCTGATTTTTGTCTACTCCGTTCAAAATGGAACTGCTCCATTATGAACGGAATACCCCTATTCCGGTGCCTTTTTCTGCGTACTTCTCTGGCTGAAAAATGATCCCTTTCGTTCTGAACGGAAGAACATATTTTTTAGCCGTTTGAAAGATTATGCCTTTATTGTTTTTTCTTTTCTGCCTTCCGTTCTGAACGGAAGGTCTCAGACTTCCTTTTCTGAGAGGCTAATCTTTCCTCTTTAAAAAGCTCCAGCCTCAATTCCGTTTTTCCATCAATTTTTTTCAGTATTCAAAAAGGCAAAAACTATCTCTAGTGTTCAATAGAAATTGCTCTAAAATACTTGTGAGATTAGCGAGATTTTCAGTGAGTGTTTTGTATTTGTTGGTTGAGATTAAAAGATATTGTTTTAAAAGTTATGTTCTATCGTTTCGTCACGGGTTGTTGTAAGATGAGCGGTGGATAGAGGTAGTGTAACGAACTCTATTTGGATTAATGATTATCGGAGCTGCAAGGCAAGTCCCAGAGAGTAGGCGCTCGCGAACGCGGTAAGGGCCGCTAGTAAGAACGGGTAGTTACAGCGACAAGCAACTACCTTGCCGAACTTCGTCAATAAGTTTGTGTGTTCGGTGTCGATTTATTTTCTTTAATTACTTTAATCTCTTTTCTATTTTATTTACTTTATTAATTAGAATTTGTGCAACCATCATCCAAACGTCTAAAAATAAATAAAAAGTAAAAACCCTAAAAAGTTTAATTATTCACGCTTCCACACAAAATTAGGCCGGTTTAACCCCCCCCCCCCCTAGTAAACATCAGAATTAAGCTTTATCAAAATAGATATGACGACCTTGATTCCAAGAAATTCAGTGGGAGTATAACTGTCTTCATGTATTACAACGGCAACTTACACCATTCTAATAGTAAGGAGTTGAAGTCAATATAAACTTATGGTTGTAAGATAAAGTACATTGGTTTAATATTGAAAGAATTCAATATGCAAGAAATGTTCTTGCTTATGATGTTAATATGAATGATGAAAGACATACGAATGAGATTCTATACTTTTAGCCCTAAATTGAAATGTTCAATATGCGAGAAAGAGGTCTTGCTTAAGACATTCACATGAACAGTAAAAGGATATATGAATTAGATTCTATACTTTCGACCATATATTAAACATTCAATATGCAAGAAATAGTTCTTACCTTTGGAACTAATATGAACGATCAAAGATACATGAATTGGATTCTATGCTTTCAACAATATATTGAAGGAGTTCAATATGTAAGAAATATTTCTTGGTTATGACAATCATATAATAAAGAAATACGAATAAGATTGTATGCTTATCATCTATTTATTGAAAGAGTTCAATATATATATAAGAAAGAGTATTTTTATTATGAAATGAATAAGATTCTTCGGCCACACAATGTACCTGCGCAATATGCTTGAGCATGAAAGAGCGGATAGTAGTCATTGAATGACTAGAGTAAATATTCCTAAATCCTTATGAAGAACTAAGGAATTATCTTGATCCATGAGAAACTAGGTAGTGATAAGAGATTACACTAACATGAGCTTCTCGACATGGATCATTATCGTAATTCGGTTATTTCGAATATGGTAATTTGGAAAGAGTTCCAAACAAGATAGTTTAACTAAAACAAGACCATATTATTGAAGGATTTATACCCAATGCCAAAGTGTTGGACTAGAGATTAGATTATGAGAAACACATTCATTCAGTTCATATATGAATGAGTGTCTGGGTCACTAATATATTTAAATATATTAGATCGACCATGAATGACACTTCGGGTTCACGTTATCAGAATATGTGATTCTGATAGTAGAATGTGATCCAACAAATGACATTCTAAACCGTCCCTAGTGATATGTAGGATGTTTATAGAGATAAACATACTTCACGCAAAAAGCTACATATCCACACTAATATATTCGTAGGCTGGATAATATTGTTCTGTTGATCATGGACATAGGGATGTCAAATATGAAATATAGGAACGTGTTCGAGAACAAATACTTGACTGACCACACTTTGAGAATATGCATGGTATATGTCATTAGTGATTCTCATATGAATAGTGTGCTTGTTTCTACGACCTGAGCTCACCAGAGGAACTGCATACTTTAATATGATCCTACGTGATCCGTAACGGGATGATCATTAGGGTCATCATTAGGTTTGCACTGAATCATGACGAGGAATGTGAGTGACCAAGATGATATTTGTTCCCCTCGTCATGCGTGAGATATCTCAAAGCCTTTTTAGCGAAGGTGTTATCAGACACGGCCCGTGCCTGATACCGGTGCAAATAATAAAATAATTGAAGCATCAGGCATGGGCCATGCTGATTTATCTGCCATCTTTTTTTCTAGTAGCCAAATTTTGCTAATTTTACCTATTTAAAATAAAAAATTACAAAATACGCAAAATTTACAATAATTCAATAACACATTCATACAAACCAATCGTATCCGAAATACATCGATAAACGTTATAAGAGTTCATATTCGATCTAGCATAACTGTATCCGTTAATTATTGAACAAACACAAATATTCATTTAACACCTACAACACACATAAACACCAAAGCCCTTGGTAAACCACCGAGCCATTCATCCCTAGTCTGGTTTGAAGGAATTGCACTCAGAATATTGTCTAATAAATTTTCCTTTCAATAAATAGGTGCCTTTGTCCCATTATGACCATCAAATATCTGAAATAAAATACAAAAATATTGAAAAAAAATATTTTGAAGGATTAATATTTTATACACCATTACTTTAAATAAACTCTAAAACTCAAAATAAACAATTTTAGGTTTAAACCATTTAATTTAACCTTGAAACCCTAAAACTCAATATAAACTCAAAATAATCCCAAAATAAACTCTAAGTTACTTTAAATAAAACATTAATTTGGATTTCATTAGAATCTTATCCTAACTTACAATATTATGTACATGCCTTATTCTCCTAAACTTAAAGAATATTATGTACATGCCTTAATCTCCTATTTAATTCAAAAGATCTCAAAATACCCTATATTTCATCACCTTTTATTTGTAAATCTAACAGTAAGGACATATTTTTAAAAAAAATTGAAATTATGCCTCAAAAATCAAAACTAACATAGAAGTTCATGATATTATGATGTTTCACAAGGGTAAATATGAAACTATACCTTAAAAAAAAAGTTGATGAATAAGTAAAAAGTACTTGTCATTTATTGAAGAGGCTAAAGCCGCAACAATATATGAAGACCGTAAATGAGTCCATGTACATGCAAACCAGCCTTTCTTCTTCAATCGCTCCGTTCCTCAAAAATCAGCCTCTCAACAGAGCCTAAAATCACAAAATTTCACAATTACACCCCTCAAACTCACAAAAAATACATCAAATTATAAAATTGAAGAGTTAAAGACCTTGATTCTGTTTCGGTGAGAGAAACCGGTAACAGTATGTTGCTCAGAGATGCTCCCAAACTCTCTCTGTCTCTCTCTAGCCACTCTCTCGCCAGCCTTACTCTCTCTGTCTCTATCTATCCCAAAAATATTCATTTTGATTATTATTTATATGATATTTTTTCCATTTCACTGTTAATGTTTCCTCACTAATACATTTAATTTCACTACTAAAAAACACATGCATTAGTTCGTGAGTATTTCCAGCACCAGCTCCCTCTAATTAATTAAATAATTAAATGATTAATTGAATAAAAAGCTCCATTGTGCAACTGAACCTCAATAAAATCAACCATGCCCATACTTAACCCTCAATATTGCAAATAGAGTTGAATATAATTTTAGACAAATTCTCCTCAATTAAACGTCTATTCTGCATATTTAGAATAAAATAAACTTTGGTACCTTGCAACATAGAAGATCAGTATCTTTGATCTGTTTCCTTTGCAAATAGAATAACAAATTCTTCACCAATTTATGGATACTGAATCTCGATTCTCATCAGCTGCCACAAAATAAATAATTAAAAAATAAGCGTATAATATCAGGCGATACAAATAATGAAATAATAATTAGAAGGGACGTAACGCACCAAGAATGAGTTTTTTGAATCCCTGATAATGTGTATTTTTGTATATATTTTTAGGATTTTTATCATATAAATTTTACCCTTAAATCACATAAAATATTGCGAAAGTATTTAAAATTAATAAAAGTTATTTTTGAAACCCTTAATACACTTTTGTGTGATTTTTCAGGTAAATAGACCAAGAAAGAAAGATTTGGAGGATTTGGGTGAAAAGTCAACTCCAAATGAATGGCCGATCTATAAATTTTGGGCCAAGGATGGCCAAATTCTCAATAAATCTCCGCAAAAATCCTAGACACGACTCTCTTGAAATCTTATAACCCTTACCCGCCAATCATCCATGCCAAAATCTACAAAATCCACAAAAAGACGAAAAGTCAAACTCGGGAAATCTCCCAGTTGATCAAAGGTCAACTATTCTAAAAGGGGTCAACTGGTTACCAAATTGAAGAGCTTGGTAAGATGAATTCAACGGTATAAACCTCACGAAAAAAGGCCTTATAGAACTCCTAGAAATCGCGATAGAAAATCTAGTAAAATCTAGTCAAAGTCAACCTTTGACCAGGTCAACCCTTATTTGGACCCATAAAAATGAGCCACATGTCCCACTATTCACCTTAGAAATCAATCAGTGCAGAAATCAAGCAGAGTACGAGGATTACTTCTAGGCCAATCAGGAATGAACACGTGGCAAATTCGTTAGAAATCAACTAACCAGGAAGCAACACGTGTCTTGATTAGTTGGTATCTGATTTAGAGGAGACACTTGGCATAAATTGAGTGGGGAACATCGCTGACAAGCCTGTGCGATGATCAGTATCATGTTTTAACTCAGCCATTTGGATAGAGACACGTGACAAAACACGTGGCGGAATTCGCGTCCAATCTAAGAACCAGTTGAAATCCCCCTGTTTTCAACCTAGCCAAATAACTCCCTTTCCTTTATAACGCACATTTAGCAAAGAATTGTACCGTTTGTTGAAGATAAATGGAGAACAAACGTAACTCGTTTTCTCACGCCTCTTATCGGATCAGAATGTTGAATGAAATTGGCCAACCGGATGTCAACATGTGGCTGACCTATTACCCAAAATGTGTTGACTCAGATTGGAATTTATCTTTCCTCCGGTTCCGTGTTCGTTGGAGCTCTCCGTTGGACAGAATAACATATAATTAGAAGTTCAATGGGCCGGCCAGTGAAGAGAACTTGAGAAGAGCTTCCACGTGGTTTCAGCAATTCTCAGTATGAGATTCTAGTACCCCCCCAATCAGATGATGGCACGTGGCTATCTCTTTCCTTAAAACCGTGAAGTCAGTACGAGGTTGTTTTCTTCGCCAATCCTGACTCGCCACATGTCCTCTCTGAAAATTAAAAGTGAAAATGTAAGGAAACTCTCAAAGGTATGTCCAGACTAATTCAAGCAGAATTTGATTAATAACCCCCAAATTACTACCCAATGCTAAAATCGGAACAAACCTTATTTTAGTCCCACAACCCTATTTCTAAATAAAGCCAAATCTATCTATAAAAATAACCACTCTTTCTCTCATTAATACATCCATTCATACAACCATTCTCATTCTTCTTCTTTTCTTTTCCACCATTAATGTCTACAAAGCTTCAAGCTTAAATTCTTGAGAGTAAAAAAAAAGTGAGATTTTCAAAGAGAGAGCACGAAATCTAGAAGAAGCAAGTGCGAAGATCAACCATGAATGAGGGAAAATTCGAGAACGATTGTCATATTTAGGGTTTGATCTATTTTCTCTTTATTTTCTTTCTTTTCTTGGATGAATAATATGACTCAAGGACTCGTAAATTTGATGTTTGAGGACATGAGTGAGTAGATTCATAGTAGGGAAAGACTTTTCATATGACATATGTTACTGAAACATTAAGTAAAATTTTGCATTTATTATGATATTTCAAAGATTAAATTTTGGCACTATTTCATAAGATCTAAAGTTAAGTTATTTGGAAGAATGATTTAAATTGAAATATTTGTGAGAAGTGTTGAGGTTTGTTTGAGTAATAGTAACTTGGAAAGGTTGTTCTTTTATTCAAGGGTTTAAATCGGGTATTTGAGATACTTGAAAATAGAAGTTTTTGAGTGGATATAATATTTGAGTTATTTATTGATTAATTTGTGGAAATAAATTGGTCAAACCTTGCTTTTAAATCTTAATAATAAATTACTATTTATTGTGATGAAATATTAACATGTCATATGAATCGTCGATATTTCCCTACTTCCCTTTTTGAAATTTTGGAAACAAAACTTTATTTCTTTTACTTTCTCTCGCATTTATTTTTTTTTATTAAAAACAACAACAACAACAACAATTTCTTAAAACCACAACACTAAAATAAAGTGAGATTTAAAGTTAATCATTTGAGGCATTGCCGTCTTTTGGATCGACACCCTAAACTCAAACTCCATATATATACTTGTGAAAATATTTAGTGGATTTACAAATATTTTTGTTGAGAGTGTGAATTGAATAATGACACGATTTATGTATCTTACACTGTACAATCGCTTCCATAAAAAATGATGATATAATGAAATAATAATTTATTAAGGCACGTAGCAGTTTTAGGTACAATGTCGCTTCTGTCCAATTAAATAATACTTATAAAGGAATGTACTATCACTCTTGAATATTGTCGGACACAGTTCAAAAACTCCAGGAGTATATGGAATGAAATTATATAAGTAGCAAAGATTGAATCAAATAACTGAATCCGTCCAATCAAAAAATCAATTGAATAAATAAAATTAAATACCTACAAAAATGAGTCATGGCATTTTATATCTGAATAGGTGAGCTCATTTTCACTGTTTTATTCTCATAATCAAAATACTAGTTTCAGTCCCAGTCCCAGTTTCATTTCACTGTTCTTCAACATACAAAATACCAGTAAGTGTTTATGTTTATTGATAAAGAGCTCCTGATCGGTTTCAAATACAATATTTCTCATGCATTTTTGAATAATAACATTTACCTAGCCTTATTTGCAGAGTTGGGATCTAGGGCTTAGACTTGTTACAACCACTGCACCTCAGAAAAACCCACAAATTCAGGTCTGAAATACAAAAATATCAAAGAGAATAAATATTTGTAGAAGTGTAAATTAAGAAAAAAATAAAGGATTGAGAGAACATAACTTGAGACAGAAAATTATATGCGAAAGTATTAAATGATTGATAAAAGTATAGTGAAGAAAATTATCCCTAATTAACCTCATCAAAATCAGCATTATTCCTCGATTCAGCGTTTGATGGTATGTTAATAAACCTCATCGCGATAAATCTTTGCAAAAATTGAGAAAAGAAAACAGATTGAAAGAGGCCTCATTAAAAATGCATGAACCCATCAAAATCAGATTGTACTTTTATTCCCTTCACGATGATCCTATAGCGGGTTTAATCCATATGTTCCGCTACACATGTAACGTACATGGCTATGGATTTCCCAACAGTAGCATCAGAGCGTTCGTTAAGAAAATAATTGTCGATTATATTTAAAATTTATGAAATTCTAGTAAAATAAATTTTAGGGTTTTGAAAATATTATTTCAAAACATCACGGAAATAATTTCTTGGAAATATAATATTGGATATTATGATTTACTAGAGTTTTGAAAAATAATTTTTCGAAATATGTTTTGGAAACAGGACTAAACAAAGGAAAAACGAATTTTCCAGCAGGATTCCGTTCCCAACGGAATAGTTCCGTTGAGAACGGAATAACGCTGGAATTTATCAGACTTTCAGCGTCGATTCCGTTGAGAACGAAATAGTTCCGTTCCCAACAGAGTAAGGTTGATTTTCTAAGAAACCCTAAATTTTGTTATACAAGGAATTTAATTTATATATTTATGGTATGAGCCTTAGTTCTATGATTGTTTTGTGATGTAATCTTGTGTGTGAATGATTGTATTTTATTTAATATTTATGGCAACACGTGAGTTGTCCAAAGTTGTAATTATGACAACCAGTGAGTTGTCCAAAATTGTAAATTACTCTTTCTAGCAATAGGATAGTTGTTAGGAAAGATATTATATCAAGACTACATGGCAAGGATCTTGGCGCAATCTTCGAAATATGGTATTGGATCTTCACATACACACAACGTAGGGTTCGTTGAAAATTCACCTACAATCTAAAGATAGATCTAGGATTAGGAACCTTATGATCGCTCGTGAGGAATAGGGTCATACTATATTTATCTTGTTTCTGTGATGTTTAAATTTACAAATCTAACACAAAATCTTTCAAAATCTTAAGTACAGAAGTGTCCTCCATGTCACTGAAATCCTCGATACTTAGACAGTCTTCCGTGTGGATCATGCCAAAGATGAGCATATGGAAGATTGTCTTTTTAAAGGAGGGTATGCAGGAAACGGCGTCCAGCACGGGTCACGCCAAAGCTGAGTGTGCTGGATTCTATTTTTCCGATAATCATAAATGGTTAAACTTAACTGAGCAAGAAAGTCGGACTTGGGCTCAGGGCACAAGATAGGATAATACACCAGGCATATGATGCCCATTCCATAAAAAGGAAAGAGTTGTATATGATACAATTGGAAGTACTCCTACCTAAATAGTTGTGTATAGAGGGCTGCGCCAAAGCGCACTTAATACTCAATGAAATACGGATCTTAACTCACTATGAAACATCATTTAATTGAAGTTTCCGAATCAATACTACTGAAGGTGGGTGATCTTGGCGTAATCTTCAGAAAGTGGCATTGGATCTTCGTACACACAACGAAGGATTCGTTGAAGATTACACCTACAATCTAGAGATAGATCTAGGATTAGGAACCTCATGATCGCTCGTGAGGAAATAGGCTCATACCATATTTGACATGTTTCTGTGATGTTTATGTTTATAAATCTAAAAATAAAATCTTTCAGAATGTTAATTAAGGAAGTGTCCCCCATGTCACTGAAGCCCTCGGTACTTAGACAGTCTTCCATGTGGGTTATGCCAAAGCTGAGAATATGGGGGATTGTCTTTGTAAAGGAAGGTACGCGGGAAATGGTGTCCGGCATGGGTCATGCCAAAGCTGAGTGTGCAGGATTCTATTTCGCCGATACTCATACATGGTTAAACTTGACTGAGCAAGCAAGTCAGACTTTGGCTCAGGGCACAAGATGGGATAACACACTGGGCGTATGATGCTCATTCCATAAAAAGCAAAAATGAGGCTTCATAGTGGGTCAAGATCCGTATTTCATTGAGCACTAAGTGCGCTTTGGCGCAATCCTTATTGCTCAACTATTTAGGTAGGAACATTTCCAATTGTATCATATACAACTCTTGCCTTTTATGGAATGAGCATCATATGCCCAGTGTATTATCCCATCTTGTACCTTGAGCCCAAGTCTGACTTGCTTGCTCAGTTAAGTTTAACCATGAATGATTATCGGCGAAATGGAATCCAGCACACTCAGCTTTGGTATGACCCATGCTAGACGCCATTTCCCGTGTACCTTCCTTTACAAAGACAATCCCCCATATGCTCAGCTTTGGAATGACCCACATGGAAGACTGTCTAAGTACCGAGGGCTTCAGTGACATGGGGGCACTTCCTTACTTAACATTCTGAAGGATTTTATTTTTAGATTTATAAATATAAACATCACAGAAACTAAGTTAAATATTGTATGAGCCTAACCCTCACGAGTGATCATGAGGTTCCTAATTCTAGATCTATCTCTAGATTGCAGAAGTAATCTTCAACGAACCCTTCGTTATGTGTCCGAAGATCCAATGCCATCTTCCGAAGATTGCGCCAAGATCTCTTGCCTTGAAGTCTTGAAATAATATCTATCCTAACAACTATCCTATTGCTAGAAAAGGTAATTTATAAATTTGGGCAACTCACAGGTTGCCATAAATTATAACTTTGGACAACTCACAGGTTGTCATAGATATTAAATAGAATTACATGCATTCACACACAAGATTACATCACAGATCTAAGTCTCATACCATATTTAAATAAAAAATTCCATGTATAACAAAAATTAGGTTTCCGCAAAATTCAGCCTTGTTCCGTTCTAAACGGAACTGTTCCGTTCTCAATCAAGACGTGCTGGAAATTCGTATTTTCCTTTGTTTTAGTTCCGTTTCTAAAACGAATTTTGAAAAACTATTTTTTAAAACTCTAGAAAATCATAATATCCAATATTATATACCTAGAAACTAATTTCGTGATATTTGAAAAAATATTTTAAAAACCCTAAAATTTATTATACTAGAATTTACTAAATTTTAAATATATAATCGACGATTATTTCCTTAACGAACGCTCTGATGCCACTGTTGAGCAACCCGTAGCCATGTACGTTACATGCGCAGCGGAACCTACGGGTTCAACCCTCTGTAGGATCATCGTAAAGGAAATAAAGGTACGAGATTGTGCTATTAAAATTTATACCTCGGATCTTCCTGATCCGGGAGAGAGAAGCGGATGTAGGTCTCAACGAACTTCCGTCTTGCTTCCTTCTCCTTCTTGGATTCTGAAGCTCGACTCTGAGAACATTCTTACTCTTCCTAGCGGTGAAGAACTTGATCGCTCGCTAGTCTTCAAAACAGAAGACCTCTACTCGTATCCACATCGAACTTCGAATCGTCGGAATAACCGGACTCGTCTAGCCGGAAATACTTTCAGGAGGCTCTCTCTCTATTTCTCTCTGTATTATGGCAGCCTGAGGCTCTGTAATGTATGACCAATAAAGGGGGACTGCCCCTCTATTTATACAAGAGAGGGAGGCAAAGGATTGCTTAGTTACCATAACTAAAACCCTATTCTGCGCCTATTCCGTTGCCAACGGAATACTTGGCAGCTAAGGTTATTACAGTTTCCATGTCTATTCCGTTGGGAACGGAACTATTCCGTTGCCAACGGAATGGTACTGTTTTGTTCGATCAATTATCCTTCACCTATTTATACATCATATGTATAACTATTTAAGAGCATTTCCTTCCTGACTAGATGTTGTTCTATGTGTGACCGTGTAGGTTCCATTTAACGCTGGCAACGATCTTCCAAAGATCGTAAGTCATGAGTAACCTATAGACTGGTGTCATGACTACCCATGTTAAATGAAATGATCTGCGATCATAAACCTATCTGAATAGACATTTGCTTATTCCTTTTGTTCTATGATATACGTCTTGATCACAAGTCACGATAATATGTCATCCTTGAGTTTGATCAAAGTCTCTTTTCTGATCGAGAATTAGACTGAATAAATACAAAATGATATTAACAACACATGGTAATCCATTTTGACCATGGCCATGCATTTCCTTCAGTCTTAGTTAATGAGGGGGCCCAGAGATATCTTTCTCTTAACGAGAGGAACAAATCACATCTTGGTCACTCACACTCCTCGTCATGATTCAGTGCATACCTAATGATGACCCTAATGATCATCCCGTTATGAATGACGTAAGATCATATTAAAGTATGCGGTTCCTCATACAGGAATCCATGGTGACCTCAGGTCGTAGGAACAAGCACACTATTCATATGAGAATCACTAATGACATATACCATGCATATTCTCATAGTGTGGTCAGTCCAGTATGTGTTCTCTAACACGTGCCTATATTCCAGACTTGACATCAGTATGTTCATGATCAGTAGAACATGATCATCCAGTCTGCGAATATACTAGTGTGGATATGTAGCTTCTTACTTGAAGTATGTTTATCTCTATAAGCATCCCATATATCACTAGGGATGGTTTAGAATGCCATTCATTGGTTCACAGTTCTACTATCAAAATCACGTATTCTAATGACATGAACCCGAAGTGTCATTCATGGTCGATCTAATATACGTAAATATATCAGTCACCCATACACTCATTGATATATGAACTGAATAAACATGTTTCTCATAATCTAATCTCTAGTCCAACACGTTTGCCTAGGGCATAATTCCTTCAGAAACCCTATTCCGTTGGCAACGGAATAGGTCCATTGGGAACGGAATAAGCACTGAAATTAGGATTTTAGTTATGGTAACTGAGCAATCATTCACCTCCCTCTCTAGTATAAATAGAGGGGCTGCCCCCCTCTATTAGACACACAATACAGAGTCTCTAGGCTGCCGTAATACAGAGAGAAAGAGAGAGAGCCTCCTGAAAGTATTTTCAGACTCGTCTAGCCAGTCCGGTTATTCCGACGATTCAAAGTTCGACGTGGATATGAGTAGAGGTCTTCTACTTTGAAAACTAGCGAGCGATCTATTTCTTTACCCTAGGAGAAGCAAGGAGTTTGTTTGATTCAAGCCTTAGGAGCATGAAGGAGAAGGAAGCAAGATGGATGTTCATTCAGACCTACATCCGCTTCTCTCTCCCGGATCAGGAAGATCCGAGGTATAAATTTTAATAGCATAATCTCATACTTTTATTCCCTTAATGATGATCCTGGGGCGGGTTGAACCCGTAGGTTCCACTGCGCATGTAACTTACATGGCTACGGGTTACCCAATAGATAATGCATGAGTTCCTCCTTTAAATAGGAGATGATACATGCCATGAAGTGATATATGAAGTGCATAAGTGAATGAGTGACATATGAGATGCATAAGAGAAAATAAGAAAGAAAGAGAAAATAAATGTAGATACAAAGTCTAATCCACAATGAGATAATTTTCGTACAGATCCACTTGATACAAATTACACCATAATTTGTATATCAAGTTCCTCAATAGTCCTAAAAAATTCTAGTGACTGTTTGATCTGACTTACTACTGTATCCTGGAAGACTATTCATCGACCCAGTGCACACCAACAGTTATACCTAGTGGGGACGAATATGTCTTTAAGGACAATGACATTGTAACGCGAATAGAAGTCATCTCATATTACGCCATTATTTTCTCTACTTTCCCTCACCTCACGATGAAAGGAGGTTATCAAAATAAACCAAATAAAAAGAGACCCAACAAATTTAATAAAAAGAAAAACGGTGCATGCTACCATTATGGTAAACCTGGACATTTTAAATCTGAATGTCGTTTCGAAAAGAAAAAGAAATATGCACCATATACAAAAGAAAAATTTATAGTAATGATATCCGAAGCCATGTAATGTGTATTTTTATACACATTTGTAGGGTTTTGATCATCACAAATTGAATCATAATTCACATTAAATGAATGAAAAATGCTCATAATTCATAAAACATAATTTCAAACCTCTTGGTATGTTTTTGTGTGATTTTACAGGCGAAAAAGCCACAAAATGAAGAATTTGACCAAAACGCAAATTATGGGCCAAAGATGGCTAAACAAAACCCTCAAAAACCCTACAAGCATTCAGCCAAATATTTATAACAGTTCGACAACCTTTTACAACCAAGTATAACAAAGTCAAACGCCGAAAGTCGCTGAGATGACCAAAAGTTAACTTTTCTGAAATGGATCAAACAATATACCAAAATGAAGAGCTCGACAAGAAGAATCCAATGGTATAAGTCTAATGATCAGAAACCTTCTAGAACTCTCAGAATCGCAAATTCAAAATCTGGTCAAAAACTAGAAAAGTCAACCCTGCAGTCAAAGTCAACTCATCTTCTCCAAATTGTTGTTTTTTCAATGTGTTCAAAACCGATCAAACTAACCACCATTCAACTCATCTCGATGAGACAAACCTACCTATATGGGTCCCATGACCTGGAATTGCCGAAATTCGCCGAAAAACGCCAAAACCTACTGTTCAGCCCAAAAATCACCAATTTCGAGTTGCAATTTTCTCGAGCTCACCATTTTCAACAGAGATCTCTATTTGCCATAATTCAAATACCATTCTCTTGTCCTTACTCCCCTCTTTCTAACCATAAAAGGAACTAAAAAAGTGATGAAGAATTGAGTGAGATATTCAAGTTTGAAGTATGTGTTCAATGAACTTGAATTCTGTTTTTGCTGAAATAACTCAATTCGAGCTGAAACGGGGCTGAAGCTCAGTTTTTCAAGCATAACTCGAGTTTTACTTGATCATTTTCGTCCATTCTAGTTTTTGTAGCATCGTGAGGAAGTAAGAAAGAATTTATAACTGACCATTTTGAGTATCATTGGTCATAAAATGAGTTTGAGTTCGAATTGTTACTGCTGGTCGAAACTGAAAAAATACCAAGATGTAGGTGTTCAAAGTGAACTATCTTGAGCATTACTCAATGAAATCGCACCATTCAAAGTCTTGTCGATTCGTGAGAGAAGGAGAACAAATCCGAGTTGAAATTTTTTACTAAGAGGCTATGAATCGCAAGCTTAAGATGATTGTTCGAACCCAAATGGGAAAAGAAACAAAAAAAAATGAAGTTCATATTCAAATCTGATTCTAGCGCCAAAATAAGCAAAAACAGGACTCACTACATGAATCTATGACTCGTGTCGCTATACCTGATCAAAAAGTGGGGGAACCACTCATAACAAACATTCAAATATGATTCAGATTTGAATCAGAAAAAAAATTCGCCAAAACAGAGGAAAAAATTCAGCAACTTCAAATCCAAATATCTCCCTCATTTTTCAACGAAAATTCCTCAAATTCGAACCGTAGCTTCTTTTCATCCGTACGATCAGATCTGGATCAACAAAAAATTTTATTTTTGCCCGTCAAATTTCAGATCCAATCAAACAGAACTTCATATTCTCAAGTTTTTTTCTCTCTATATAAGGCACCTCAAGATCTCAAACTGAAAATCACTCATTCCCTCACTCTCTTTAACTTATACACCACTCTTCATTATTCTTCTTATTTCTCTAGAACCACCATTGTTGAGTCTCAAACCTTTTTGAGCTCTAATTTTCATTTTTGAGTGAAATCGAGCAATTTGGTGCTGATTTGGGTGAAATTCGAATCGGTTGATTCTAGCTTGAATCAAGGAGCAATTGGAGGTTCGAATCAACACAAGGGAGCTGCCAGCTGGTTCTCCAACTCTCGGTTTAGTCAAATTCTCTTTTAATTTCTCTATTTGAATTTTAGATCGCAAGAACTCAATTTTGTAATATTCATGATGAAATCTTGTCAAATTCTTGTTCTTGTAAATATGTGTGTATAAATCTAGATAGTGAGGGGAATTTATGAGTTGTATGCATGAAATATTGATTTTAAAGTTTGTAATTTTGCTGAATTTTTGATGAATAGTCATGAACAAATAATTTTTGAATAATTGGGGGAAAATTACTTAGCTTAGTATTTTCATCAATTGATCTATTAAATCTAGAGTTTATTGGCTTGTTAATTATTTGAAATGCTTAGCTTAGTATTTTGTGTGATTAATTAGGAGTTGTGAATGATTTAATTCATGTTTGTTTAAAAATGGCTGTTTTGAAATAAACTGGTTTTTGAATCAATTTTCTTGAGTAAATCTTAGCTTAGATTGCTAAAATCCATCATCTAAATCTGTGAAATTATATCCTAAGTAATTAAAGATTGTTACATCTCATGAATTTCCTATATATCCCTATTTTTAAACTGAAAATCAAACCCTAATCCAGTATCTGTTTGTTGCAGTTTTATCTCTGTTTCTCAATCTTTTTCCTCTAATTTTGTGTCTGATTCAGATTTGAAGAATTAAATAAATATTTTTAAAAATTATTTCCCATTTAGTAGATAATTTTCAAATTAAATTTTGCCTAAATCTGAGTTATAAATTGTGAGATATTAATTTTCTAAATTTGTAATTTTCTCTTTTTATCCTTTCTGTCCAGATTTACTATTTTTGTTCTTCTAAATTTTTAAAAATATAAAAATAAATAATAACAATACAAAAATAGTACTACTTGAAGTAATTCAAACTGTAGAATCCAAATATGAATTTTAAAATAGTCATTGTTAATACATTTCAAAAGATTGTCACTTTTGTAAGTATTGGTCTCTCAGATCCAGTTTATGAATTCATATCTGAGTTTTCATTATAAATCTCAAACCATATAACATAATTGTACCAAATTTTGACATTTGATCCACAACCAGAAAATTGAATTTCTGTAAAAGTTTTGGGATTTTTCAAACTTTGGTGAATTTTCTATAATTTTCTGAATTTGCTGTTGAACCGATTTTAAATCTTAAATAAGTTCTGGACTTAATTGCAGATATCTCAAAATTCTTGAATAAAATAATAATAACAGTAAAGAATCATATCTCATATCTCTTTTTGTAGTTTCCAACAGTATCTCGTGTGTTGGATTCGGTGTTTATTTGGTCTAGTTACGAATTAAAATGCTAAAGTGTGACGTGCTGAATTTTTGAAACAAAAACTGAATTTGTTGAAATTGAACTTGGAAATTTACCTAATAAACCTTGAACTAAAAGACTTTACACTAGATATAAATCATTGAAATGAGTTAATTCTTGAGGCCACACCTCCTTGTGTTCGACCCCTAAACTCATTTACCGCTCATACTCGTAATTTCATTAATAGGAAAATATAAATTGTTTTGTTAAATTGTGTGAAATATAAATGATGATTTTACCCGATTAACAAGCCAATATGGTCGAGGATGGTGGGGCTTGCTGGGTTGACTCATGTGCCACCCAACATGTGTGCAAGGACAATAGTCTTTTCAAGACTTATGAGCCGGTAGAGCCAGAAACTGTCTTGTACATGGGAAATTCATCCACCGTGGAGGTTGTAGGCAAATGAACCTGTGAGCTCGAATTTACTTCTAAGATCACTCTTGTTTTGCGTGATGTTTATCACGTACCAGAAGTTTCAAAGAATCTTGTATCTAGTAGATTGTTAAACAGGTTTGGCTTTAAAACTTGTATTTGAGGCAGATAAGTTTATTCTGTCCAATGGTGATAAATTTGTTGAGAAGGGTTACTTATGTAATGGTATGTTTAAACTGCTGGGTTTCTGGACGTGCATAACGCAGCAGAAAAATAAAATTTCATCCAAAACCAATCCGAGGATCCGTGCGTATCGGTTAAATCAAAGAAATAAATCTTAAAGATACCTTTCAAATTACGCTTAATCCGTGACGCTCAAATCATGCGTGTTGTCCGTACGCCTCTAAACCGGTTACCGTCCTAACTGATTTTCCGTTCGTCTAGGCCGTCTAGGTCGGATCGTGCAGAAGTCATCTACCGCACACACAATTGGTCTCCACCGAAACTCTCAACAACCCGTTCTCATCTTCTTAGGCCGAATAGATCACAAACGCCGAAAGTACGAACGCCTCTACCGGTATCCACACGAACAAACTTCTTAAAACGGGAAGAAGAACAATATATATGCTAGTAGCTTGTTCTCCTCTTGCATAAGAAAACTCTTTTTCTTCTTCTTATTTTATCTCACAAAAGATGTATATAATTCCTCTCATATAATCGCACTCCTTCATTTTGTCATACAAAAGGAAAGCACCCTTTCATAATTTTGTCATACAAATTAGAAAGTATATTTTCTCTCTTTTGTCTCACAAAAGAGAATGAGAAATAATGAGAGAGAGAATGATGTGTTGTGCTGAATTTTGGAGCCCTCTATGTCCTTATATAGAGGTGAAGAGTCATGTCTCTTCACACTAAAAGATGTGTATGACATCACTCATCATTATCCATATGTCATCATCTAGACTCTTCTAGATTACATGATCTTTTGTGCTCATAGTCTTTATATACATATATATCACATCTTATCACATAAGACGATAATATCTTTTGTGGCATTCTTATGCAACTCATCATATAAGTCGCTAGGATTTTCTGCTCCCGTTTCAGGTTGTTATTTGTGTGAGACCCTGTAGGTTCACTTAATGTTGGCAATAGACTTGACAGTCTATAAATCATGAGCGGACTCTAGCAAGCCATCATGACTACCCAATTTAAGTGAATATCGGTGATCTAATTTACCTAATCAACAATCATGTATTTAGTCCCTTTGTCACACAATATCTATATCGATCATAAGGCATGTGATACATCATCCTTATATTAAAGTATAAAATTACTCATGTTGGGAACTGAGACAATCTCAGGTCAAAGGACTATAAATACTTTATGTTACAAGAATCGCTAATGACGTAAAATATGTAGCATTCTTATGGCGGGTCAGTCCAGTATACGGTCTCTAACATATACCTATGTTAATGACTTGATAACTACTTATCCATGATCAGTAAAGCATAATCATCAGTCAACTCATATACCGGTGTACATTTATAGCTTGTATATAAATATATATTTATATGTATCCGCAAGTATATTTGTCTCCACAAATATCCTATAAATGACCAGGACGATTTAAAATAGCATTCATAACACTTTATAGTTTTACTATCAAAGTCACTCACTTTGATGACATAAAGCTGAATTGCATATTCATGGTCTATTTTAATTATATTAAAATAACCTATATGCATATATTATATGAAATATCTTAGAATAAATATTATGTTTGTTATTATAATCCATCATCTAGGTCACAAACACTTTGGACTATGGCATAACACCATCATAAACTCAGTATCATAAATAATAATGTTGTTTCTGCTTATATTGTTGACTCATCTTGCTTATGGCACAATCGACTTGGACATGTTAACTTCCATAAAATGCGGGAAATGGTAAAACTAAATTTGAGTACATCTTTTGATAAAAATGTTGAAAGTTGCAAACTTGCAAATTTACAAAAATAACTAAAAAGTCATTTCCAAAAGTAACAAGGAATACAAAATTATTGGAGCTTATACGCTCTGATGTATGTGATTTTCACAACATGCCAACTATTGGTGGTAAGAAATATTTTGTTACTTTAATTGATGACTTTTCTAGATATTGTTATGTTTATTTGATAAAATCAAAAGTTGAAGTTTTTGAAAAAATTTCAAGTTTACAAAAAGGAAGTTGAATTGCAATGTGAAACTTCTATTAAATGTCTAAGAACCGATAGAGGGGGAGAATATTATAATCCCCAATATTTTGAGTCAACATGTATTATTCATCAGACGACTGCACCATATACGTCACGACAAAATGGTGTAGAAGAAAGGAAAAACAGGGTCCTAACAGAAATAATAAATGCAATACTTTCTAATTCAGGTATGGGTCAAGGTTTCTGCGGTGAAGCTGTATTAACAGCTTGCCATATTTTAAATAGAGTCCCTACTAAAAATAATAATATCACACCATATGAATATTTTAAGAAAAGAAGATCAAATCCGAATTATTTTAAGTTTTGGGGTTGTAGGGCAATTATAAAAGTACCAGAACCTAAAAAGAGAAAATTAGGTGAAAGAGAAATTGAATGTACATTTTTAGGTTATTCCCAAAACAGTAAAGCATATAGATTCATGGTAGTTGAACCAAATGATTCAATTAATATAAATACTATTATTGAATCAAGAGATGCTATATTTGATGAAAATAGATTTAGTTTAATTCCTAGACCCAACTTTAAATTTTATGAAGATGATAAAGACGAAAACTTTGAACCCAGGAAAAGTAAAAGAATTAGAAAAGCAAAAGATTTTGGACCAGATTTCTTTATGTATCTAGTTGAAGGTACAAGAACTTATATTAATAAAGAAATTCCATAGTGTTTTAATACCGATACAGATCATGTGACTTACACAGATGCAATAAAATCACAAGATGCCATCTTTTGGAAAGAGGCAATAAATAATGAAATGGATTCAATCCTTGAAAACAACTTGGGTGTTGATGGATCTTCCACCTGGTTCCAAACTAATAGGTTGAAAATAGATTTTCAAAAAGAAAATGAAGGTGGATGGCACAGTTGAAAATTATAAAGCTAGGCTGGTTGCAAAAGGTTTCACTCAAAAAGAGGGTATCGATTATTTCGATACATATTCACCAGTAGTTCGGATTGCAACAATCCGAATTTTAATTGCACTATCAACAGTGTATAATTTGGTGATTCACCAAATGGATGTACAAACAGTTTTTCTAAATGATATTTTAGAAGAGGAAGTTTACATGGAACAACCCAAGGGGATTGAATTGCCTGGTCAAGAAAAGAAGATATGTAAACTTGTTAAATCATTATATGGCTCAAAACAGGCGCCAAAACAATGGCATGAAAATTTGGACCAAATTTTATTGGCAAATGGATTTACAATAACTGAATCAGATAAATGGTTTATTGTAAATTTAATAATGATAAGGGTGTCATCATATGTCTATATGTGGATGACATGTTGATATTTGGCACAGACTTGGAAATAGTAGAAAAGACAAAATTATTTTTATCAGACAATTTGATATGAAAGATATGGATGTTGCAGATGTGATACTTGGGATAAAAATTATTAGAAATAAGAACAATATAATTTTATCCCAGTCACATTATATTGAAAATATATTAAATAAATTTGATCATCTGGATTGTACTCCAGTATCAACACCCTATGATCCAAGTGTGAAATTACTACAAAATAATGATAGGGTTGTCAATCAATTAGAATATACACAAACAATTGGTTGCTTTATGTATGCTATGACATGTACCAGACCTGATATAGCTTTTGCAGTTAGCAAACTAAGTCGGGACACTAGTAATCCAAATGAGTTGCACTGGCAAGCAATACGAAGGGTACTTAGGTACTTAAAAAAACTATTAATTATGATATTTTGTATTGTAGGTATCCTTCAGTATTAGAAGGATATAATGATGCCAGTTGGAAAATAGATAGAGAAGATCACGCTTCAACAAGCGGTTGGATATTCACACTTGCTGGTGGAGATGTCTCTTAGAAATCTAAGAAACATACCTATATAGAAGACTCAACTATGGCTGCTGAACTTATAACTCCAGAATCAGCAAGTACAGAAGTAGAATAGTTGCGTGAAATATTATCTCAAATACCATTGTGGCCTAAACCAATTCTGTCGGTGTCTATTCATTGCGATAGTCAACCCATACTTTCTAGAGCATACAGTGATATATGTAATGGTAAGTCCAGGCATATTGGATAGAGACATAGTACGGTGAGGCAGTTAATTATGAGTGGGGTAATTACTGTTAATTTTATTAGGAGTCAGAAAATTTTGGCTGACCCATTAACAAAACCTCTTGCAAGAGATATGTTGTGCAAAACAACAAAAGGGATGGGTATTAAGCCCACATAATAAATATCACAAATAACAAAACCTCAACTATACGCTTGGTACAATGCTAAGTCTTTAGTTCAGTGATTGATTTTGTTATATTTGTGATGCAAGCACAATCCGTAAATATTTTACCATCCCAAAGAGTTTGTGTGCTTGGTAACCGGAATGTAAAAAGGGATGGTTGCGCTCAAGCTCTTAATAGACCTCTAACCAACTTGGGTTAAAGTGATATAGTTACAGAGTACTGTGAGTCTACCTATGTGGATGAGAAGTGGGGCCGCTTCTTAGAGTTCAGGGATTAACTCTTAAAGCATCCATGAAACAGAATATATACGCATGGGCATTTAATGTGTGGGCAGAATAAGTATCTATAGGAAGATGAAGTTCTATGTGTGAGACATGTCTGGTTGGTAAAATACGATATTAGGTTCAAAGACTTGTCTACCAGATTATTCTGATTAAATTTGATGTGTTGTCACTAAGTAAAGTTTCAAATCGGGAGATACCTTTATGTATGCATAGAAGTTCTAGGACTATTAGATATTTGTAAATATTTTATTTTATTTTGAAAATGGTGAAGCAATGTTAGAGAATTTTCAAAATAAATAATTTTTTATTTTAAAACTATTTTTATTTTGAAGTAAATAATTTTTTATTTTGAAAATCATCAAAGAGTAGTTAGACATGTATCTATATAAACATTGTATATAAATATCCATTATGTGGATATGAATTAAGGAAAATAAAGTCATGTAAAATTGCACATGAGAAGATAAGAAATTCAATTAACATGTGTCATATAACATGTTATATGTCATCTCATTATTATTTCATCTAAAGAAATAATAATATCAAAAATATTTGTCATGACAAGGTATATGTGTCATGTCATGAACATATTAATGGATATGTGTGATCTTCATATATATTAAAGAAAATAAGTTTCATGGCATAATATATGTGTCATTTGATTGTTAAAGACACAATATATGTGTCATTTACATGATATAGGTGTAATTTTTATGATCATGCAAGAGACACATATATCATAAGGTGTCATTCCCTAACATCATGATATGCATGATACGGACACGTGTTATGTAATGTGTCATTTTATACATTCATGATATGCATGGTGTTGACACATATTATATGAAGTGTCAACTCCTAATTAAATTATGAGAATATATGGTGACACATGTTATGTAAGGTGTCATAATATGCATACATGATAATGCACAAGTTTTTCCTATTAATAGGAGATGATACATGCCATGAAGTGATATATGAAGTGCATAAGTGAATGGGTGATATATGAGATGCGTAAGAGAAAATAAGAAAGAAAGAGAGAAGAAACATAGATACAAAGTCTAATCCACTCTGAGATAATTTTTGTACAGATCCACTTGATACAAATTACTGCATAATTTGTATAACGAGTTCCTCAATAGTCCTGAAATATTCTAGTGGGTGTTTGATCTGACTTCGTTTATGCAAGACGCAGTCAGAAAGGGCTACTGTATCCTAGAAGTCTATTCATTGACCCGGTGCACACCAACCGTTATACCCGGGTGGGGACGAATAAGTCTTTAAGGACAACGACATTGTAACGCGAACATAAGCCATCTCATATTACGCAATTAATTTGTCTAATTTCCCCACACCCCACCAACAATAAATACTGATTAGATGTCACTATTAGTGGTACATGCGTTACACGTGGTATTCCCCCATCTAACTTCCCTTTCATTTTATTACTTTCTTTTTCATGTTTTCATTTAATCAATTTTAATTTAAAATGATAATAAAATTTACATCTATTGTTACAAGGCATTTTCATTCAGTAAGATTCTAATTTTAATTAAAAGATGTCTTCAGATTAAGTACATGAAATTTACTTTAATATTGTTGATAAAATGAATATTTTATACATGATTAGCTAGGAAGCATGTAAATTTCGAAAATTATACTTTGCCGTCATACTTTCTCACAAAAACATTATATACATCATCATTGCATCATCATGATAATTTTGATGCATCAAAATGGTAACTTGACATAAAATGAATTGCTCAATTCGGTATTATAATACAATTAATAGTATTATCATACCGGTTAAGCCAATATATGCTAGTAAGTTATTTATTTCCCTCAAAATGAAATTAATTTCTTCAATTATAACATGAACAAAAAAAATCTTTTAATTAAATTTTATTTTCATCAATAATTTAAAATTTTCAACAAATAATTTTTAAAAGTGCATAAAAAATTGAAAAAAAAATATTTTAAATTAAATGGAAATTTAATATTTTTTCGAACGTAATATAAAACACAAAAATAATTATATATATATATATATATATATATATATATATATATATATATATATATATATATATATATATATATATATAAAGGAAAAAACTTGAAAAGAATAAAATACGTATGAGATTTAAGAGCCGACTTGGCTCACTCTGGTGAGAGGGGCCTGCCAGGATTAGTATATATAATAATATAATGGGGATATTTGTTCTAATATATAAAGCTTATGATTTGGGACATTTTTGACACCTGTACAATACCTGGATCTTCTGTGATCTTTACTCATTAAATAAGCATGTAGCTGGTCAGATACAACCCATTGTAATAATAAAATCTAGATCACCTCTGCAACCCTTTCTTATTCACAAGCTGGGCCATTTTATGAATTGTAACGATCCCATGAGCAAATTCCTAACCTTCAAATTTTCAATTTTTTTTATATTTTCTTAGTTATTCCATCTCCCATCTAAAAAAGAGCATAAATTCTGTTAACATAGATCAGGTGGGACTAAAATTAAGAGCAAACCGGAAGAGTATCCTTACGACCATAGCTAAATAAATTAGAACCGTCGATTCCAGATTTGATGCCACAGATTCATATCGAAAGTTCATTCTTTTCTCTCGCCAATACTAACACTACTCTTTTCGACTCTCTCTCTCTCTCTCTAACACTACTCTTTTCGACTCTCTCTCTCTCTCTCTGCTTTTTCTCGCGCTTTCTCTCTGTGATGAAACCCGTTTTGGTGCTGGAACTGGAAGGTACAAAATAGCTAAGGACACGGCGGAAGAAGTATCTGATAGAGACGAGAGGGAGGAATGTCATGAAGCGGGATTGATTCATGACGATTTTGTGGGTTTTTAGGGATAATTTGTGGATAAATTGGGTATTTTAGGGTAAAATTGGATACAATCTCTAAAAGAGCAAAACAAGATACAAGAAACACACAACTCAATTTCTTAATACAATACTCAACGCACAAATAATCTGTCTCCCCCCTCCCCTTTTATCTCCCGACATCCCCTAACAACTCAACAAATCGATACAAACAAATATTAAACTGTTCCAGCAATTAATGCTTACACCAATTACTACTAAGTAAAGAAAAATAAAAGATAGATGTGCATTTAATTCATGCACCAGTCCACTTCAGCTCAAAGGTTAAAATTTCACATTTTATGCAGAAACAACCTACAGTATTTAATATCACAAAGAGGACCAATTCGTTACATTCCCCTCCCCTTATAAAAACCTTGTCTCAAGGTTTTAGAATGAGAAAAATGCTTTACTATTTTATCCTTATTTATATTTGGTTTAGGCGGGGTGGTCTTCTCATAATATCTCGAACCATCACCCTTAAGGAATTTGCATCTCCCATTATATTCGGTTTAGGCGGCAGTCTTTCCATTGCATCACCCATCACACCTAAAAAGTTCGGCCCCCCATCCATTTGTAGAGACCTCCATCCTTCAAGATTTACCCCATAAGAAACAAACAAATACCCTTCAATGCGTGAAACCCAAATTAATCCTTCGCCTACATTAGTCATCATAAACGGATCCTGGATCCGCCTTTTAGTCCCCTTCAAAACCAAATACGGGTCCGAATCTATCCGATTCTTTAATCGCGCCATACCCGACTCAAGCAAAAGTACTTTTTCACGTTCCGACACAATCTTCGATTCACTCTCGATCAAATTTGATTCGCTCTCGCCCGAATCCAATTCGCTGTCGCACGAATCCGATTCCAATTCAATCTCTCCCGAATTCATTTTTCACTCGACCGAATCCGATTCCAATTCAATCCCGCCCGAATCCATTTCGCTCTTGACCGAAACCGATTCCAATTCAATCTCGTCCGAATCTAATTCACTCTTATCCAAATTCGACTCACACACATCCGAATCCGATTCGCAAATGTTTGAATCCGAATCACACTCATCCCAAGCATTACAATTGCTTCCAACTCTATTTGAAAAAAGGTTAGTATTCTTACTAGTATAAATGCCCAACCACCGATCAACCTTTTCCACAATTAAGTCAACCCTTTTATTTGTCCGCTCATTATAATTTCTTTTAACTTCATTAGGAGAAAGTATATAATTCTTCCTAGAGTGTTAGCGCAAAACTCATCAAGTTTTTCCATAATTTTTTTGATAAGTTTATCTCTCTCCTCGTCCGCCTTTTTTCCGTTTGTACCTATCAATCGCTTGTTTCTCCTCCCAAGATAATCGGAAAAAACGTCCACTAACATTGCATTTAGCGAAATCATGATCATACACAATCCTTTGATCGCACCAAGAATCACAAATATGAGCCATATTTTCTTTTTCGCACCAATACCTATAGCCCCCACGATAATATCTTTTTCCCAATATAACTCGAGTACCCGATAATTTGGGATGCATAATATCCCACAAATAAATTTTCTCTTCATCCATCATCTATTTATCTATGATTATTTAATCCAATTTAATCATATGTAGAAATTTCGAGTTGAATTACAAATTTTCACTTTTGTTGGGCTCTGACTCGAATAATCCAGAAATTGAAGGAATGAATTTCACCTTGTTTAATCGTGTAAATTGCTTGAACCTCTAACCTTTCTTCTCCAAAAGAAAACGGCTAAACAAGTCAGAACAATGAAATTTTCCCATCTTCTTGTTACTATTTGTTGCGCGATTCTTCAATTTATACTCAAAATAAATCGATAAGGAAGGTTCAAGCTGATTGAAGTAACCTTCAAGGTCTGACAGAGAATCTTGGTAGGACGGATGGGCCTGACAGTGAATTTTCGTTTAAGACACCCCCCCCCCCCGGGCGTCGTTCAGATCTGGCTAGCGATGAAATGTGCCTGACTCGCGAATTTGCTCGACAGCTAGCTCGATTCTTGTTTCAGCTCTTCAGAGCGTAGTCGTACATCAATAACTCGACTCAAATCAGAGATTCTTGCGGAGTTTCAGCTTCGAATTTGACGATACGAAGAGTTGACTTCTTGATACTGATGATCTTTCTGAGAACAGATCTGGCAAGTCATTTCTGGTTGAAGATATGCTCGAATCTTGATCTTCTCGATTCATATCGTGAATCTAGGTTTTCTTGATTCGAATCTTGATGGAATTCTTGATTTTCTTGATGAGTTTTGGCTTCAAACCAGCAACGAGATGACTGCTTGGTAATCTTGATAATCGGCAACGGATCAATCTTGTAAGAACAGGTCAGATATGGTCGGATTTGTGTATTTTAGGTATGAAATCGAAGACTCTGATACTAATTGTCACGAACCGGGATCGATTCGTGAAGATTTTGTGAGTTTTTAGGGATAATTTGTGGATAAATTGAGTATTTTAGGGTAAAAATAGATACAAGTTCTAAAAGAGCAAAATAAGATACAAGAAATACCCAACTCAATTTCTTAATACAATACTCAACGCACAAATAATCCATCTCTCCCCTGCCCTTTTATCTCCTGACATCCCCTAACAACTCAACAAACCCATACAAACAAATATAAAATCATTTCACCATTTAATGCTTACACCAATTACTACTAAGTAAAGAAAAATAAAAGATAGATGTGCATTTAATTCATGCACCTGTGCACTTCAGCTCAAAGGTTAAAATATCACATGTTAGGCAGAAAATACCCTGAAGTATTTAATATCACGAAGATGACCAATTCGTTACAAGAACATGCTAGCAGAAGCTAGGGTTTTGAGATGCAAGGTGTATTTTGTTTTGCGGTGGTGTGGCTTTGTAGTTCTAATTCTTAATTGTATGATTCCAATTTTTGCATTGCAATATATAATTAATTGACCGGTCTTTATAATTGAGTACATACAACTGACCAAAAAAAGGTGTACTTCTAAACACCGTGCTAGGTTGATTTGATACTCTTATATCCTCTTTTTGTTTTGATTTATTTCACTGTATTTTTTCTAAATTTTTTTTTAAATAGGTATTTTCTCAATTTAAATTTTATCCTCTTTCTTCCCTAATTCTTATTGATTGGTGCTGAATTGCTGATTCATATTCCTTTTCTCAATGTTATGTTGATTTATCATTCTCTTTCATGAAAGGATCACATTTGAGTATGCATGGTTGATGCTTTTGGGAAAGAACTAACAGTTGAGAAAATATCTCAGTTATGTATTTTTTTGATACTTTCTTCACTTAGGTCCTTTGAAAAAAATGAAAATTGTGTGCAATATTTTTCCATATCAGATATGGTATTAAGGATCTTCTTGACAGCTACAACCCGCATGTATTATTAAAAGACAAAACTTATTTTAATCCAATAGGATAAGAGATTCTTCTGTTAATGAACCTTCTCTTCTGGTAAAATAGATTTCTTTCTTTATGAGATAAGTTCATTAATTAGCATAATTAGCTCTGAAAAATGAGTCATACAGCTTAAAAATTAATAATAGATGGAGTAAGCTTTGAAGAGGAAGTTACTGGAGGCAACATTGAAAGGAAAGTTGAGATTTGTATAGATTTTTTAATTTAGTATAATTCGTATTCAGTTTTCGGGGCTTTAAAATTTATAGATATTGAATGATATGCAGATGGAAAAGACCACATAAGCTGTAGTATGACATAAGGAAATCTAAAGCTGGTGTGTTTTCTTTTTAAATCTATGTGCATAGATAAGAGAGTTTGCGATGTTGAGGATCTTCTATTACATGTATAATATGATGCTTGACTTCAGGGTTTTACAAACTTCGTGAATTAATTTGTTTATGTATTTTGATTTATGTATTTAATTGTGAATTTAAACTCTTCTTTCATAATAGATTTACTTGCAACTAATCAAAGGTCTTGGCGACAGTCAAAGTTCATAAATCATGGTAAAAATACAAACATAATATCAGCAATGGTACCGTGTTAACAGGTAAGTCTTTATTTTAGCCTTCTTAATTATTTATTTCTGATTTGCACATGCCCAATTTAATATGATAGATTGTTGTATCCTTTTTTTGAAGCGGTCAGAATGCAATTGAGCAAACAGTGAAACAAGATAAATACCTACCTGTGTTGTTAATATGTCTATCTTATTTACCTCATTATTTCTCAATATATTTAGTTTCTGAAAATAAATGGTATTTAGGGTTTTATTTGCAAAATGATGAAGATGAGACGAGAAAATGAACACTAGCTAGATGACGAGCTTACAATGCAGTTTCATTGGAAGGCAACTCAAGAAATTTGGATGTGTTAGAAGTTAGGAAGGAAATGCAAGGGCGCGACTTTTCTGCATATAAGACGGAGTGAGAAATGGTGAAGCCCGTTGTATAGCGTGGGAGCAAGAGAAGCAAAAGTCATACTAAGTGGCTCGAGATATTCTCTACCTTTCAAAAGTAAAGCGCAAAGAGTTGGCTAATAGAAGGTATGAAACTGGTGGGGGCCAAAGGCTTCATTTTTATGTTCATATTTTTGTGATAGGTCCCTGATTTTTCTTTTTTAGCTTTATATTTTGAAGGCCTAGATGTTGATGTTCATTTTATTAGGAATCTTGACAAACCCTTAGTTAGTTTGATTTTTTCAAAATTGCCTCCCCATGTAATAGATCAAATATTTTTTTACTGTATTCCTACGGGCAAGTTAAGAAACAAAAAAAATATTCAGAGTTCTGTAGGATTATCTATTTACTTGTTGTGACACAAGACTAAATCAACACGACTGATAATTATTGATCAAACAAAATTGTGCGGAACTCACCATCATGTTACCCCCTACTATATTATGTGTAATGTATTTGTTTTAGTTTTGAGAGTTGATCTGTGGTGGTCTATGTTGAAGGGTACAATTGTGAGCTCTTACAGTGTGTTAAAGAGTTTTGTACTTAGATGTATTCGTATGGTTGAATTTGGGATATATTTTAATTTGCACGTGAATTATCAATTAATTAAATAAATTTAATTTTAATTTAGTTTTAGATTTAGTTTTACTTTTTTATTTTATTTTATTATTGTGTAATGATATTATACCTTAAATATTTGTAGATGAAAAAGATGATCGAAATTTGAATGATGATCATGATCAAGTTAGAGCTTCATTTTCCTTCAAAACTGAACCCCTCAACGCACATTAATCTATTTCTCCTCATTTCAAATTCAATTTATTGATCACACAAATTCAAACCATCCATGAATCTTCAAAAAGTGAGAGAAAGAAGATTCATACCTCAAAACTTCATTTGAAAACCAAACTTCAAACTCAGTCGATTCATGCACATTTTCTGAGAAGTTGCTGAAAACTTTTGGTTTTTTAGTTTTTCCCACCAATTAATCCACACTAAAGCCCAAGAACCTATAAAATCATCTTTTACGCATCCCCTTAAGTCGATCCATAGAATTTTAGTTTGCTCAAAATGGTGCTCCGTACGTAGCTCGAGTTATAATCGAAATCATCATTAAACACAAATTTCAGCACAGTTTCTGGACAGATATGTTTGTTTCGCTTTTCCTCAGATTTTCTTTCAATTTTAAGTCTTCCAAATCACTCACTCATCTTATATTCTTCCTTATTAACATTTTAAAATTTGTTTGGCTCGATTTCATGGAGTATATCTCAAGTCATGATAAAAAAACCAACCATACCCTGAATCTGAATACCTCAGCTAAAATTCTTCTCGTTTCCTCCTCCCTTCATGAAATTCCAAATGAATCTCACACACACCTTTGACAAGTCCTGAGGCATGTTAGGATGAAGTTTGGTGGTATAAGAACTCGAATTGAGCAAGTTTGAGTCATCTCTTCCATCTCCATAGGTTTTAAAACTGTTAGGGTAATGGAAAAAATATTGTTGTAGAGAAAAAGAATTCATGAAAGAAATAATTAGAGAAGAAGAGAGAAAACGTATAATCAATTAAGAAATTATATTGTAAGAATTGGGATGCGATTACAATAGCTATAGGTCTCTTTATATAGTAGAGAGCCACACTAATTACCAAAATATATTGCCTAAATTAAAGATACAATTACCTAAAATACAATGCAAGGATGGAAATAATCAACCTCCTTCAATTGTCTAAATATTCCCCAAATATTTATTTCCATATTCTAATCTTTCCCTAAATAATATTACTAGCAAGGAAACATATTATGTTGAGATATAGAGGCATACATAACAATCTCCACCTTGACTCAAAATCTCATCATTGATACACAGTCGTTATAACGCCATATCCAAATAGAGCTCCTCCTCAATAGCAACTATCTACTTTACCGCTTCACCTTAGACTACCGCATCCTTGCAAATCGAGAACACCCCAAACACGGATTTATTGGTCATTGCCAAACAACACACAAAATTGGAGTATTCATACCTCATAGGAGATCCAACCTGATCCCTTACAAAAGCACATTCCCGACTTTCCTTAACCGATGCATCATCATAATCATAATGCTACAAGTTATATCGAGTAACTTCACCTAGTTGATCGGGAATGTCAAACTCCACTTTCTTCATGATCGTCTCACCACCCTCAATAGCCGGATCAAATAATTTCTCTCTTGTACGTAACATAACCGACTAAAAAGTCGAGTCTCTCAAAATGATGTCCTAGTACTAGACACTATAAACAACACTCCTTCACACCTGAAGCGTATCCAAGAAGAAAACACTTCTTCTCCTCATACTCGAGTATCCATTTAATGACTTGTGCATAAACGGGATATCCAAATACCTTCAATGTCGAGTAACTCATATGTTTACGACCAAACATTTATTGGTGTCTTGCACCAAATTGTTGTATTCGGAGAACGGTTGACCAAAAACCAAGCAGTATTAATAGTTTCTGCCCATACCTCCTCGCCTGAGTCCGCCCCAAAAAACACGCACCAAGACTTCTCGAGTAGTTTTCAATCAGTCATGCCATTATGTTGTCGAGAGCGAACAACCATGCAAAACTAAACAATCCTTATAAAAGGATCATGAATTTGTCCCCACAAATCCAAATAGATATCATCCGAAATTCCCTTCATGCGATGAATGGCTATAATAAAGTTGAGTCTCCTCTGTTTGTCAGAAATAGAATCTTCACAAAACTCATTCTTTCTGGTATTCTGGCCACACAGCAGATCCCTCGTGCTCAAAATTGTCACCCCGCATCCAATCATAAACCCTGGCCTTTTAACTGAGGTAGAGAAGGCGATGACGAACGAGCCTAAAACTGCGCTAACTTCCCGAAATAACTTTTCGGTACTCTGGACTTCCAGAATATAACACACTGATATTATGGCCACACAGTAGATCCCTCGTACTCAAAATTGTCACCCCGCATCCAATCATAAACTCTGACCTTTTAACTGAGGCAAAGAAGGTGACGACGAACGAGTCTAAAACTGTGTCAACTTCTCGAAATAACATTCCGGTACTCTGAACTTCCAGAATATACAACACACCAGTCATTCTAGCCTTCATCAATGTAAGAGCCCATCTAGATACCTTGAGAACTCCACCTTCATATCGGAACTTGCAACCGATATCTCCGAGAATGTCTAATGAGATCAAATGGACAATCTGGCCCTACATCTTGGTCAAATAGACAATCTCGTACTGCATCTTGATCTCAAGCGTACCAATACCGGCAACGCAACATAGATGATCATCTCACAAAAGGATATCTCCACTAGACTCCTCATATGTGGTGAACCACTCTCGATTCGGGATCATCTGATTTGAATTACCCGAACCCACCCAATTCTTCTCAAATCTCTCCTTATCATTCGCCACAAAAAGTACCTCAACCTTACCGAATTTAGCCTCGCAAGCTTCTTCCGATAGAACACCGTTATCCGCCTCATGCTTCTCTTTGAACTTGTAACAATCGGCCTTAATGTGTCCCGTCTTCTTGCAATATTTGCTCATCAGGTTCTTGTACTTGAATTGCGAATGAATCTTCTCTAAACTTGAATTTCTCTACTTACGTCTCCCCCTCTCTTCTGCTATATTCAAAGAGTCGAATCGCCGCTTCAAACGTAACCGGTTCGTAACCAATTTCTGCATGTAGATACCTTCTAACTTTTTCCATGCGCCAGCTAATGTAGCCTGATCCGTAAGAATTTCTTGAAGAGTCGAGTTCCCAAACACAGCTGAATTGTCGAGAGGGCCCTATCATCTATCATCTCCCAGACATCGTCCTTCATCTCCTTTGATCTTCACGCGAAGGCAACCTTCACACCTAGGTTGGACATGATAGCTTTCATCCACACTTGCCAAAGTGCGAAACTCACCGTGCCATCATATTTCTCAATATCAGATTTGTCGACATAGCCGCACTTGAATTCGTATTGATACAAAGTGGTATATTTGACTTGCGGAAGCACAAAAATTGTCGTAACCTAGCTCTGGTACCAATTTGTTAGGATAATGGGGAGAATATTGATGTAGAGAAAGAAAACTCATAAGAGAACTAACTAGAGAAGAAGAGAGAAATCATTTATTCAACTGAAAGACTAAATTGTAAGAATTGGGATGCGATTACAATAGCTATAGGTCTCTTTATATACTAGAGAGCCACACTAATTATCAAAATACATTGCCTAAATTAAAGATACAATTACCTAAAATACAATCAATGATAAAAACAATCCACCTCCTTCCATTTTCTAAATATTCCCCAAATATTTATTTTCATAGCTTATTCCTTCCCTAAATAATATTACTAGCAAGGAAACATACTATGTTGAGATATCGAGGCATACATAACAAAAATGATATCACAACTCATTAGTCGAACCACCAATCCAGTGGGTCCTGTTGAGCCATGTTGGTTGTCTTGGATTAATACTTCCATTATGAGTATGAAGATGACAATAATTGGAGTTTCAACTTGATTAGACCCTTCAATTTTGAACTTTTCATAGCCAGCCTCTAATGGCTAGAAACTAGCGGTTAGAGGTAGGCTTTTGTCCCGTTTAAAAATCTACACCTTGGCATCCCCTAAACTCTTCAACATCATCTTCTCCTAATTCCCAAGATTTTACAGATGTAATTTGAGCTAGAAAGGAGGAAGGAATGACTCAAATTCAGCTTGGCGCCAAAACAGTTTTTCAAATTTCTGAAGAGAATTTCGTCGAGAACTTGCATCGGTTGAAGGGTGTAGAACTCGATTTTCTCCCCCATTTCTTCACCATTTTCTGAGTTCTTTATATGTATGGAAATATAAAAGAGAGAGGAACATGAATATGTGATTGGATTTAGAATTTGAGACTTTTGGAGAGAATGGTAAACTCAAGTTCATTTGGGGAAGAAAGAATTGTATTTTTTATGTAAATAAGGACACGTGAGTTGTATTTTTTATATATTTTAGTTCTTCTTTTAATTTAAAACATAGAATAAAAATCCAAAAATGTGTTCAAAAACACACATATCAAGGGGTGATATGTACAATGGTGAAATTGAGTGGAAGAAGAAGAGAAGATGTATGAATTGAGACTTAGAGAAGCTTATATAGAGGTTCAAGAGGAGGTTAAAATAGTCAGTTTAAGTTGAAAAATGAGGGATCAAATCAGTATGAGGTGTACAAAATCAGCCGATCTTAAATGTATTATGTTCATTTTGTTGAGAGTTTACTTGTTTCATTTCGAACTTTTCTCCAATTTAAATTTAATTGGACAGACCCAGTATCAAAATCCTGAAGAGAAATTAATTGGAGGGTCTAGGTTGGCTGCTGGAGTGGAGAGAATCATGCATTTCTGTTGGGGAGTTTGTTCTAGCGCCATAACATAAGGATTCTATTTGAAAGAGCGAAATGCTTCATCTCCATTCTTGATTGAAATGGAGATCTTCAATACTCATTTTGTGGGATGAATAGTTCTACGTAAATGCAATTGAGAGAGATATTGAATGCGTTATTAAGGTGGTTAGAAGAGAATATTTCACTCCGTGAAACAGGATGTGTGGTCCATAGCGTGGCGGGTCAAAAATGAAAAATTTATAATTTTTGTTGTTTTTAGCTCCACTATTCAACAAATTCTGAAGTTGTAAAAGTAGAAACTTTTACATGGTCTTAGAGAGAATCAAGTGATCTTTCATCCCTCAAAATTTGAGTTTCGAAATCAAAAGTTAGATCAGGTCTTTGAGCCGTCAAATTAGGACCTTATCTGAATTTTGAAGAAATTTTCAGCTTTTTCTCTAATTTTCACGCAATCGTTTTGAACACTTCGAAGGGTACTTGCCAAATATTTTTACATGTATTTCTAAATAATTGTGTATAGTTCTAAGGGTCCAGGTGTGGTCATTTTTCCATCTTATTTCTAGGATTTCGGAAGCTCGAAAGAAGGCTCCACGTTGTAGCATTCCAACACCTAGAAATTTTCAACTTGTCTTTTTCATTCGGCCATGAAGTTTGCTCGTTCCCATTCGGTTTGAAGATGTCTCGGCTTGTGAGGTGCTTAAGTGGCAATCGAGACGGCCCTCGTTTGCACGAACCTAAGGTGTTCAACGAAATGACTCAAAAAGGATACTAGGGTTTTTCTAGGGTTTGAAGCTTGAGTTTCGTTTGTGTGGAGTTGTAGATATTTTAATATGTTTATATTTGCATTTTAAGGTTATTTAAAGTGTGTGGTGATGGATTAAGCTTAAAGAGGAGTTGGTTGGGAGAGATGACCCATAATTTGCATTTTGGTCCTTAAGAGTTGTAATTTGCAACTTAATCGTCCATTTCTCTTTTTTTGGAAATTTTACATGAAATTAAAGAGATAAAAGTGAATGAAGGAGATTTATACAGGTTTTATTCATTTAATGCATTTTTTAGAGATTTTATTTGATTTTGATATGAAAACTAGTATTAAAAACTTTGGAAGTATTTATAAAAACACACATATCACCCATAAGGGCCGCAAAAATTCCTACAACATAATTGGCCCCTTTCAGGCTGCAGTGGTTCTATAAAGGAGGGGGGGGGGGGTCCAAAAAACCTACAATGCAATTGGCCCCTTCATGCCTCATAGAGCTTTTTTTATAGTTTATCTCTATGGTGGGGCCAAAATCTTTTTTATAGTGCATCGAAAATTCTAACCAGGAACCTGAGGCACTGCCTCTCTTTCAGTGCCATATGCTTGCTTACTAACATATTCTTTTTGATTTTCTGTGTCCAACCGAGTTAGTTATGTTTGTGTGCGACAATGTAGATTCATTTAATATTAGCAATAAATTCCAAGTTTATAAATCATAATTAGCCTCTAGTACGACATTATGATTACCCAAATTAAATGAATGATACGTGATCATAACCTATACATCAATTATGTATTTAGTCCCTTTGTTAAACGATATTTATATTAATCATAAGGCATGATTTTATATCATCCTTATTATGATCAATTCTCTTTCTAGAATTATAATTAGACTGAATAAATTAAAATTTATAAACAACATATGCTAATTCTTTCGTACACGGCCATGTATTTTCCTTCAGTCTCAATTTATCAAGAGTCCCTGAGATATCTCTCTCGTATCCGAGAGTAAGAAATTCTATCTTGATCATTCACATACCAACTCATAGTTTACTAAATACTCGATCATAGCTTTTATAATTATCCGGTTAAAAACATTGTTTGACAATGTCAAAGTATAAAGATATACATGTAGGAATCTATGATGACCTCAAGTCAAAGGACTACTCATACATTAGATGATGAGAAAATACTAATGACATATACCACATATATTCTCATAGTGGGTCGATCCAATATATATTCTCCAACATATACATATATTAATGAATAGATATCCAATATCCATGATTAGTAAAACGTGATCATCATCCAAATAACATACTAGTAATACTATATATATGATTTAAGATTTTCAAATATGTTTGTCTTACAAACATCTCATATATGACTAGGAATAATTTAGAATTGTATTCACTTTACTTTACGGTTTTACTATCATAATCACATATTTTGATGATGTATAATGGACATACATGTTCATGGTTAATTAATAATCTAACAACCTTTATGCAAAATTATTATATGAAAAATTTATGAGATAAAACATCTAATATAAAAATATAATGTCTGATACATAATCCAGTTACCACACAGCAAAATAGTTGGCCCAGGATATTATTACTTTCAATTTTCACTAGAACTTTCATATATAAAGCGGGAATTTGAATGGTTAGATTACATCGGATACAAGAATCTGAATCGCCAGACCAAAAAATGAGAGAGTAAATCATCAGATTAGATCGGAAAGAGAAGGGAAACTGACATGATCGAGAAAGAAAAGAAATGGAGCCAGAAAGAGCGAAATAATTTCGGATCTGATTTTATTCTGACCTAGAATCTGAATATGAAAAAATCGTGTTTCTCGTGAGATAAAATGTTGGGAGCTTGGGAGCATTATCTGTGCCGAACTGAAGAATATTAGGTTGTGAAAAATATTATAGAATCTTGTCATTTTCCGGCCGGCTCCCAATTGGGCTACTAATTATTTCACTTTGATTATTATAAATTTGTGGCTACCCAACTCTTAAAAGAATACAGCAATATAAACTTTTATTCTCCCAGTGACAAGTGTCCAATTTCAAGATTTTCTCTGACAATCTGATACATACATATATGAAACGAATCATTTATAAATAAATATATTACCTACTACCCAATTCTTCATATGATATTTTATTTTCCTGTAATAAAAATTTGAGATATTATGTGGCAAATCTGATGCATACATAAATGTAATGAGACATTTGTAAATGAATCTACTATCAACTACACAATTCAAAAGGCCTCAAAATCCAGAAAAAAACCTACTTAACGAAAGAAAGTGGCCGCTCCGGGAAAGAAAGTGCTTATAGTATCTTGGAGCTACGTCGTTAGATGATTCATTCTCTTTGATGCCAATGAGGCCCGCTGAAGAGGATGTTTCATTCAACAACCTTATTTCATGCACGAGTCTCGAAATATGACTGACTACTAGGATGCCAACAAAAACTCCATTGACAAATGAATCACACTCTTATTAAGAGGAAGTGCTTTCTTTGACTAACGCAGTCGATCCCTAAAGCTAACGAATGGAACTATGACTATGGGAATGATTGTTGAATAAATAAAGTATCACGTTGGAGGCGTCCCCCTTGCCCAAGAGTCACTCTATTCACGGAATGATGGGAATGAATGTGAGCCCATTGTTGACAGTTGAACAAGAGGAAAGAAAAGGAAAGAAAGAGAAACAAAGAAAGAAAATTAGGAAGAAATTTCAATAAAGTATGTTCGAGTCTGTAGAATCAGCGTCGCTAGCTCTCAATAGTTGGAGTAATTTTCTGTGAATGTTCTATTCCATATTTCCCTTCAAATTCCAAAGAAGAAGAATATTAATAGTTGTTTTAGCTTCATCGATTCTCCTCCTCCAAAACTTTTTTCTAAGAATACCACATGATTTTGTAATATGTTCAACTCTTGGTTCAATAGATGTGCTACAATTTTCTTGATTCGAGATGTAAAGGGACAAAGATTAAACAAATGATCCACCGATTCACTTTCCCTTTTACAAAGTACATATGGATTAACTATGCTCCAACCTCTTTTTAATAGATTATCGACCGTCATAATTTTATTTTGTTGTGCTAACCAAAATAAATATTTGCATTCTCAATGGTGCTCTCATTTTCCAAACATTGTTCAATAAATTACCAGAATAAACACCTCTTGCTAGTACTTTGTAAGCATTTCTGGTAGTAAAATGGCATGTATGTTCCCACTTTCATTTAATTGAATCCCCTTGACGCTACGAGATTCATGGAATTTATTTTAATTTGCATTTCTGATAACTTTGCAATGCCTTATTTGATAATGTTAGTAGTATGCCCTAGGCCAATATATTTGAGACCTAGAAGTATGAATTATGTTAAACAAACATTGTGTTTATTTAGAGATATTTTATATGATAAATGCGTATTGGTTATTTTATTTTTATTACTAAAATGAACCTTGAATATGATATTCAGCTTTATATCATCAAAGTATGTGACTTTGATAGTAAAACTATAAAGTATTATGAATGATATTCTAAACCGTCCCTGATCATTCATAGGATGTTTGTGAGACAAACATACTTTATGATAAGCTATAAATGGACATCAGTATGTTAGTTGACTGATGGTCACGTTTTACTGATCATGAATAAGAGTTATTAAGTCATTAACGTAAGTATATGTTAGAGACCATATACTGGATTGACCCACCTTGAGAATACTACATGGTTCGTGTCATTAGTTATTCTCAGTAAAGAATGTATCTGTAATCCTTAGACTTAAGATTATCTCAGTTTCCTACATGATAAATTTTATACTTTAATATAGTCTAATATCGTCTTTAACCGGGCGATCATAAAGATTATAATTAGGTATATAATGAATTGTGCGGAGGAAAGAGTTTAATTAAGATATGATTTGTTCCTCTCATAAATTGAGAGAGATATCTTTAGGCCTCTTAGTGATTTGATTGAAGAAACGCACGGCCGTGCTCAAGTGAATTAATAAGGAGTTATTAATGTCATTTCATGTTCAATCAAATTCGGTATCAAGAAATATTTATCGTCCACCATAAGGTTGACACATACCATGCCTTATGGACGATATAGATATCGTGTAACAAAAGGATACAATGCATGACATAAATTAGGTTTGATCGAATCATCTATACTTGCTTAATTTGGGTAGTCATGATGTCTTGCTAGAGGCCGCTCATGATTTATAATCCATTGTGATTATTGCCAACATTAAGTAAACCTACAGGGTCACACACAAAGAACAACTAATGAGACGTATTACGTAAAAAAATCATAACTTATGTGATAAGTTGTATGGAGAGCTACATAGTCAAGTGACACATTCAATCCTACATCTTATATGATAAGGTGTGTTGCATATATGGTTACATAGTTACCATGCACATAGGATATGAAACTTATGGACTATATAGGCACAAGAGACACCCCAAAATCAGATTAAGGGTATAATATTTTCGTCCATCTTTTTGTGAGAAAAAGAGGAGAGAAAAATCCGAAAATTATTCTTTTGTTATTTTCTGTGAGAGAAATGAAGAACGAATACTAGCATATATCGTTCTTTATCCGTTCAAAGGGGTTGTTCGTGTGGATACCGGTAGAGGACGAAGCGAAGTGCGGCGTCTTTGTGATTTGGGTTGAAACCGTGATTTTTGTTTGGAGAATCGGTTTATTTGGAGAATCGGTTTGTGAGACGACCGATTAGGCGAATCATTCAAAGGATCGGTTTGGAAACGGGTTTGGATCGGGCAAAGAAAACCGTCAACCAAATTCATTTTTGATTATCACGGATTAAGCGTAATCCGAAGGTACAAAGTTATGAACTTTTCTTTGATTTAATTGTAATTCACGAATCCTTCTTTTGGGTTTCGAATTCGATTTTGTTTCGTTTTTGTTTTTCCGCTGCATTATGAATGGTAGAAACCCAACAGATAATGGGTTTCTTACATGCAAAGCTCTTGAAAGGTTTGTTTCTTGAACACACTGATAAAATTCTGTCAATGTACCATTTCTTTGTTGGGAGAAATAATATATGGAGGGTAATGCAAATTTGAGTCTTCTTTCGCTCCAATTTGAGTTCCCGAAATTGACCATTCATTCGTCATCAATTCTGTGCTGGCAATAAAGAAATTCAATAGTTTGCGGACACCATTCTAAAAGAAGAAATCTTAGGCTAAATTCTTATTTTCATCTTGATTTGCAAACTGTATCGGACTTACTAGCTTTTGCCAATTAGATCTATTTTCTTGAAAATAATTCCATAACCATTTAGTCATAAGCGCTTTATTAAATAATTCTAGATTAATTATGCCCAAACCTCCTACTTCGTTCGGTCGACAAGCTTTTTTCTATGAAAGTAGAGTATAGCCCGATTCTTTATTTCCTTTTCATAGGAAATTTCTTCTTATTTTATCAATTTCTTTTATCACCCAATTTGCAAAGGAGAAAACTGAGAGATAATAAACATGAATAGTAATAAGCACTGAGTTGATAAGTACCAATATCCCCCCTATCAAGAGAGAACTTTTTTCCACCTCTAAGCCTCTTAGCAATTTTTTCTATTATCAGATGAAACTCATGTTTAGTTGTTATCTTATAATGTAATGGTAAGCCTAAATATATCAGGCAAATTCATCGTGGAGCATTCCATATTCTTTGCTAGACTACTCAATTTATTATCATGAACCTAAATTGGAGCCACTTCAGACTTATCAAAAATATTTTTTAAATCTAAAGCTTTCTCAAACATTTCCAAGATTGATTTAAATCTCCTGACCTGGTCAACCTCTGGCGGGATAAAGAAGATGGAATCGTTAGCATAAAATTGCCCGATATAGATATATGGGACCGGTCTAATAAAGAAGCTTCTATTTGCTATTTTTTCTATTATTCTGTCTAAAATATTCATAACTATAATAAATAGATATGGTGATAAAGGATCTCCTTGTCTAACTCCTTTTTTTAAGTGTATGTTTTTTCTGGATACTCCATTTAAAATAATTCTTGTTAAACCTTTTAAAATGGCATTTCGTATCCAAATCCTCCATTTATTACTAAAACCTCTTACTTTGAGAATAACATCAATAAAATCCCAACTAACAATATCAAAAGCCTTATAAATATAAGCTTCAAATATTAGCATAAGATTTTTTGTCTAACCAATGTAATACGTGTTTACAATTTTCGATCTCAATTTGAAAATTACCAATTCTCTCCTTACTCCATTTCTTTAAATCTTTGCCCAAGTTTGCTAACTTATTCGAAAATTGATCTATTGTTTCACATCTTGATTGTAAATGAGAACAAATGATTAATTATTGTATATATTATTTATGTCAATTTTATTTTATTTTAAAGGATTATACATAATATTTTTATCTTATAATTAGAAAGTTATACGTAATACTTTTTTTCATTTTTTTGAGAAAATTTGGAGAGGGTTTATACACCCCCTTCCAAATGTATTCCATTAAATTAAAAATATATACAAATCCTAAATCCGATTTATGTACATGAGAATCAAGCTCTCTATCTATACTCTTATCTTTCTATCCCATAATCTTTCCTTATTCTATTTATACCCCCAAAAAAATAGAAAAAATGAATTTTGATTTTTTTACAGCCCAAAATAAATAAAAAAAATGGGACCTAGAAAGCCCATCATCAATTCTACTTTTACTCATAATCCATTTGTCTTTCTTTAACCTAATCTCAATTTTCATCTTCTTCTTCGTAATTATCACTTCCAGAAGTCTCTTATCATCTACTCACTTCTTTCTTACGCTTAGAGCGGTGCAGTCTCTACTCTCTGACTGTAAATCTATTGCGGGATCTTCCTCTCTCTACACCACCGCTCCACTGAATCACACCAAGGCAATCCAGTACATCTTCTTCATTGAAATATACCTTTAATCGGATCTCATCTTCTTCACTAGATCTAGCTCCTCTTCTATTTGTTCGATTAGTACCGCCTGTCTCTTTTGTTTGTCGGTAAAGACGCGACGGCATCTCTCTCGCCATATCACAAAGAGAAATACTGTTATAGCTTGTTTCAGTTTTAGATCTCCTCGCTGCTGAAATATGGAATCTGATGCTACTTCCATTGCTGCTGGAAGTGCTTCTTCGTGGTTCATCCCTCTTCTCCAAAGATTCCAGTGCGAATGGATGAAATCACATTCATCTGTCAGGTGCTTTATCGACTCCAGACTTTTCTTACACAAATGACAGCGATTAACTATCACCATTCCCCTCCTCTGCAATCTATCCTGTGAAGTACTCCGCCATTCTTTCTCAGTGGTATTTGATTTTTTCACATATTTATCAATTCTGTCTCTATGGGTGTGTGAACTCCAATTATCATATTTTGATATGCATTTTTTATCGTGAATATTCCTTTGTTGTACCATTTTCACACCACTTGGTCTCTTTCTGGTTTTAATGCTATTTCTTCTATTTTTTGAGTTAGCAAATCTAATTCTTGGGCTGGTCGATCGGCTGTAATTAAATGGAAAAGATCCAGCTTATTCTCTGTTTGCTGAAATTGAGCAACGGTGGTTCTTTCAGACCTGGCATGCGCGAATAATGATGATAGCCTATAACAGAGGAGACATTTCCCCCAATTACCACATCACAGACTTACTTCTTCACCTCTGCCAACTACAAATTCAGAGCTATGCTGGAAATATGGCTGCAATTCTTTGAGATCCTTCCAGAAGTAAGACTCTTTATCATTTTTTATTTTTCCTAACCCTTCTTCACCCAAATTTGGTACCAATGCTTTCCAATTGAGTCCACCTGTTTTATTATAATATTTTCAAACCCACATGAGTAGTAGTGCATCGTTGAATGTTTCCAAATCAAGTACACCTAGCCCCCCAACATCCTTAGGCCTACAAACTTTGGTCCATTTCACCGGATTATACCCCTTCTCTTTAGATCCTTTCCATAGAAATCCCCTTTGTATTTTGTCCATCACGTTTAAGCACCATTTAGGGAATTTATATACCTGCATGTAGTATACGGAAAGTGAGGTTAAGATCGAGTTAATCAACACTAACCTCCCACCCATACTTAATAAACTACTTTGCCACCCTTCTAGTCGCTTTTCGAATTTCTCTATTACTTCTCTAAAATCATCAATGGTTGGTTTCTTGTAATGTAAAGTAAAACCAAGGTATTTGAAGGGTAGATCTACATTGGGACATCCTAATTCTTGAGCTAACTCGTTAATTCCTGATGTGCTTTCCGGAATCACGATGAACTCCGATTTCTCGAAGTTTATTCGCAATCCTGAATTGTCTCCATATGAGTTAATAATGAATTTGAGCCTTCGAGCTTGCAAGATGTCGGATTTGATCATAAACATGGAATCATCGGCATACAAAAGTGATATGCTTGTATTAGTAAGTGGTCTTTCTATAAAACCCACAGAACTTAGGGCTTCCACCACCCTTGCCAGGGCATTGATAGCCAAGATGAAGAGGTGTGGGGAAAAGGGATCATCTTGCCTCACACCTCTTCTAAGGTATACACTCTTGCCAGGAACACCGTTCAATAAAAATTTTGCCGCACCATTTAAACTATAGTATTTTACCCATTTGATCCATTTGGGTCCGCACCCTCTAGCCTCCAACATTTTAATAATAAATTCCCATGAAACGGTATCGAACGCTTTTTGAATATCAGCTTTGAATAGAAGCAATGGTTTTTTATTGTGATGAGCAAAGCTCATAGCTTCTCTAGCAAAAACAAAACATTCTGAAATTTCTCTTTTCTCAAGAAAACCTAGCTGATTTTCGCAAATCAGTTGGCTTATGTATTTTTTAAGTCTATTAGCAAGCACTTTTGATATTATTTTTTGAATGCTACTTATCAAGCTAATTGGCTGAAAATCCTTAGCCATATTAGCCACGTTATCATTTTTATATTTCTAAAATTCATTATTCTTAGGGTTATAAATCTGGTACTAATTTTTTTTATTGACCAGGAACCAATTGTGATAGGGAAACGATGGAGGCTCTTAGCTCAGAACTGATTTCGATACTGGTTTTAGTTATGAGCTTGGATACTGATTCAACTGGTATCACATAATCACCTGCAGTCAAATCAGACAGTGGGAGATCTGTATTTTTCCTGATCTTATGATGTCTCTTCTGATACTCATGGTTCACCTCCTTATGTTGTATCATCTCAGCTCTTTCAACTGCAGAGAGGTAGTTGTCTTGTTGCTTGTCTCTGATCCTAGCACTTTTTCTAGTGGGGCCACCTTCCTTAATTTGTGCTAGTTCTCTATCCAGTTGTTGGCGGCTCGATTGGGTCATACTCCACCACTTGTGTATATGTGTTCTTTTCTTCTATTGGTCCTTCCTGATGTGTAACTGGTGAACTCAATTTTGATTGATGGAGTAGAATTGCACTTGGTTCAGCATCTTTCAAAAAGGATGGAACTGGTACCAGTCTGGTACTAGGTACTAGAAACATCTGTGTTGGAATTCAGGGTTTTAGCTGGCTGAGTTGGTGTATTAAGGTGAGAAATGATTGGAGTTTTGATATGGTGTGAAGGAATATTTTGGCAATTATGAATTGGGGATAATGATGAATGGAGTGGGTCTTCTGAAGGATTGTAACAGATTAGATCTGTACACAAATTCTGAATCCCATTATGAGATTCCTTCTTTTGACAAACTTGAATTATTTTCTTCTTACGTCTCCAAATTTCGATTGGTACTTTTGTGGGTGAAATGTGGACATAAGATTTAAATCTGTCGAACTCATCTTGGAATATGATAGCATGTGGGATCTCAGATATGTCATTGGCTTTAATAAGCAATGAGACATCTTTGAAATCTGAGTGGCCTGTGATGGAGTTCACCTTGTGATGCATTCTCAATGGTGGCTTTAATAAGTAATGGATTTTAATATTCCTGAAGTGGTGAGAGGCTTGGGTAGTTGTTTTATTATTATGGAAACCTCTACCATCTTTTTCTGTGTACTTACTGATTGCACCTTGATATTTAAATGATGGCTATCTTGTATGAAAATGTTTGTATAAGCTTTTCTTTTTGTATAAGCTATGTTGATGTAATTCTTGATGGCGCTTGAATTCTGTTTCATCTGTAGTTTGGTGTGTTGTACTTTAGTATCTTAGCTCCAGCAGAATTTTGCAATATGACCTTCTTTTTTACACTTATAGCATCTAATTTTTCCTTTGCATAAAAAGACTCCTTGAATGTTCAGCTGATAAACAACAAAAGCATTTCTCAATCAACTTACTAGGCCCCTCGTTCCTGCCTATTACTTCAATCCATCCTTCTTGCTCTTTGTTTTGATTCGGATCATTCTTTTTGAACATCTCTTGCTGGCTTATGATTGGGGTTTCTTTAGTAGAAAGATTGGTTACTAATGGAGCATTTGTACTGTTTGATCTTTGATCTTGTTCTACCTGCTTAAATTTGCCTTTGTCTAGTCTTCTTTGTATATCCTCTTTAGTGGTTTCCAAGTTCATAAGTTCTTTAATGACACAGAGGAATTCTTGACGATTTACCATCCTTGTTCTTCTAATGTCAACCTCTCTAATGGCCTCTACAAAGATCTCCTCAAACTCCTCCATGATCTTGCACTTTCATGAACTTGAAACAACATATTCTTGAAATTCTGATGAATTAGGGGAAATCGTGAAACAACAGATTCTTGAAACAACCGATTCTTGAACTTGAAACAACAGATTCTTGAAATTCCGATGAAGGGAAAATCGTGATCTTGGATGAGTCTTCTAGGTGGAGAGTGAGCTCCGGTGGTAAGGCTCAACGACCCGGATAGACTACGGGCCGTAGTCCTTATCCGTCGTGAGATACTCAACCAACTAGTCCTGGATCTCTATACGTAATATTTTATAATTTATATAATATAATAATATTTGAAATTGTATTTTTATACATGCATACAAGATATTTGACGTTTTACATATTTGTGTATGGAAACTTGACACTAAATAATCAAAATTCACTTTAAATATGCACTCCTACAATTATTAGAATAGAAAAATAATCTCAACTAGTCTTTAAAATAAGAAAATGATGAAATAATACAATAATGATTATCTCTTATATGTTCTAATTATTTAAGTTCATAAAAAATACAGTGCCTTAAATACCACACAAGTTCATAGAATAAATAGTGCCTTAAATACGACAATTCATTCATTTCTTCAATCTTCTCAGAATACGCAAGAAAAAGAAAAATAAAATTTCACATTGATTCCTCATAAGACGAGTCTCCCAAATAAAATTCCAATGAACACTATCACTCCAAACCAGTGATTTGCTGCAAACCTTCAATTACAAGAATAAATATATCAACATTAGTACACGACAAAGAAAGAAAATAGATACCCAACAATTCAGCCTCAAGGTTCTATATATATATGAAACTATATATGAAAGTCTGACTCTCAGTAGTTTTTTTTTTTTTCGTTTCGAGGACTCTAAATCGTTGAAACTATATCTGAAAGTCTGACTTTATAGAACGATTAACCAATGCATTCAATAGCTAATATGTAACTACTGAGCAGTATAATAAACAATAGGACTGGATCCTGCTGTTCTTTTCTTTTTTTCTTGTGCTGCTTTCGGCTATATGTTCTGTTTTAAAAGATGATCATTAGATTTACACTTACATTTTATAGCAGTCCTCTGGTTTAGATAAATCAACCGTAGTAATTTGCCATGCCATGTGACCAGCTGCGGCAAGCAAACTTGCAGAGTAAGGCCAGCCTAATAAACAAAAATAAACTTTATTAAAAAAATTCAAAGGTGAATTACACTGTTACTATCATTCTATTATAGTAATTTTATTACGCTTCAGTGAAAAACTAAAGGATAAGTATGCTATTATAGAAATTTTGCACTTTAATTGAAAATTAAAGAATTAAGTACCAAGGTGTGCATTGTAGCCAGTAAGTGCAAGTGCAGGAATACAAGCAAGTCCAAATCCGAAAATCCAATTTTTAGTTGTCACCAAATAACAACGCTGTCGATTTTACACCGGCTTTTACATCATCTTCTTTATCCTGTAACATTTTTCATTAGACATAAAAGCAATATTTAGTTTAAGTCCAACCTACTGTATTATACCCAAGGCTGTATGGCAATTAAACTTAGACCAAGTTAACAATATAATACTAAGATAAAATTGCATGATAATGTTAAAAAAAACTTTAGAGATAAAATTAATATTGATTTGAGGCACACAAAAAGGACACAAAAGCGCCTTTCCTGATAATGTTAAGAACAAAAAATATAGATAAATTGAGGTCAACATGTGGTACACTTCTGTACCTGGATGATCCAAATGGTACTTCTGACTTGATTATTTAACATGATAATTAATCTAATACCTGATGCGCATAGATTGTGTCAAAAACAAGTGTCCAAAACACTACAGCAACACATAGAGGAAGAATAGCCTGAAGACGATCCAAATTTCCATTTACGCTGAACCATCCAAACCAAGCCCATCCACTGAGCGTCAACCCAAGGAAGGCTTGAGGCTGTTACAATTATATATACACGAGAACTCAAGTTAGATATAAGTGGTGATCTGTGTATGTTACAATCATATATACACGAGAAACAGTAAGTTTTATTAGTAAGTTGTTGATTGTCATGTAAGCAAATAGCAGTTATCATATTGTTTAGTATTAAGGTTTAAGGGCTGACGTACAATTGGACCAAAAAGTCTCTATATTGTATTTTCTTGTTAAAATTAGCATGCAGTTGATCTTGTGAGAGATATAAGTTACAATTATATATTCTAACTTTATTTTTTCATTTCTCTTTGATTGAAAAATTGTACCTTTAATTTTGGATGTCAAATAATACATGTCTACTCTGTTTCATTTAAAAAATGATAGGTATAAGAAACATTCATACCCAATATGTAATCCTCTTCATGAGGGGATATGCAATCACCATTCCTACTAGCGCCAATCCCACAAAATAGCTACATTGACAAACACAATATAACTAGACATCACCTCCAAAAAAAGACTAGTAAAATCACGAAATTAATCAGAGGCGGTAAATGAAGTACCTAAAATGGTCGAATAGTAAAAGAAGCCCTAAACCGAGTAGAGATTGGAAGGCGAAAAAAATCAACCCTTGCGACAAACTCAGATCACCTGATGCTAGTGGTCGATATTTTGTACGCCTCACCTGTCAAAAAGAGAATTTAGTTTTATCTTTCTTTCATGTTTATTATTATTTCCTTTTATTAGACTTCATGAAAAAAATAATTTTTTATTATATATATAAATACCTGTGAATCGAAATCACGGTCGAAGATGTCATTGATTGTACATCCGGCGCCTTTTAGGATGACTGTTGCAATTCCGCACAATGTTAATGTTTTCAAATCCGGTATCTGTCCCGGATTTGCCGCCAATGCAATTGACCTACAATACAATACAAAATGTCAATTCTGAAATCCAACTAATTGCTAATTAGTCTGACTAACAATTTTTAAATCTTAATAAGAAACTACTTTTCTTAGAAAAATTGTGGCGATTAAGGGGGTTAACAAATAACAGGGCTGAGCTGCGTAATAGTGAAGATATGTAAATCAGCCCATTTTGAACGTAAATGACTTAACTTGGTTGGCTAATGCGCTCTCAAAAAAAAAAAAATTGGTTGGCTAATGAAGAGTCCATTATGTCGGAAATGGAGAGCATATGTAGGAGTCTTTTTTTAACAGTTTCTTTTATTTGCTGAATGTACGAAAATTGCTGTAATCTTTATATTTTATTACTTTTATCTAAGGTTAATTAGTAAAATTAAGCACGGCGGTAGTTTTTGAAGACTATAAAAAGGCTACGAATTGTAACTAGGGTTACGATTATGTATTGCTTCTGAGTTCATCTCTTCTTACGGAACTTCTGTGTTTTTTACGAATTTAATCAAAATATCGACTTTTGTCTCAAATTCATACACAAATTTCTCGAACTCTCTGTTTTCTGTTTTTGGACATTTTGTCCGCGACAGAGATGGAGAGGGCAATTAATTATTTATGAATTCGACTAAGTCAATTATTCTTTTTATTGATTTTCCGAGGCCATAAAACACATAATAAAAATACACAGCCAAAACTCTCTTCCCTTGTTCTGGTGCCAGAACAACAACTAACTTTAAGCAAAACAAAAAGAAAAAACAGAACTATGTTTTTGGGACCGTTTGCACTTAACCCCTCAACTTGTGATAAATTTCATAAATCTCAAAACACCCTTTTGTATTTAACGACTAATCACTAATGCACTCGGTCCCTAAAATCCAGTTTTTTGTAGTAGTAGATCAAGCACGATAGTGTGTTAGAATGGAAAACAAAAAGTTAGAAAAAAGATTTCGATTTGTTACCAGAACGCTGGCCAGGCAGTTAGCCATGTGCCGATTAGCTTTTCCCTTCTAGCAACACGCGCGTACGGCTTCAACGTCTCCGGTAACTTGTCGACCCAATTATTTTTAAGTGATGACTCGGACGCATGCACAATCTTCGGGCAACGTGAGTTTTTGGCTAAACAAACTCGAATTTGACGACACGGCATCCTCATATGTGCTTGTGTACTCAAGGTAATCTTACATTGGCATCGCGCTACAGCTGTCTTCGCCGGAAGAGCGAGTAGGCTCATCATTCTTGTTAGAGAAGTGGTAAAAGATTGAACTTGTTTTGAAGATTTTGTGAAGTAGAGGGAGAGAGAGAACTGATATAAATATTCGAAGTGTAAGTTTAAGTTGATATTACCTCAAATGATCACTGTCAAATTTAATAGAAATTTAACTCATAGTCATATCAAAATTTCCATATTACAGAACCCATGTGAATTGGACTCAGTTGATTGATGTGAGGCCCTATTTATTTCTTTCCTATATTAATTTGTCTAACCAACTCCTACTACTATATAAAGAATATATACAAAAATAAGTCAATATTTGCCTCATATGTCCTATAAAATTTATAGAAATATGACATGGTATTTATTTCAAAATACACATTATAGCAACCCATGTGGATTGGATTCACATGATTGATATAATAGACCTTATTTACTTCTTTCCTTTTTTGTTTTGGTTATTAATTTATCTATCATATCTCCTAATACTGTATGTAGTTTGAAATTTGAAAGAACACGGAAATATGTGATGGCATTGTTTCAGAGAAATGTGATGGGTATAATACTTTAATTTCCTCTCATAATGTCAAGTATATTGTAACGCATCAACATTTTTTTTAATCTTTGCCATTGCATACAGCTTTCATGCTGAAAAACAATTTTCTTTCTTAAAAAATACTATTCTTGCTAGTTTATATATATATATATATATATATATGATCAAAGTTAAGGCTTTATTTACAAAAAAAAAAAAGAGTATATTATATTTTTGATTCAAAGGGGCCTAGGCCTGTGGCCTGAAATTCGAAGGGGCCTGTTTTTTATAATCATCAGGCTATATATGATCCGGATCTGTAAACCGATCTAATTGGAAAGATCCCTTCGCTCCATTTCTCCATATAAGAACTTCCCCTTCGCTAAACTCAGAGTTTTCTGAGGTCCATGCGCTGGCCGGTCGCTCCAAGAATTCAAGATGCCAGATCGCCGGTCGCTCATCTCCACTCGCCTGCTCTCCTTTGTATCCTCCTCTCTCTCCGGTATCCTCCTCTCTCTCCGGTATCCTCCTGTCTCTCCTCTAATTTATTTCTGGACTGATATTTGATTTCCTAGCTTAAAAATTGAGTAATCAAATGTTGATTATTAGGTTCCTAGATTGATTATTAGCTTGATTGGTGATTAGATTTTTAAGATTATTAGGTTGATTCTTATATTGCTGGATACTTTTATATTTTTGATATAACGGAGAAGACTCAAACTCTCACATTTATTTTTGTTGTCAATAGGAATTGAATCTCTAACCTCTTGAATTACATGCATGATACACAATCAACTAGGCTAGGACTATTGCTGGATAATTATGGTTAGGGCTTTTTTAATCTTTTGTAATTTTAATTGTATTCTCCAATTGATAATTATAATTAATTGTAATTGTAATGTTCAAGTGATAATCAAGTAATTGAAACAAAGGCAATACAAACAAACTATTTGTTTTCTCTTTGAATTTGTAGAAAAGAAAGAAATTTGGATGGCTTCAATACACATCAGTTTTCCTTTGACGAGATAAATCAAACTACCTGCTCAGTGCTCATCTCTGACTAGAATAAGCAAACATTAACATGAAATAATTGATTATTTATATTGCTGGAAAATTGTGGTTTAGGATTTTAACTTTTTGTAATTGTATTCTTCAAGTGATAATTGTTATTGATGTGACACCACGGCACTGTATCACGACTATTTACGACGGATCCAATAACAATATATATAATTTATTTTTTAATAACAATATATAAAATTTATCTTCTAATAACAATATATATATAAAAAGTGAAAACAATATAAAAAAAATGGAAAAACAATATAAAATGAGAAAACAGTATACAAAAGTAAAAAAATAAAAAAAATACACAAAGAATAAAGAACAATATATAAAATGAGAAAACAGTATATAAAAATGGAAAAACGGTATATCTACAGTGCCGTCGTGCTACAGTCATGCTATAATGCCGTCGTGTTTGAACATTTCTCATTATAGATTTAGCAATTAATTCTAGTAGTGTGTGACTTTGTATATATATATATATATATATATATATATATATATATATATATATATATATATATATATATAAAAGAATGTAAATTTTTGAATTGCATATTTGAGATTTATGAGATTTAAAATTTTTTAGTCTTTTTTGAAAATAGGCCTTATCATTATGGCCCTAAAACCTTGGGCCCGCCGTGCATTTGAAGCAGGTTTGTCCGCAGTTTGCATATCAGGAAAATATTGATCATATAATGTCATATCTGTCTCGAATTATAGAACCATTATTGCTCCTACCACATCAGATCAATTACCTTTAAATATCTTTCCATAAGCTAAATTTTAGAAACAGCATAAGAAATAACTCTAGCCATCTTTTTAGCTCCTCCTCTCCTTCAATTATGAACCCTAATTTTGCCTCACATTTCATGCCAAAATCACGTCACAAACTAATAGTCCATCGTCCTCTTTTTTTTTTCCATGCGAGATATCAGACTTTCTTACAAGGAGCAAATTCTCCGTCCTTAATCCACTTGTTCATAATCTCATAGCATGCTCCAGTAGTATGTAGACCAAAAGTGTCTCCATCTCTTGGTGTTGAAGATCCGGTCCAATTAAGACACTAGAAGAAGAACTTTTGCATCCAACCAATCAAAGGAGTACGAGTAGAAATAATAATAAATAAGAAATGATTTTGAGCTTCCACTTATATGGCTCCTATAATATATCCTAAACTAGTTGCAGCACTCACTTTGCTTCGAGAATATATGATTTTACAAAGAATAAGCTTTGATAATTTTAATTTTTTTGAGAGATATATATTAGAAATTATTTAAAAATAATTATTAAGATTTTTTGAAGTTTATTAACTTTGTGAGACTTAATTAAGATATGTTATTTAGCTTAATTAAGTTAATTAAATTTCATAACTAAATTTGTTTGTTGGAATGTAAGAGGCTTGAATGAAAAGAATAAAAGAATTGATGTGAGGAAAAATTTGATGTCGGAGAATCCCGACCTAATTTGTTTACAAGAAACCAAATTAAATACTTATTCTAGTACCATATAAGAGAAATTTGTGGAAGTAGATTTCAAGGATTTGAATTTTTAGAATCAATTGGAACTGCAGGGGGAATTCGTATTACCTCGAATAATAAATTACTCAGTCTAAAGACTACACACAAAATGCGATTTTCTCTAACTTTACATTTAGAATGTCTTTGGCATGGATCACCGATATTAATCACTGGTGTATATGGTCCTAATGACTCACCTAACAGACAAGAGTTCTTTCAAGAACTTCAAGGAATAAAAAGTCTTGCGGATTACCCTTGGCTGATTCAAGGAGATTTCAATATAATTTCAAATTTGTAGGAAAGGAGCAGATATAATAGATTCTGGAGAGACTCATGCATTTAAACAACTAATTGATGATTTATACCTCATAAACTTACTTCTGAGAGGAAAAAATATATGTGGGGAAATTCAGTGTCAAGAGCCAAATTATATAGAATTTTAATATCAGTTAATTGGAGTTAATTCTTTCCCAACTCTCTTCAAACAACTACGGCTAATACATGTTTTGATCATAGCCCGATTGTTTACACAGCTTAACTCCCAAAATCAAATATTTTCAGATTTGAGAATTTATGACTAAAGAATGAGGAAGTAAAGGAGTTCATTTGTTCTCATTTACAATCAAGATGTGATACAATAGATCAATTTTCGAATAAGTTAGCAAACTTGGGCAAATCTTTAAAGAAATGGAGTAAGGAGAGAATTGGTAATGTTCAAATTGAGATCAAAAATTGTAAACACGTATTACATTCGCTAGATGAAAAATCTTATGCTAATATTTCAAGCTGATATTTATAAAGCTTTTGATATTGTTAGTTGGAATTTTATTAATGTTATTCTCAAAGTTAGAGGTTTTAGTAATGAATGGAGGACTTGGATACATAGATTGTTGTCCATTTTAAAATAATTATTGTCCATTTGATCTCATTAGACATTTGATCTCATTTTAAAAGGTTTAACAAGAATTATTTTAAATGGAGTATCCAGAAAAAATATACACTTAAAAAAGGGAGTTAGACAAGGAGATCCTTTATCACCATACCTATTTATTATAGTTATGAGTATTTTAGACAGAATAATAAAAAAATAGCAAATAGAAGATTCTTTATTAGACCGGTCCCAGATATCTATGTCGGGCAATTTTATGCCGACGATTCCATCTTCTTTATCCCGCCAGAGGTTGACCAGGTCAGGAGATTTAAATCAATCTTGGAAAAGTTTGAGAAAGTTTCAGATTTAAAAATTATTTTTGATAAGTCTGAAGTGGCTCCAATTTAGGTTCATGATAATGAATTGAGTAGTCTAGCAGAGAATTTGGGATGCTCCACGATGAATTTGCCTGAGATATTTAGGCTTACCATTACATTATAAGATACCATCAAAACATTAGTTTCATCTGATAATAGAAAAAATTCCTAAGAGGCTTAGAGGTGGCAAAAAAGTTCTCTCTCGATAGGGGGATATTGGTACTTATCAACTCAGTGCTGATAACTATTCATGTTTATTATCTCTCAGTTTTCTCCTTTCCAAATTTGGTGATAAAAGAAATTGATAAAATAAGAAGAAATTTCCTATGGAAAGGAAATAAAGAATCGGGCTATACTCTACTTTCATAGAAAAAAGCTTGTCGACCGAACGAAGTAGGAGGTTTGGGCATAATTAATCTAGAATTATTTAATAAAGCGCTTATGACTAAATGGTTATGGAAATATTTTCAAGAAAATAGATCTAATTGGCAAAAGCTAGTAAGTCCGATACAGTTTGCAAATCAAGATGAAAATAAGAATTTAGCCTAAGATTTCTTCTTTTAGAATGGTGCCCGCAAACTATTGAATTTTTTTTATTGCCAGCACATAATTGGTGACGAACGAATGGTCAATTTCGGGGACTCAAATTGGAGTGAATGAAGACTCAAATTTACACTACCCTCCATATATTCTTTCTCCCAACAAAGAAATGATACATTGGCTGAATTTTATCAGTGTGTTCAAGAAACAAATCTTGCAAGAGCTTTGCACGTAAGGGACCTATTATCAAATAAGGCAATGCAAAGTTATTTGAACTGGAAATTAAAATAAAATTAATGAATCTCGTAGCGTCGGGGGATTCAATTAAATGAAAATGGGAACATACATGCCATTTTACTACCAGAAATGCTTATAAAGTACTAGCAAGAGGTGTTTATTCTGGTAATTTATTGAACAATGTTTGGAAAATGAGAGCACCATTGAGAATGCAAATATTTATTTTGGTTAGCACAACAAAATAAAATTAAGACAGTTGATAATCTATTAAAAAGAGGTTGGAGCATAGTTAATCGATGTGCACTTTGTAAAAGGGAAAGTGAATCGGTGGATCATTTGTTTAATATTTGGCCCTTTACATCTCGAATCAAGAAAATTGTAGCACATCTATTGAACCAAGAGTTGAACATGTCACAAAATCATGTGGTATTCTTACAAAAAAGTTTTGGAGGAGGAGAATCGATGAAACTAAAACAACTATTAGTATTCTTCTTCTTTGGAATTTGAAGGGAAATATGGAATAGAACATTCACAGAAAATTACTCCAACTTTTGGGAGCTAGCGACGCTGATTCTACAGACTCGAAGAGACTTTATTGAAGTTTCTTCCTAATTTTCCTTCTTCTTTTCTCTTTCTTTCCTTTTCTTTCCTCTTGTTCAACTGTCAACAATGGGCTCACATTCATTCCCAGCATTCCGTGAACAGAGTGACTCTTGGGCAAGAGGGACGCCTCCAACGTGGTACTTTATTTATTCAACAATCATTCCCTTGGTCATAGTTCCATTCGTTAGCTTTAGGGATCGACTATGTTAGTCAAAGAAAGCACTTCCTCTTAATAAGAGTGTGATTCATTTGTCAATGGAGTTTTTGTTGGCATCCTAGTAGTCAGTCATATTTCGAGACTCGTGCATGAAATAAGGCTGTATGAATGAAACTTCCTCTTCAGCGGGCTCCATCGGCATCAAAGGGAATGAATCATCTACCGACGCAGCTCCAAGATACTATAAGCACTTTCTTACCCGGAGCGCCCACTTTCTTTCGTTAAGTAGGATTTTTTCTGGATTTTGAGGCCTTTTGAATTGTGTACTGGATAGTAGATTCATTTACAAATGACTCATTTCATTTATGTAGGTATCAGATTTGTCACATAATATCTCAAATTTTTGTCACAGGAAAATAAAATATCATATGAAGAATTGGGTAGTGGGTAATATATTTATTTATAAATGACTCGTTTCATATATGTATGTATCAGATTGTCACAGAAAATCTTAAAATTGGACACGTGTCACTGGGAGAATGAAAGTTCATATCGCTGTATTCTTTTAAGAGTTGGGTAGCCACAAATTTATAATAATCAAAGAGAAGTAATTAGTAGCCCAATTGGGAGCCGGCCGAAAAATGACAAGATTTTATAATATTTTCTACAACCTAATATTCTTCAGTTCGGCGCAGATAATGCTCCCAAGCTCCCAACATTTTATCTCGCGAGAAACACGATTTTTTTCATATTCTGATTCTAGGACAGAATAAAATCAGATTCGAAATTATTTCGCTCTTTCTAGCTCCCTTTCTTTTCTTTCTCGATCATGTCAGTTTCCCTTCTCTTTCCGATCTAATCTGATGATTTACTCTCTCATTTTTTTGTCTGGCGATTCAGATTCTCATTTCCGATGTAATGTAACGATTCAAATTCCCACTTTATATATGAAAGTTCTAGTGAAAACTGAAAGTAATAATCCCCTAGGCTACCTATTTTGCTTTGTGGGAAATGGATTATATATCAGACATTATATTTTTATATTAGATATTTTATCTCATATGTTTTTCATATAATAATTGTGCATAAAGTTTTTTAGATTATTAATTAACCATGAACATGTATGTCCGTTATACGTCATCAGAATATGTGATTATGATAGTAAAATCGTAAAGCAAAGTGAATACAATTCTAAATTATCCCTAGTCATATATGAGAAGTTTGTAAGACAAACATTTTTGAAAATCTTAAATCATATATATAGTTACTAGTTTGTTATTTGGATGATGATCATGTTTTACTGATCATGGATATTGGATATCAATTCATTAATATAAATATATGTTGGAGAACATATATTAGATTGACCCACTATGAGAATATACATGGTATATGTCATTACTATTTTCTCATCATCTAATATATGAATAGTACTTTGACTTGATGTCATCATAGATTTCTGCATGTATATCTTCATACTTTGACATAGTCAAACGTTATCTTTACCCGGATAATTATAAAAGCTATGATCGGGTATTTAGTAAACCGTAAGTTGGAATGTGAATGATCAAGATAGAATTTGTTACTCTCGGTACGAGAGAGATATCTCAAGGCCTCTTGATAAATTGAGACTGAAGGAAAATACATGGCCGTGTACGAAAGAATTAGCATGTGTTGTTTATATATTTTAATTTATTCAGTCTAATTATAATTCAGGAAAGAGAATTGATCATAATAAGAATGATATAAAACCATGCCTTATGATCAATATATATATCGTTTAACAAAGGGACTAAATACGTAATTGATGTATAGGTTATGATTATGTATCATTCAATTAATTTTGTTAATCATAATGTCGTACTAGAGGCTACTTATGATTTATAAAGTTGAAGTTATTGTCAATATTAAATGAATCTACATTATCGCACACAAACAGAACTAACTCGGTTGTACATAGAAAATCAAAAGGAATGTGTTAGCAAGCAAGCATATGGCACTAGAAGAGAGGCAGTGCCTCAGGTTCCTGGTTAGGATTTTCGATACAGTGTAGAAAAGATTTTGGCCCCACCATAGAGATAAACTACAAGAAAAGGTCTATGAGGCATGAAGGGGCCAATTGCGATGTAAGGTTTTTTGGACCCCCCCTATAGAACCACTGCAGCCTGAAAGGGGCCAATTATGTTGTAGGGATTTTTGCGGCCCTTATGGGTGATATGTGTGTTTTTATAAACATTGCCAAAGTTTTTAATACTAGTTTTCATATAAAAATCAAATAAAATCTCTAAAAAATGCATTAAATGAATAAAACATGTATAAAGCTCGATCATTCACTTTTCTCTCTCTAATTTCATGTAAAATTACCAAAAAAAGAGAAATGGATGATTAAGTTGCAAATTACAACTCTTAAGGACCGAAATGCAAATTATGGGTCATCTCTCCCAACCAACTCCTCTTTAAGCTTAACACCACACACTTTAAATAACCTTAAAATGAAAATATAAACATACTAAAATATCTACAACTCCACACAAACGAAACTCAAGCATCAAACCCTAGAAAAATTCTAGTATCCTTTTTGAGTCATTTCGTTGAACACCTTAGGTTCATGCAAACGAGGGCCGTCTCGATTGCCACTTAAGCACCTCACAAGCCGAGACATCTTCAACCGTGGAAAAACATCTTCAAACCGAATGGGAACGAGTAAACTCCGTGGCCGAACGAAAAAAAGAAGTTGAAATTTCTAGGTGTTGGAATGCTACAACTTGGAGCCTTCTTTCGAGCTTCCGAAATCCTAGAAGTAAGATGGAAAAATGACGCACCTGGACTCTTAGAACTATGCACAATTATTTAGAAATAAATGTAAAAATATTTGGCAAATACCCTTTGAAGTGTTCAAAACAATTGCGTGAAAATTAGAGAAAAAGCTGAAAATTTATGTTCAAAATTCAGATAAGGTCCTAATTTGATGGCTCAAAGATCTGATCAAACTTTTAATTTTGAAACTCAAATTTTTAGGGATGAAGGATCACTTGATTCTCTCTAAGACCCTGTAAAAGTTTCTACTTTTACAACTTCAGAAGTTGTTGAATAGTGGAGCTAAAATCAACAAAAATTATAAAATTTTCATTTTTGACCCGCCACACTATGGACCACACATCCTGTTTTATGGAGTGAAATATTCTCTTCTAAGCACCTTAATAACCCATTCAATATCTCTCTCAATTGCATTTATATAGAACTATTCATCCCACAAAGTACGTATTGAAGATCTCCATTTCGATCAAGAATGGAGATGAAGTATTTCGCTCTTTCAAATAGAATCCTTATGTTATGGCGCTAGAACAAACTCCCCAACAGAATTGTATGATTCTCTCCACTCCAGCAGCCAACCGAGACCCTCCAATTAATTTCTCTTCAGGATTTTCATACTGGGTCTATCCAATTAAATTTAAATTGGAGAAAAGTTCGAAATTAAACAAGTAAACTCTCAACAAAATGAACATAATACATTTAAGCTTGGCTGATTTTGTACACCTTAAACTGATTTGATCCCTCATTTTTCAACTTAAACTGACTATTTTAACCTCCTCTTGAACCTCTATATAAGCTTCTCTAAGTCTCAATTCATACATCTTCTCTTCTTCTTCAACTCAATTTCACCATTGTACATATCACCCCTTGATATGTGTGTTTTTGAACATATTTTTAGGATTTTTATTCTAAGTTTTAAATTAAAAGATGAACTAAAATATATAAAAAATACAACTCATGTGTCCTTATTTACATAAAAAATACAATTCTTTCTTTCCCAAATGAACTTGAGTTTACTATTCTCTCCAAAAGTCTCAATTTCTAAATCCAAGCACATATTCATGTTGCTCTCTCTTTTATATTTCCATACATATAAAGAACTCAGAAAATGGGGAAGAAATGGAGGAGAAAATCGAGTTCTACACCCTTCAGCCCATGCACATAAAGTGCTCGACGAAATTCTCCTCAAAAATTCGAAAAACTGTTTTGGTGCCAAGCTGAATTTGAGTAATTCCTTCATCCTTTCTAGCTCAAATTACATCTGTAGAATCTTGGGAATTAAGAGAAGATGATGTTGAAGAGTTTAGGGGATGCCAAGGTGTAAATTTTTATATGGGGCAAAAACCTACTTCTAACCGCTAGTTTCTACCATTAGAGGCTGGCTATGAAAAGTTCAAAATTGAAGGGTCTAATCAAGTTGAAACTCCAATTATTGTCATCTTCGTACTCATAATGGAAAAGTTAATCCAAGGCAACCAACATGGCTCAAGGGGACCCACAGATTGGTAGTTCGACTAATGAGTTGTGATATCATTTTTGTTATGTATGCCTCGATATCTCAACATAATATGTTTCATTGCTAGTGATATTATTTAGGGAAGGATTAGGCTATGGAAATAAATATTTGGAGAATATTTAGATAATGGAAGGAGGTGGATTGTTTCCATCATTGATTGTATTTTAGGGAATTGTATCTTTAATTTAGGCAATGTATTTTGATAATTAGTGTGCCTCTCTACTATATAAAGAGACCTATAGTTATTGTAATCGCATCCCAATTCTTACAATTTAGTCTTTCAGTTGAATAAATGATTTCACTCTTTTCTCTAGTTATTTCTCTTATGAGTTCTCTTTCTCTACATCAATATTCTCCCCATTATCCTAACAAATTGGTACCAGAGCTAGGTTATGACAATTTTTGTGCTTCCGCAAGTCAAATATACCACTTTGTATCAATACGAATTCAAGTGCGGTTATGTCGACAAATTTTATATTGAGAAATTTAATGGCATGGCGAGTTTTGCACTTTGGCAAGTGAGGATGAAAGCTATCATGTCCAACCTAGGTGTGAAGGTTGCCTTCGCATGAAGATCGAAGGAGATGAAGGGCGATGTCTTGGAGATGATGGATGATAAGGCCCTCTCGACAATTCAGCTGTGTTTGGGATCTCGATTCTTCAAGAAATTCTTACGGATCAGGCTATATCAGCTGGCGCATGGAAAAAGTTAGAAGGCCTACATGCAGAAATCGGTTATGAACCGGTTACGTTTGAAGCGGCGATTCGACTTGTTGAATATAGCAGAAGAGAGGGGGAGACGTAAGTAGAGAAATTCAAGTTTAGAGAAGACTCATTCGCAATTCAAGTACAAGAACCTGATGAGCAACTATTCAAGAAGACGAGACACACTAAGGCCGATTGTTACAAGCTCAAAGAGAAGCAGGAGGCGGATAACGATGTTCTATCGGAACAAGCTTGCGATGCTAAATTCGGTAAGGTTGAGGTAATTTTTGTGGCGAATGAGAAGGAGAGATTTGAGAAGAATTGGGTGGGTTCAGGTAATTCAAATCAGATGATCCCGAATCGAGAGTGGTTCACCACATATGAGGCGTCTAGTAGAGATGTCCTTTTGGGAGACGATCATGTATATTGCGTTGCCGGTATTGACACGCTTGAGATCAAGATGCAGGACGAGGTTGTCCATTTGATCAAGATGTATGGTCTGGTTGTCCATTTGATCTCATTAGGCGTTCTCCGAGATATCAGTTGCAAGTTCCGATGTGAAGGTGGAGTCCTCAAGTTATCTAGAATAACCGGTGTGTAGGATTTATGACCTAGGCCAAATGTATTTGTGCTAGGAAATGGATTATGTATTAAATAAAAGTTGTTTCTTATATATCTGTGTGTTTGGGTTGTGAATGTAAATCTTATATCAACCAAGAATAACACTTTAGATTCACGTCATCAGAATACGTGATTCTGATAGTAGAACTGTGAACCAATGAATGCCATTCTAAATTGTCCCTAGTGATATGTAGGATGTTTATAGAGATAGACATACTTCAGGTAAGAAGCTACATATCCACACTAGTATATTCGCAGGCTGCGTGATTATGTTCTGCTGATCATGGATATAGAGATGTCAAGTCTGTAATATAGGTACGTGTTAGAGAAC